>OY856410.1:302751382-303258882 GCA_963693085.1 Alisma plantago-aquatica | reverse complement strand
TCTCCTTTTTATGGGAACATCTCTTTTTCTCTTTTAACCCATTTAAATGCCCAAAATATGTTAAATGTACATACTCAGCTTCTGTTGACGCATACTCTTTTGTTTCCTATTTTCCTTGGTGTTCCCTCCACCCAGGTATAGGTGCTTTATAGGGAAGAGACTCAGGATGATTATGAGCTTATTGGTGAACTTAAGAACAACTTGAGATAGCCTTGTTACCCTCTGCATATGGGCTTATGTGCATATAGATGCAACCTTTTCATTTTATGTACCACTCTTAGGGTGAGAAAGTTATGTACATGGAAATATTTTGTGACTTTGTAAATAGTTATGTTTATCGTTGCTTAAAATTTCATGGTCAGTGTTTGTATCATTGAGTAGACCCACTACCACGTCC
Organism: Alisma plantago-aquatica; assembly: GCA_963693085.1. Classification (NCBI taxonomy): domain Eukaryota; kingdom Viridiplantae; phylum Streptophyta; class Magnoliopsida; order Alismatales; family Alismataceae; genus Alisma; species Alisma plantago-aquatica. The sequence continues at coordinate 303,258,485 of OY856410.1, read as the reverse complement.
CACTCCTTAAAATGCCCTTAAACATCTTTCATGAAGTTGAGGTTTTTGATCTATGAGGAATAGACTTTATGGGTCCTTTTGTGTCGTATAAATCGAATCTCTATATATTACTTGTAGTTAATTATGTATCTAAGTGGGTGGAAGAAATTCCAACCAATGATACTCAAGTGGTTTGAAAATTTGTAAAAGATCGTATATTTTGTAGGTTTGGGGTCGCACGAGCAATGATAAGTGATGGGGGATCTCACTTCACCAATAAGAAGTTTGGTGCATTGTTGATAAAATATGGAGTGAGGCACATAGTGGGTACCCCATATCACACACAAACCTAGGGACATGTTGAGGTGTCTAATATGGAGATTAAGAAGATCTTGGAAAAGACAGTCTCAACTAATAGGATGAATTGGAGCATGTAGTTAAATGATGCTCTTTAGGCATATAGGATATCCTATAAAACACCTATAGGAACAACTCCTTTTAGATTAGTCTATGGGAAATCTTGTCACTTACCTATGGAATTAGAACATAAATCCAAGTGGGTTTTAAGAAAGCTGAATTACAATTTGGATGATGTAGGAAAGAAGAGAATGTTGGAGTTGATGAATTGGATGAGCTCAGGTTTGATGCCTATGAAATCTCAAGAATCTATAAGGATAGATCTAAGAAGATTCATGACCGCCATATCTTGCACAAAGTTTTCACTCGAGGGCCGAACGTACTTTTGTTCAATTCTAGGTTGAAACTACACCCTGAGAAATTTAGGTCTAGATGGAGTGGTATGTTTGTGGTGGTTAAGGCTTTACCCCATGGAGCATTAGAGATTAGAAATGGAGCTGAGTCATTCCTTATAAATGGTCAACGGCTGAAACACTATTTTGGGGGAGAATTGTTACGTAAGGGAGAGGAGTTGAAGCTCCTTGAGCTTCACTAATCCTTTAGGTTTTGATCATCGACCCTATGACATAAAACAAGGGCACTTGGAGGCAATCCAACCATCTTTTACTATTTTAGAATTTTGTTCTTTACATTCGTGGTTGTAGTTTTCATAGCATTAATTTGCATTTGATTATTTTCAATATAAAAAGGTACCTTGATCAGTTTGGTTTGATGTGTAGGTAGAGCAAAAGAAGGTCATCGGTGGTACTGATGCATTGGGAGCAGATCAATAGGTACAGAAATAAAAAAATCGATACTATCGACAATCAGCTAGGTACTACCGATGGGGTTTCAATAGGGATGGCCAAAAAATTTCTCAGAAGTACTGACATTGAAGTTAGAAGTACCGACTTTCTACATAGATGAGCCGAGTTTATTGTATAGGGTTCAATACTACTGACAATCAACTCGATAGTACTGACACCACTACAATGCTCCAGGTTCAGGATACCAAGAGACCGTTCAAAAGTATAAAGATTTTTAAAGACTCGGTACTACCGGCACCGCCGTCGGTAGTATCGACATCATCTGACAGGGGTGAGCATAAATCAGCTCGGTACTACTGACACATGAGTCAGTAGTACTGACATATAGAATACTAGAATCTGTGGGTGCATCATCAACAATCAAGATTATCCCCATCCAACAGTCAGTAGTACCGTCTGACACACACTTTCATAAGTCGGTACCACTGACAGTCATTGGTACCACCGGAAGTCATCGGTACTACTAATGTAGGACAATCTGTGCAGATTGGCATCAACAAATGCTGAAAGTCGATATCAATGATTGGTACTGATTCACACGGATCATGGGGGAGATTTCGGTACTACTGACACTAACATCGGTACTACCAACGTAGAGCCTAAAGGAAATTTGACGTCTATAAAAGGAAGGGTGTGGGTAGTGTTTCAATCACACCCACACCACATCCTTTATAAGAAGAACGTGCCAGTGCCCCTGGGTGATTAGAGTCTTCACTGATCTCTCTCCTCCATCCCTTTCTTGTACCGGCTCGATGGCCTCCAGGCGATCAACTTCTTCCGTGGTAGGAAACACCATGTTGGTGCCCAAGACGACACGCATAGCTCATGTCAACGCCAACCAGAGGAAGGTTTATGAATGCTTGATGAATTGAGAGCTTATTCTAACAAGGTATGAAAATTGTACTTTCCTTGCCTCTGTCATCTTCATCGAGAGCCTCTGCCAGGTCTATGCTAGCCAAGGCATGGTGGGTGATCACCATTTCTTTGGTGATTGGCCCACATACCAGAAAATCGTCTGTGAGTTCCTAACATCTATTGAGGTCTATTGCATCCTCGAGCACCGGGAAGGATGGCGGGAAGGATGGGTGAAGTTTGGCCTCTTCAACACATGTCATCACTTAACATTGAAGGAGTTCAATGCCATTTATGGGTGGCCACTCAGAGATGTGCGCCTTACCATTAGCAATTTTGACTACACACAAGCATGGAGGCTAATGTCAGACTTGCCATAGGGTTACTTAATCAGCTAGGACATGAACTCCATCGTCAACATCGAGCATCCATTTGCTCGAATTCTGCAACACTATCTCACCAACACGATATTCACCAGATCAATGCATGGGTAGCAAAAGGTACAACATGTGGATCTATACGTCCTTTGGGCCTTCTTGACTTCAGGGGAAGAAAAGATCAACCTAGGGTCCTTCCTCCAACACAGTTGGTGATCAAGCGACAAGTGCAGAGGAAGCCCCCGATCCATTTTGGAGGGCTCATTACTACCATTGCAATGCATATCCGCCTCAATCTCTCCACTTCCCAAGCCTCGAGGACTTCTTCCAAGTTGGACTTTAAGCATTTCAAGATAGAACACCTCATCATCGAGAGCTATGGGAAGGTGTATGCTCATTGTACAATTGACAAGGAGTGGCGGGAAAGGTAATTCCCAGACCCCATCTTCAACCTACGAGGGATGTTACACTTGAGGTGGCCGAGGGAGGATGCAATAGAGGATGACACAGAAGACGACGATGTAGAGTAGGAGCTAGAAGAAGAAGAGCCAACCATGTCATTCACTAGGCATTATGCAAGCCACAAGCATTCCAGCGGACATGGTGCCTCTAGCTCCTCTACTCCACCACCTTCCCAATATTATGACCCATACTCAATGATGGGTATGAATGGGATGTTATAGGAAATACAACAAGGGTAACAATAATAGATAGAAACATTGGCAGGCATCCAAGATGTCCCAGGACAGCTATACCAGAACCATCATGCCATCTTCGAGAATGAGCGACTTCTCCTAGCCAACTAGGAGAACATGCATACGCACCTGCAACAGATGGAAAACTACCAGCAACCATTATTTGACAATTAATGGATCCAAGGTTATTTTGGTAGCTACCCACAACCTCCAAAAATGCCACAGTAGCCCCTAACTTTTCAGGGCACTTTCTACCCCAAATGCCCCAACCATGCCGCAGCCACCACCATTTTGATTGGTACCACTATTCCACCTCTTTGTCTGGATTTTGACAATGAGGACATAGTCAATTTCAAGCTTGGGGGTGCTAGAATATCTCTATCTTTTTATTTACTTTTTAGTTTTTTATTATTTTGAGTTTTTAGGATCCACGTCTATCTAGTGTAATTGTGGAGCAGTATAAGCATGAGTTCTATCTTTGTCAATCATATAATGTGTTCTGCCATGTCTTTGCAATAAAAATTAAAAATTGAAAGAAAATTTGGCTTAGTTGCAATTTCTTGAGTGGCATCACCTACAGGAAGTGTATGGGTTAGTCATCTTTAGGACATTTGATATGAATGGAAGTCTTAATTATCCATGTAAAGTAGATGACAATGGGATTTGAGCCTGAATTGATCAAACAATTAATGATATCTTAAATTGAAGTATTAGAAAGAAATCCGAAGGTTACCATGTACACAAGTCAGTAGTAGAGGGACATATCATAGCTTAAGAAAGACAATGTCTCTTAATTGTGTGATTCCATCCATTTTGATCCACCACTTCAATATGATCGAGTAACCCAAACAATTTCCTTTTTATTGCATTGCATGGCATAATAGGTGACATGATAGTTAGTTCTGTGTATTGCATTAGTTATAAAATGAAAAAAAAGAGAAAATCTCTTATGCATATAAACTAGTTGCATAATAAATTCCATGTAGATTGCATATTATTTGCATCATTCATTATACACCATGTATTCATGTTTTTCTTTTGAAATTAGAAGTGTAGGGATACACATCCATACCTCTTAAAAAAAATTCAAACGAATAAAAATAAAGGAAAATTTTGTTTAGTGTAGTGAAGCTTAAGAATGCTCTGCAATCATTCTTAGACATGGGGTAATGAAAAAAAAATTATAAAGATATAGAAAAGTATGCCCTAGCTCGCCTCTGGATTGTTCTTCGAAAGAAGATGGACTCACGACATGATGTATTCTTTATTTCACTTTCATCAATCAGATGAAATTTTCAATGCATACATCATTCCACCCACAATAGTAGGCATTAGGATTCATGCATTTATTCACTTTCTCCATGTTAGGTTCATCATGTTTCATTTTTGCATAAATGATTCAAAGTTTCTTATGATTCTTCATAAGCCATATACTTCATTCCATCCATTGCTCTTATTGGTAGGCCACAAATATGATTGATCTCCTCATTCATTCTTATAAGGACAACTGCTTACAATTAGTTGGTAGTTAGGAAAGAGCAATGTAGATAGGGAATCACATGATGCACCAAGTGAATGCCTGATTTACTATGATATTAACTGCTCTACTGATAGTGTTTCACTGATCTAATGGTGGACATCACTACAGCAAAAATACCCATTAGTGGCTTTTATTCCAGTGGTTTTCTAAAAAAACACCACTATCTATGTAATGCAGTGGCATTTGTAATTTAAATGCCTCTAAACCACGTATTATTGAGTTTATAGAAAAGACTTACCAATTAAGGCATTTTTATAATCAATTAGTGGCATTTCAAAATTGCCAAATCAAATGAGCGGGCCACAATTAGTAAAAAAATTCTATTCCCACGCGGCTTCCCCGGCATGCAAAATGGTTCCTCTTCTCCATGTGTTGGGAAGAGACATTTACTCCCGACATTTGCTCTACTCACAGAACCCGCAAAGTTGACCTAGCTAGCCTTTTCGCCCTAATCTGCCAGACCGTGGACGCTACATGCTGGAATGCTCTCTGCTCTTCTCCAAGGTGTCGGTGATGTTGCCAAGGGTTGGAGGGGACGTCAAGGAAGAGATCGGTCTCCCAACTTGCTGGCGAGGACTGCGGCGGTTTGCCACCCTGCTGCTTCAGCGCACGACAGGTAAGTACACCCCATGAAACAATAAACACACATGGTCTTTCCCATCCATTCTCTCAGTTTCCATTCTATCAAGGTATATATGATAATCGGTTTATGAAGATAGTCTTGAAATATGATGATTCTGTTGTTTTATATCCAGCAATCACTTCCTTAATCGTTTATATCAAGCCATCGACCATCCTTCTTTGTTAGATTTAAACTTGGATTATTTTACAACCTTGAAATATGATGATTTCATTGTTTTATTTTACAGTGTCGCATTGGTTTTGGTTATGTATACAAGTTTGCTAAATGTTAGTGTATTCATATAAAAATGTGTGTATTGTTGTGTTAAATTGTAAGGAAAATGAAGCATCCACTTTTTAAAAAGTGGTCGCTTAGGTGCTCATGTGATGTCTACACATCTCATGTATCTTTATTTGTAAATCATTAACGAATAGGAAAGTGATGTATCCTTACCTAGGCCACCACCTTTGGTGGGTTGGCGCTCTCTGATGAGAACAGGGGTTCCCACCATTGGGCTAATGAAGGGGAGAGATACTCATCTTTATGTATGTAGGAAGAGGCTAAGGAGAGAACAAGGTTTATGAGATGTTCATTTCTTGTGTAATATTCTAGGATTCAGAAATGTCTAAGGAAGAATAAGACCTTTGTATAATTACTTATAGTATACATGTCTTTTGGGGTGTGGTTTCTTAAATTTTCCTTTGATTACTGTAAACTTGAATGGTCTATATTAATCTGGATTACCAATTGACTAAAACCTTCACCATCCCTGAAATCAACAATGAAGCAAGATACTAAGGGCATGCAGACAAGTTGCTATTAATACTAAGCTATGTTTGCACAAAATGCATGGGTTCCATTGTGGAACAACAATAATTTTTTCTCTGCCATAGGAAGTCTGGTTTGCTCTCTTGATTTCTATATTGAATGAAATTACATGGCTTTTGTGCAGTGATGTTTACATAATGGGTGATTCATGTTTTTTTTGGAGTGTACGTCTTATCTCAATACTGCTTTAATGTAAACACATTGCATTATGGTTACTTCAGTTCCATATCCTAAATCAATTTTTGTCTTTTGATGGCATGTTCTGTTACTCAAGAAGTTTATAGACAATTATAAATCTTTACTATATATGTACTCCAACCTCTCGCCTTGGGCCAGGAACCATAAGCTGGTTGGCACACCAGTTCCTCCAAGTTCTGGGTCTTCTACACTCAGATCTTATACAAGTTGTACATTTGTATGGTCCCTGACCAGGTTTCATCAAACTAGATAATGATGTTGCTCATTCTCTAATGGGTTCATTCCTGTCGATGTTGATAGAAACCATGGGGAATATGTTTATGGACTACTTGCTTCACTTTAAAAAATATATTGCTCTATATTTTGCAAATGTATACTACTTTTTTTGAAAATTTATAATATCGTTATATATACTTACAATTGTTAGTACTAATATTTTGCAGTCTCTGTTCACCCACAACAGTCACTATGGCATGGGCGTATACCCCCCCTCTCCTTTTCCCTGAAGCAGAAAAGTTGGACATCACCCTAGACGAGCGTACACCTGCACAACTCACCATTCCCAGACATTGGCGTCATCTGGACGGAAGACACTACACATCTGGTCAAATGACCTTAAAGTTTGGGAACTTGACAGATGTAATCGAGGTTCAGTATGATGGTGACGGCAATCTGGTATCCACAACCAGTTGGCATGGGTGGATTGGGAGAATGGGAATTGGCCATAAGGACCAGGTTTTGCTTCGTCTGATTGGCGACAATACCATACAGGCTTATATACATAACTACAACAACAGTTTGCCTTCTCACCTGAGATGGTATATGCACGAGCCAGGCTGTACCGAATCTGAGGAGAAGTCATTCGATGAATTCAGCATGCCTGAGGTGCAATCCTTGTCCGTTGGTACCGCCTTGTACCCCATGACCATCAGTTCAGATTTGTCTTCCAGCGACTCCATCCTCGACACAGCATCATCAACAAAATGGACACGTCACAGTCATAACGGCTGTCACAATTGTTGATGAATTTGTTTAAATTTTAAATTAGGAAATAATAAAAAAATGTAATTTGTGTTGTATTACTTAATGAACATTAGTAATCAATCAAGTACTGTGAATTTAAGGTACCCAATGTGATCTTGATGATGGCTTGCAAATGTTTTTCTCTGGTGTGGTTTTGAGTGATGTTTTTCTTTGAGGATTGCCTCAAAGTGATGTTCTACTTTTATCCTTATTATAACTATGTTGTTTGTATGACAGACTTACTCATAAATGTTATATTTTTACTATTTGTAAGAATGGATAATTCTTGGATGGCATAGGATGACCGAACGAGTAGTAAATACCTTTTATGTTGTTCAATTTTGTTTTAAGTGTCTTCATTTTTGTGTGACTTGATATACTCAGGATGAGAGAATAGTTAAGTGACAGCTTCCATAATAATACAGCTATAAGGAATGATCATAACAACATCATTAACTCTTGTATGGGGACTCATTTACCTAGCATTACTCCATAAGGTTGTTGGAAAGCTTTGAACCTGTCATCCAGTAATCACTCCAAAAAAAATTTAGCTTCCCTTCCACCTAATGTTCAAAATGATAGACCAAGAAAATTCAATAACATTGTTGCTAGCTCTGCTGTTACAAGAACACCTTGTGATGGACAAGGTAATCATATCATCGCATTTATAGTGTTGCATTTAATGATATATAATTTCTATATATGTTGTATGCTTTATGAATGAATTCTCAGGTCAAAGACATCGACAACGGGTGCCTAATGGCAATGCTTCAGTGTCCAATCATTCAAGAAGAGTAGACAGTAGAGCTGCCGATAGTCAAAATAGCCATGCATTTCATGATCACATGGAGCAAAATGGCCTATCTAATCACCATGATGAGTTGTTAAATGCTACAACAACACCTTCTGATGGGCTAGGAAATTGGTTAATTCATTGCATATATAGTGCTGCCTTTAGTGATATATAATTTCCATTTATGTTGTATCCTTTATGAATGAATGCTCATGTCAAAGACATCGACCACGGGTGCCTAATGGCAATGTTTCAGTGTCCAATCATTCTAGAAGAGTAGACAGTAGAGCTTCCAATAGCCAAAACAGCCATCCATTTCATGACCACATGGAGAAAAATGACCTCTCTGATCACCATCAAGAGTCGTTGAATGCTACAACAACACCTTCTGATGGGCTAGGTAATCGGTTAATTCATATCATTGCATTCATAGTGCTGCATCTAAAGATATATAATTTCCATTTATGTTGTATGCTTTATGAATGAATGCTCAGGTCAAAGACATCGACCCCCGGTGCCTACTGTCAATGTTCCCGTGTCCAATCAATCAAGAAGAGTAGAGAGTAGAGCTGGCAATAGCCAAAATAGCAATGCATTTTAAGAAACCATGGAGCAAAATGACGTCTCTGATCACCATGATGAGTCGTTGAATGCTACGCCAACACCTATTGATGTGATAGGTATTCGGTTTATTCATATCATTGCATTTATAGTGCTGCATCTAATGATATATAAATGAATGCTTAGGTCAAAGACATCGCACACGTGGCCGAACACAATGTTTGCAAGTCTGGAAAAGAAAACCTGACGAACAAATTCCCATTGAGATAAATCAATTTGGACAACCAGTGGGTAAAAACCAATGTCATTTATCAAGTTTTTTGACAACCATTGCAAGAGATCCCAAACTTTGTCCATTAAACTACAAGGACTGGAGACAATTTCCAGCAAATAAAAAAGAATCCATATGGAATTTTGTGAAGGTACAATATTAAAATTTATTTTTAAATGGTTAAATGAAGCTTCTAATTGATATCCTTATTGTCGGTAGAGTAAATTCATAATGGACATAGAATTAAAGGAGTGGACAATGAAGAGAGTGGGAAAGAAATGGAAGGACCACAAGTGGGAGTTACGGAAACTATACTTCGTAGAAGATAGTCCATATGAACAACAACTTGAACAAGTTGTTCCCCGCGTGGAAAAGTCTCAATGGAAATTTCTTATGGATTACCGGAGGAGCAATAAAGGAAAGGTAATTTTTTGTATCTATTAATTGATATTTAATTTACCTCACAGATAATTACTATGGACAATACTGCAATTTTTTTTCATAGAGGAAGTGTATAACTAATAAGACAAGCAGAAAATTTCAAAAGGTTAGCCACACAACAGGAACCAAGTCATTTGCTTGTCTGAAACATGATGTAAGTTAGTCAATATTGTGATCCAATTGGACAATTTGGAGGCATCCGTTTAAATGATGTTAGCAATAACCTTATTTGAATGATACAGTTGGAGAAGGAAACAGGCGGGGAAGTTGATCCCATTGAGTTTTTTGAGAAAACTCATCATAAAAAAGATGGGAGCATAGTTGATAATGAATCCGCCAAAATTTTGGTACAAGAATTCCTATCCTATACTATTATGTTACATTTACTACATGGAAACATTTATATGTTTGGTATAAATTCATCTCCAATGTTTTGTTGTGTGTAGGAAAAAATTTCTGAGGTAGGTGACGAGCTGCGAAGAAACCAACCTGATGTTACTTCAGCTGAAATTTATAGGCAGGTTATGGGAGAAGAGAGACCATGATATGTTTGTGGTTATGGACTTGGACCATCACCTTCTGATATTTGGGGCAAGAACCGTAAATCCCGAGAAACTGATGAAGCACAAAGGAAGCATTTCCAAGATCAGCTTGAACAACAACAGATGGAATTTGAAGCTAAAATTAAAGAACAAAATGCAAAAATAGAGCAGATACTAGCCTTGTTTAGAGCAGGAAACAGTCAATCAGCACAACATGTATGCACTGGCCAGGTATGAATACATTTTATACGAGATGTGTGGTATCAATTATTTTCCATGTTGAATTTTGATGGCCTTATGACAAAGATAAAATATGTGTGCAGATTGGAATGAGACATTCAACAATTTATAAGGGACAAGTATGTTTGTATTTGTGTAAATTGCACATCATTCTATGTTTATATAAATTTTTTATTTAAATTGTATTATGTTTATAGGAAGTGTATGTGATGAGTATCGCAGATGTAGATGATAAAGTTGCAATCGGTCGAGTATCTGAGGTTGACCCCTTGCAAATGGTGGGAGGTGCAATTTTAGGATCGTCATGTGTTGGTGTTTATGTAGTGTGGCGTACGATTCACAAAATGAGATTAACTAATGTGGAAGCGTATCGTTAGCAGCAGAATTAGTGAAAATCACTAAAAATTACAACTTTGTACAAAGATATCCACAAACTGTAAAACTTTTTCATAAAGAGCCAAAGTAAGTTATTTACATTCTGATTCATCAGTACATCTCTGCATCATCTCATCTCGAGAGTCACAAACATTAACTTCCCTGTTAAACTGTACATAAGCAGTATACAAAAATCTTGAGGCATCAAGCCAAAAATCTCAGATCTATATCAAACTATCTATTAACTCCTAGGACCTGAGAGTACAAAGACGACACATAGGACTCTCTATATACATAACTTGACAGACAGTGTCTCCACCTGAGGATCACTGTTGTCCTTGTTGTTGTTGTTGTTGTTCACCCTCTGTAGGGTTTCTACCTTTTCCTCAGCGTCTACCTAAAAATTTAAATCCCACGGGGGTGAGACAATTGAAAAATTGCCCCAGTGAGAGATATAACGCTCTGCCAGAAACATTGTTATTGCAGATAATAGAATAACACTGAGCAGAAGAATCATAAATATTCAACAACATGTAAATCACTGATTAAACTATGTAGAGCAGTATTCTCTATAAAGTTCATTCTAGTTATACTTGATTAAGCAGCAAGTCATTTACTCAATAAGGAATATGAAGAACATGTAAAGTATTTATCCAACTAGGATATAATTAGACAATGTATCATCAATCATTGATTCTTGTAATTCAACCCTAAGCAAATATGCTACACAGCTGATTACATTTTTCAACCATACTTATGCCCTAAGGAGATGAGGTATACCGCTCATACTCCAACCGACCATTGCGAAATCGAAATCAGTACCATACATAGGTCAATAGAAGAGCCGGATTTCTATGACCTCATCCTCCTCATTCAGGGTGAGGAACATCTTACAGGACATCTCGTGTCTCTGCCAAATAGCTTTCCAGGGTATATTGGCAACTTCACTATTAGAGTTACAGTGGCATGTTGTACTCTCTTCGCAATCGAGAGATTTCATATTTATCTCACATCGATTCAGCATTAACATCATCATCGGGAGATTAGTGATACATCCATCTCGGCATATACATATAATGAAGGATTGAGAGATTTAATGTTTATCTCACATCAATTCCTCCATTAGGGCGTAAGGATATTCGCGCCCATAACCCACACATACTCAAAAGTATGCCCTCTAGGAGTTCCCTTAGGAAAACCTGTTTCACCATCACCAAACTACTGATGATGATGGATCTATGGTCAGGGATCTACATGATATCATTTCACTTGATTATTTAAGTATATTACAACATTCTTTTATCACCATGCATGTTTTCAAACATAAACCATTATAACAATTGCTATAAAGAATGAGTATTATTTCTATCAAGTTCATTTCACAACTTTATTAACATTGGGATCTCAATCCCTCATCATCTCATCATTATGATTCAAGAATATGGGTGTTCAAACCCTTAGATCATCAAAATACTTATTACTACTTTAACAGGTAACTTAATGCCATCAAGTCATCTGATAGTGTAAACATGATAATTGCAGTGCAGATATTTCACATGGCTCTTACAGCCTAATAATATATTTTGTTACCTCTCACTAGGCATCATAGCATATCATTGCTTACAAAGCTCATAAAGTACTTTCAATAAACAAAGCATCATAGCTCATACCTGGCTATGTTCATTATCTCATAAAACTTGCATGATTAGTACAGATGATAATAGATACATCAATTTCATATCAGCACAATGCAAAATAATTATAACATCACTATTCATGGGGTTACACCACTATGCCCTTGCTAGGGTTAGGGTTTCCCTTTTCATTTCAATTAGGGTTAATCATCCCCTTAGCCCAATTAGGATTAATGACTCATCATTTCATTATCCAACCTTAGAGCTTCATGTTATAAAGTATAACCCAGAATTAGGGTTTCACATTTTCATTCACCTTATTTGGAATTAGGGTTTACTATTCACATTGCATCACTCTAGATTAGGGTTTATATTCAATAACCCACAATTAGGGTTTATTATTCATGTTACATCACCCTAAATTAGGGTTTATCATTAAAATACCCTGAATTAGGGTTTCTCATATCATTTTCCAAAATTAGGATCATACCATCTTCATGGATTAGTATTTCACTTATCATTACCCTCAATTAGGGTTATGATTCATTAACCTTCATAATTAGGGTTTCATGATCTCACTATCAAGGATCATACCCTAATTAGACATTCACCCATGTTGAAAGTGTTAAGACTTAACCATTACATGGTTATCATTCATGTAGGAAGTCTTCTCTCTCATCTTCTATAAGATGATGCTTACTTCAGATTTGATTAGACTAAGTCACTCAACTTAAATGAAGAATTGACACTTAATCCCATTGTGTCATTACTTTCATGATCATTAGAGATTAACTATTTAAAATATACTAATCACCCTATCTCATTAAGGGTGCCATTATTATAGTCATCCTTGGTTTACATCATATAATTGTTCAATTAAACAATTGACCTTTAACCACTTTAAGTGTTCATATGATTTGATTAATTATCTTCCAAATGATCTTGGTCACTTAGATCTCAAACAATCTTGACCAATTAGACCAAAAATGGTCTTGCTTGTATTACCTCCAAACGGTCTTGAACCAACAATTGAAACTGTTTGGTAAAGCTAGTCTTTGAAACTGTTTGACAAAGTTGTACTTGAAACTGATTGCCAAAGTTGGAATTGAAAATCATTTAAGCCTCAACCGGTTTGGGATCATTTGGTCCCAAATGGTCTTGATACCGTTTGGACTCAAACGGTCTTGAGACCATTTGGTCCAAACCTCCTCAAAATCGAATGGACCAAATATGGTCTCCACTAATCATGTTGATTTAGGGTTTCCAATGTTGATCCCCTGATCGATTGAATTCATATATCCACTCATCAATTGAACCTAACACCATACTTAAAGTGAGATTAATATGTCATACTTCAACTGATTTAACCCTCATTTGATCATCGATTAGGGTTTAGAATCAATTGGATTAGGGTTTGGAATTGATGATCCCTCAATGTTGATCATTGTGAAACTAGTAACTTTGAAACCATTGGACCACCATCCACATTGGACATGACCTAACCTAAAACGGTCTTGAGGTCATTTGGATGACATCCAAATGGTCTTGAGACCGTTTTCCCATTTCATCATCCAAAACCATGACATCCAATTAGGGTTTGGATCATAGGATTGATCATCAAATCAGCATTTGATTGCAAATCAACTTGGTATCTTTGGATCTTGAACTACCCAACCATACTCAACCCTAGACCTACAAATGGTCTTGGGTGACCCTCAAACGGTCTTGAGACCGTTTGGGTGATCCCCAAATGGTTTTGAAACCGTTTGGGTCAATCAACCCAAAGTTCTAACTTAATCAAATTAGAAATCAGCACTTAACCCGATTAGGGTTTGGTGATTGATGGTCCTTCAACTAATGAATCAGTTGAAACTAATCAATTATAATTAGTGGATCATTAACCATCAATATTATCAACAATTATCCAAATGGTCAACCCTGGTCAACACCTCCAAATGGTTTGAAACCATTTTCTCTCATTCGGTTTGGTGAAACCGTTTGCCCTTAAACGGTTTGAAACCGTTTGCTCCCAAACGGTTTGGGAAACTGTTTGAGAAACTTTGTGGAAATCGTTTGGCCTAATAATTTATTGGGAAATGTGTCAAGATGATGTCATCATCATCTTCCTTCGTGCATCCAAGAACAGCAGCCGTTTTTCATGGGAATTTCAGCAATGAATCAAAAGAGTACCAAAAAGAAGAAAATAATCAACAAATCATAGAGAATTTGATGCAATATCAACGTTTAAGGGTTAAAGTTATAAAACCCACCTCAAAATCTGATCTCCAAGATCCAAGCTCCATGGCTCTAATGGTGGATGAAGTTCTAGCAACTGCCCAAGGTCCGTTCTTGAGCTTTTGGATGAACAAGTTGGCTAGGATTGGAAATCGAGTGAAGGAAACAAAGAATCAAGCATTAATTTTGAGTTTTCACCATGAATCCAAAGTGGAAGATGATCAAAAGATTACCAACAGGTTAGAGTCGTCCTCCTCCTGCTCCTGAGCTCTCCCGTGGTCAGCCAAAGCAAATGAGAAAAGAAATTCCAAGGAAAAGATCCTTAAGTGGGTAGGAAAAGAAATATGTATAAGGAATTTCAAGGAAAGAGAAAATGAATTTAATTCCTTTATTTCCAAAATTATTTCCAAAAATTCCCCCTCAATTCATTTTCCACGAAGCTCCCTTCATTATCTTGCAAAACTTCTTCATTATCCAAGAATTAATGGAAAAGAAATTAAGCACCTTAATGAATTTTATACTAATATCCAACTTTTAGTGGATAATACTTTTTATTATGTTAATGTGAGTGGGCTTCCACTCAACCAAGATATTTTTGTGACATAGCAAGGCACAATCTCGTCCAACACTTTGCTATTTCATCCCTCAACTTTTCATTGAAGGGATCCTCAATTAATTTATTTCTTTTTGCATTAAATTAAATTAAAGTTCCATTTATGCTTAGATCTTGATTATGTTAATATCAAGATTCTCTCTACTCCAAGATAATTCAAATGAGGCGCCCCTCTCATTTTATTTGCTCTACATGATGCCAAGAAATATGAGGGACCCTCTAGAGGTGGTATTTTGCATATTGAACCCTAGGTTTTTGGTAAATTGCACATTACACCAAAACTAGGTTTTAATGCACAAGGATTGCTCTACAAGCTTTATCTTTATGCTCAAGCTTGTGAAAACCATGCCACTACATCATATTCATTCTTATGATGTATAAACATCAGATGAACATTTTATCATGTGTAATTTGCAAGTTAACTCCTCAACTTGGGTAATTTGCACTTTAGTCCAAAATTAACAAAACAATGTCTCAACATTATTAAAAAAGGACTGAAATTGAAATATAAGTTCCTCATGAGCCTTGATTACTTTTCAATTAAAATATAAGAGCAAGAATCTAATAAAATTTATTAAGCCAAAACACCTAGGGTTAAAACATAACCCAGGTCAGGGATGTTACAAATTATCCACCCCTTATAAGGATTTCGTCCCCGAAATCATTAACAAAACATTACGAGAAAAGAGTAGGGTATTTCTTTCTCATTTCTTCCTCTAGTTCCCACATAGCTTATTCAATGCCACGATGATTCCAGAGGACTTTTACAAGACTAATGTCTTTCTTTTTCAGCTTCTTGATCCTTCTATCAAAAATCAACATAGGTCCTTCAACATATGATATATCATCGTTTAATTCTACTTCCATAGGCTGCAGAACTGATTCTGTGTCAGGATGACATTTCCTTAGCATGGAAATGTGGAACACTGGGTGCAACTTGTGCAACTCAGGTGGTAACTCTAGCTTATAAGCTACCTTTCCAATCTGTTCAATGATTGGATAAGGCCCCATCAATCTAGGAGCTAACTTTCCTTTTCTTCCAAACCTAAGAACTCATTTCCAGGGTGAGACCTTGAGGTACACTTTGTTTCCAACCTAGAATTCTAAAGGTCTACGACGCTTATCAGCGTAAGATTTCTACCTATCATGTGCAGTCTTTAACTGTTGTTGTATTATTTTAATCTTCTCGGTGGTCTGTTGTACAAGATCAGGACCCAAAAGTTGATATTCACCAGTTTCATACCAACATAAGGGAGATCTACAACGTCTACCATACAAAGCTTCATAAGGTTCCATGTCAATACTGTGTTGATATCTATTATTGTAGGCAAATTCTATCAAGCTTAGGCGTAGATCCCAACTTCCTGTAAACTGGAGTACACATGCCCTAAGAAAGTCCTCCAAGGTTTGTATAGTCCTTTATGATTGTCCATCAATCTGAGGATGAAAGGTTGTACTAAACCTTAACTCTGTGCCTAAATCTTTATGAAGTTGCTCCCAAAAATGAATCGTAAATAGGGGACCTCTGTCAGAAACAATGGTAACTGGGACCCCGTGCAGCTGTACTATTTGATCCACATATAACTATGCCAGCTTCTCTGCAGCATAGGTTGTTTTGATAGGTAAGAAATGTGATGTCTTTGTCAACCTATCAACTATTACCCAAATGGAATTATGACCTTTGGCTGTTCTAGGTAAACCAACCACGAAGTCTATAGTTACATGATCCCACTTCCACTGCGATATGGGCAAAGGCTGCATTGTTCTTGCGGGCTTCTGGTGTTCCGCTTTAACTTGCTGACACACTAGATACCGCATAATGAACTCATCAACATCCTTCTTCAATCCAGGCCACCGATATATATCTTTCAAGTTATGATACATATTGGTGCTTCCTGGATGCATAGCATACATTGAAGAATGAGCTTCTTCCATGACTAACTTCCTTAAGTTATCTACATCAGGCATGATAACATGCTACCTGATCATCTAAATCATGGAAACCGTCTTGTTTCTCACTACCATACTCTGACCTAATCTGCTGAACTACAGCATCAGCTTGTTGTGCTTCCTTAATCTGCTGTCTCAGAGTAGGTTTTATGTGCATCTCCGCTAACAACCCAGATAATAATGATACTTTAAGTTGTACATTGTCTTGCCTCAAGGATATAAACATATCCCTCCTAGAGCACACCAAAGAATTCCACTGTGCTCTATCTAAGGTTGGTGTTGCTGATTTTCTACTGAATGCATCATCAACCACATTGGCCTTTCCTGGATGATAATCAATTATACAATCATAGTCCTTGATTAACTCCATCCAGCGGTGTTGCCTCATGTTTAGCTCATGCTGAGAGAAGATGTACTTTAGGTTCTTATGGTCTGTGAAAATCTGGAATGTTTCTCCATAGAGATAATGTCTCCAGCTCTTCAAAGCATGGATTAGAGCAGCTAGCTCTAGATCATGTGTTGGATAATTCTCCTCATGTTTCTTAAGCTGTCGAGAAGCAAAAGAAATCACTTGCTTATCCTGCATCAACACACATCCTAGTCCATTCTTAGAGGCATCAAAGAAAACTATATACCCTTTCCCTTGCTCATGTAGTACCAGCACTGGTGCACTTGTCAACCTTTCCTTCAACAACTAGAATGATTGTTGACACTTGTCATTCCAGACAAAAGGAACATCCTTTCTGGTCAACTTGGTTAAGGGTAAAGCTATAGAGCTGAAGTTCTTAATGAACCTTCTATAATAGCCTGCCAACCCTAAGAAACTGTGAATCTCCGTTGGTGTCTTTAGCTGTTCCCATTGCAAGACAGATTCTACCTCTTTAGGGTCAACATGAATACCTGAAGCAGATATCATGTGTCCAAGAAAAGAAACTCCTGGTAACCAGAACTCACACTTGCTAAACTTAGCATATAACTTATGCTCTCTTAGAAAAGTTAGAGACTAACAAAGATGTTGCTCATGTTGTTGAGCATCTCTATTGTAGATCAGAATGTCATCTATAAAAACGACTACACACTGATCGAGAAAAGGTCGAAAGATTCTATTCATGAGTTCCATGAATGTAGTTGGTGCATTAGTTAGTCCAAATGACATAAATGTGAACTCATAGTGACCATACCTTGTCCTAAAAGCAGACTTAGGTATGTCACCCTCCTTAATACGCACCTGATGATATCCCGACCTCAGATCTATCTTTGAGAAAATAGTTGCACCACACAACTGATCAAACAGATCGTCAATCCTTGGCAAAGGATACTTATTCTTTATAGTTACTTTATTTAGCTGTTTGTAATCAATGGACAACCGCATCGATCCATCCTTCTTCTTAACAAAGAGGACCGGAGAACCCCAAGGTGAAGTGCTTGGTCAGATAAAACCCTTCTCAAGCAATTCTTGCAGTTGTTTCTTGAGCTCTTCCATCTTAGTAGGTGCCATCCTATACGGTGTTTGAGCTATTGGTTGTGTGCCCGAGATTAGATTAATTTCAAAATCAATTTCTCGGGGTGGAGGAACACCTGGAAGTTCTTCAGGAAACACATCATCAAATTCTTACTATAGGAACTTCAGCAGGATTAGAACTCTCCATGGTGGTATCTACCACATGGGCCAAGAATGCAAAACATCCATGCCTCATCAGCTTCTCGGCTACCATAGATGACACAAGATAGGTTGGAAGAATCTTTCTATCTCCTTGAAAGATCCATGTGTCACTTTCATCTGTGAACACAACTTGCTTGGACTCACAATCCAAGACAACCTTATACCTTTCTAAGGTATCCATTCCAAGAATTATATCAAACCCGTGCATCTCAAGTGGTATAAGATCCACTTGAATCTGATGCTCAGAAAAGAAAAGAATGCAGGGAGAACACACCTCCCCCAACACTGTAGATCCCTTCAAAGGAGTTTCTAACAACAGACTATCTGCTCTATGACTGGTAGTCATGTTGCAGTCAAGAATCACTCTTCGAGTGATAAAGGAATGTGTAGCACCCGGATCTATTAAAACAGATACTACGTAGGATGTGGACATATTAGAATAAAATAGTTCCATATGACCTGTCACAACTCGAGGGTTGATCACTGCATCAGGTGGATTCATCGCATAGAATCTCACTGTTGCTTGTGGTTGATTCGGTGCTCGATTACTGGGTGTCGATGATCCAACTTGGGACGCTTGTCTACGTCCTCAAGCACTGCCTGGAAACTATCTCCTCTGAGAACCTTGCTGACTCTGCCTCTGGGGTTGAGTCACACTTGCCCCTCTAACTCTCTAATCCTTCATCAGATGCCCCATCTTTCCACATATGAAATAGCTTATGATCCCTGGATGTGGTCTGGATGGTCCTGTAACCGACATAGATGTTGAGCTGTGGGCTCCTTCTGGTGGTAAACTTCGTCCTCTACCCCTATTTGACGTCCACTGCGTCTGGGTATTGAATCTAGGTGGTGCCATTGGTGTAGAAAACCTCAGTTTCTTGAAACTTTTGGACGAGGATCCTTGGAACTGGGGGTACACCTTCTTGTTCTTAGTCTGTCGCTTCTCAGTCACAAACATCTCTATCCTTCTGACAGACTCCACAAAAGTAGCAAATCTTTCCCTATTCTCCAGGGCAGACACAGGGGTGATCAACTCAGCGTTTAATCTCTTCTCAAAACGTTGAATCCTTTCTTCATCTGTAGTTTCCATATGCAGACAGAATCGCAAAAGCTCCATGAACTTAGCCTCATACTCGCTAATGTTCATTGGTCCTTGTCTTAACCTCTCAAACTGAGAGATATTCTCATCTAGGAACGTCTTAGGAAAGTATTTATTGATACATTCCCATCGGAATACTTCCCATTCGATCTCCACACCTGGCCTTTTCCCCTCCTCTATGGTCCACCAGTGACCGACACTCCCTTTAAGAAGGTACACAGCATGTCTAACCTTCTCAGCTTCTGGGATGTTAAGGATTCTAAAGGCCTTCTCTAGTTCAGTTAGCCACATGTCAGCATCTTCTGGGTCAGTTGTTCCAGCATATTCCGTGGCTCCAACCCAGCGAAGTCATTCAAACATCTTGCCGGCTCCCTGTCTTTCATCATGGGCAGGTGCTCTAGGTGCAAGTATGGGCATCCTATCGGTCATATGCGTCATGGCAGCCATAAACTGCCCAAACATGGCTTGGAAGGTTGGGTTCCCCATGTCAGCTTGATTGAACTGGGGTGGTTCAGGCATGGGCTCCTCCCTTCCTTGGTCTCTTGCACCTCCTCCGGGTGCAGCAACACTACTTTCAGCAACATGTTCATCATGTGATCCAGACATCTTTAGTTCTTCTTCTCCTCCTATATGAGCAGAAGACACTATCAAATAGATTGGAAGACACTAGAACAGACTCAACAACCTTAGTCCTATGTCTCTGTAGACTCAGCGAACCTAGATCTTTGATACTAACTAATTGTGGTGTACGATTCACAAAACGAGATTAACTAATGCAGAAGTGTATCGTTAGCAGTGAAATTACTGAAAATCACTAAAAATTACAACTATTTACAGAGAGATCCACAAACTTTAAAACTTTTTCATAAAGAGCCAAAGTAAGTTATTTACATTCTGATTCATCAGTACATCTCTGCATCATCTCATCTCGAGAGTCATAAACATTAACTGCCTTGTTAAACTGTACATAAGCAGTATACAAAAATCTCGAGGCATCAAGCCAAAAATCTCAGATCTATATCAAACTATCTATTAACTCCTAGGACCTGAGAGTACAGAGACAACACATAGGACTCTCTATATATAGGACTTGATAGACAGTGTCTCCACCTGAGGATCACTGATGTCCTTGATGTTGTTGTTGCTGCTGTTGTTCACCCTCTGTAGGGTTTCTACCTTTTCCTCGGCGTCTACCTAAAAATTTAAATCTCACGAGGGTGAGACAATTGAAAAATTACCCCAGTGAGAGATATAACTCTCCGCCAGACACATTGTTATTGAAGATAATAGAATAACACTGAGCATAAGAATCATAAATATTCAACATAAATCATTGATTAAACTTTGTAGAGTAGTATTCTCTATACAGTTCATTCCAGTTATACTTGATTAAGCAGCAAGTCATTTACTCAATAAGGAATATGAAGAACATGTAAAATATTTATCCAACTAGGATATAATTAGACAATGTATCATCAATCATTGATTCTCGTAATTCAACCCTAAGCAAATATGCTACATGGTTGATTACATTTTTCAACCATACTTATGCCCTGAGGAGATGAGGTATACCGCTCATACTCCAACCGACCATTGTGAAATCGAAATCGGTACCATACATAAGTCAATAGAAGAGTCAGATTTCTATGACCTCATCCTCCTCAGTTATGGTGAGGAACATCTTGCAGGACATCTCGTGTCTCTGCCAAATAGCTTTCCAGGGTATACTGGAAACTTCGCTATTAGAGTTACAGTGGCATGTTGTACTCTCTTCGCAATCGAGAGATTTCATGTTTATCTCACATCAATTCGGCATTAACATCATCATCGGGAGATTAGTGATACATCCATCCCGGCATATACATATAATGAAGGATTGAGAGATTTAATGTTTATCTCACATCAATTCCTCCATTAGGCGTAAGGATATCCACACACATAACCCCCACATACTCAAAAGTATGCCCTCCAGGAGTTCCCTTAGGAAAACCTATTTCTCCATCAACAAACTATTGACGATGATGGATCTATGGTCAGGGCTCTATATGATATCATTTCACTTGATTATTTAAGTACATTACAACATTCTTTTATCACCATGCATGTTTTCAAACATAAACCATTATAACAATTGCTATAAAGAATGAGTATTATTTTTATCAAGTTCATTTCACAGCTTTATTAACATTGGGGTCTCAATCCCTCATCATCTCATCATTATGATTCAAGAATATGGGTGTTCAAACCCTTAGATCATCAAAATACTTGTTACTACTTTAACAGGTAACTTAATGCCATCAAGTCATCTGACAGTGTAAACATGATAATTGTAGTGCAGATATTTCACATGGCTCTTACAACCTAATAATCTCTTTTGTTACCTCTCACTAGGCAACATAGCATATCATTGCTTACAAAGCTCATAAAGTACTTTCAATAAACACAGCATCATAGCTCATACCTAGATATGTTCATTATCTCATAAAACTTGCATGATTAGTACAGATGATAACAGATACATCAATTTCATATCAGCACAATGCAAAATAATTATAACATCACTATTCATGGGGTTACACCACTATGCCCTTGCTAGGGTTAGGGTTTCCCTTTTCATTTCAATTAGGGCTAATCATCCCCTTAGCTCAATTAGGATTAATGACTCATCATTTCATTATCCAACCTTAGAGCTTCATGCTATAAAGTATAACCCAGAATTAGGGTTTCACATTTTCATTCACCTTATTTGGAATTAGGGTTTACTATTCACATTGCATCACCCTAGATTAGGGTTTATATTCAATAACCCATAATTAGGCTTACTATTCATGTTACATCACCCTAAATTAGGCTTTATCATTAAAATACCCTGAATTAGGGTTTCTCATATCATTTTCCAAAATTAGGATCATACCATCTTCATGGATTAGTATTTCACTTATCATTACCCTCAATTAGGGTTATGATTTAACCTTCATAATTAGGGTTTCATGATCTCACTATCAAGGATCATACCCTAATTAGACATTCACCCATGTTGAAAGTGTTAAGACTTAACCATTACATGGTTATCATTCATGTAGGAAGTCTTATCTCTCATCTTCTATAAGATGATGCTTACTTCAGATTTGATTAGACTAAGTCACTCAACTTAAATGAAGGATTGACACTTAATCCCATTGTGTCATTACTTTCATGATCATTAGAGATTAACTATTTAAAAGATACTAATCACCCTATCTCATTAAGGGTGCCATTATTATAGTCATCCTTGGTTTACATCATATAATTGTTCAATTAAACAATTGACCTTTAACTACTTTAAGTGTTCATATGATTTGATTAATTATCTTCCAAATGATCTTGGTCACTTAGACCTCAAATGGTCTTGACCAATAAGACCTCAAATAGTCTTGCTTGTATTACCTCCAAACGGTCTAAGACCGTTTAGACCTTCAAACGGTCTTGAACCAACAATTGAAACCGTTTGGTAAAGCTAATCTTTGAAACTGTTTGACAAAGTTGTACTTGAAACCGATTGCCAAAGTTGGAATTGAAAACCGTGAAAGCCTCAACCGGTTTGGGATCGTTTGGTCCCAAATGGTCTTGAGACCGTTTGGTCCCAAACGGTCTTGAGACCGTTTGGTCCAAACCTCCTCAAAACCAAATGGACCAAATATGGTCTCCACCAATCATGTTGTTTTAGGGTTTCCAATGTTGATCCCCTGATCGATTGAATTCATATACCCACTCATCAATTGAACCTAAAACCATACTTAAAGTGAGCTTAATAGGTCATCCTTCAACTGATTTAACCCTCATTTGATCATCAATTAGGGTTTAGAATCAATTGGATTAGGGTTTGGAATCGATGATCCCTCAATGTTGATCATTGTGAAACTAGTTACTTTGAAACCATTGGACCACCATCCAAATTGGAAATGACCTGACCTCAAATGGTCTTGAGGTCATTTGGATGACCTCCAAATGGTCTTGATACTGTTTTCACATTTCATCATCCAAAACCATGACATCCAATTAGGGTTTGGATCATAGGATTGATCATCAAATCAACATTTGATTGCAAATCAACTTGGTATCTTTAGATCTTCAACTACCCAACCATACTCAACCCTAGACCTCCAAACGGTCTTGGGTGACCCTCAAACGGTCTTGAGACCATTTGGGTGATCCCCAAATGGTTTTGAAACCGTTTGGTCCAATCAACCCAAAGTTCTGACTTAATCAAATTAGAAATCAACACTTAACCCGATTAGGGTTTGGTGATTGATGGTCCTTCAACTAATGAATCAGTTGAAACTAATCAATTATAATTAGTGGATCATTAAACATCAATATTATCAACAATTCTCCAAATGGTCAACCCTGGTCAACACCTCCAAATGGCTTGAAACCGTTTGCTCTCATTCGGTTTGGTGAAACTGTTTGCCCTTAAACGGTTTGAAGTTGTTTGCTCCCAAACGGTTTAGGAAACTGTTTGAGCAACTTTGTGGAAAGCGTTTGGCCTAATAATTTATTGGGAAATATGTCAAGATGATGTCATCATCATCTTCCTTTGTGCATCCAAGAACAACAGCCATTTTTCATGGGAATTTCAGCAATGAATCAAAAGAGTACCAAAAAGAAGAAAATAATCAACAAATCATAGAGAATTTGATGCAATATCAATGTTTAAGGGTTAAAGTTATAAAACCCACCTCAAAATCTGATCTCCAAGCTCCAAGATCCACGTATATAATGGTGTATGAAGTTCTAGGAACTGCCCAAGGTCCGTTCTTGAGGTTTTGGATGAACAAGTTGGCTAGGATTGGAAATCGAGTGAAGGAAACAAAGAATCAAGCATTGATTTTGAGTTTTCACCATGAATCCAAGGTGGAAGATGATCAAAAGCTTAACAACATGTTAGAGTCATCGTCCTCCTGCTTCTGAGCTCTCCCGTGGTCGGCCAAAGCAAATGAGAAAAGAAATTCCAAGAAAAAGATCCTTAAGTGGGTAGGAAAAGAAATATGTATAAGGAATTTCAAGGAAAGAGAAAATGGATTTAATTCCTTTATTTCCAAAAGTATTTCCATCACGTCCCCCTCAATTCATTGTCCACGAAGCCCCCTTCATTATCTTGCAAAACCTCTTCATTGTCCAAGAATTAATGGAAAAGAAATTAAGCACCTTAATGAATTTTATACTAATATCTAACTTTTAGTGGATAATACTTTTTATTATGTTAATGCGAGTGGGCTTCCACTCAACCAAGATCTTTTGTGCCATAGCAAGGCACAAGCTCGTCTAACACTTTTCTATTTCATCCCTCAACTTTTGGTTGAAGGGCTCCTCAATTAATTTATTTCTTTTTGCATTAAATTAAATTAAAGTTCCATTTATGCTTAGATCTTGATTATTTTAATATCAAGATTCTCTCTCCTCCAAGATAATTCAAATGAGGTGCCCCTCTCATTTTCTTTGCTTTAAATGATGCCAAGAAACATGAGGGACCCTCTAGAGGTGGTATTTTGCATATTGAACCCTAGGTTTTGGGTAAATTGCACATTACACCAAAAGTATGTTTTAATGCACAAGGATTGCTCTACAAGCTTGTGAAAACCATGCCACTACATCATATTCACTCTTATGATGTCTCAACATCAGAGGAACAATTTATCATGTGTAATTTGTATGTTAACCCCTCAACTTGGGTAATTTGCACTTTAGTCCAAAATTAACAAAAAAATGTATCAACATTATTCAAAAAGGACTGAAATTGAAATATAAGTTCCTCATGAGCCTTGATTACTTTTCAAAATATAAGAGCAAGCATCTAATCAACTTTATTAAGCCAAAACACCTAGGGTTAAAACATAACCCAGGTCAGGGATGTTACATGTAGAGGTTGTGGTGATGGCCAACGAACCTCTAGTCAGACCTTCTGAGCAATATCAATATATGGATGAAGTTATTGGCAATGTCATAACATGGCCAAAATCACATTTACTACCAAAGTGAGCATATAGTATTTCTTATAATATGACATAATTGAAAACAAAACTAGTATCTAAAGTCGTTTCCATTTGTTGCAGGTCATGAAGTGTAAAGATAGATAATTGCATTCTTGGATACTGTGTAGAGAGATGAAAGCTATAGTTGTGTTTCTTTGGTCCACTTTTTTATTAGTACATAACGATCCAGATATTGTTGTTTCATGTCCATTTTCGTAGACAATGTTGCCAAATGACAATCCTATTTTGCTTTTAGATATGAGTAGTGTCTTACCTTCTTGTGTGTGACATTTACACAACATATTTTGTTTTGACCTGCTGAATGTGAATGTCTTTTTTTGCTTCCTAAGTCTATACTTCTCTGTAAATTTTTCTTTCATAACTTGATCACATGTTGCATGATAGCTTACTAAGTCAATATTTCTCTGAAGAATTGTGCATTTTGTGCCTTCCACAACAAACAACATGTCACTGCGTAAAAGGCCAGTTTTTGGAGATCAGAGGCCATTCTCGAGAGCTATGGTTGTCATCTCATCTCTTGTGAAAGGCTTCTGCTCAACTCTTGTGAATAGCCTTTAATCTCCAAGAAAAAAGCTGTTGTTAGGACTCAAAAATGGGATTCCTCACCCTGGAACTGGTCTTATAGGCAATCAACAAAATGGTACATCCTTACATGTTCTTGATGTATTGCAGCCTAGCCAAAGTAGTATCTAAAAGTAGTATCTAAGGTAGTATTGCAGCCTAGACAAATTGGTTTTTAGCTATGAGCAGTGTTTTTGGAATCTTGTGTGTGAGATTTACACAACATATTTTGCTGTGGTGATTCGCCTCAAGATGGTTTGTGGTTGAGCTTCTATGATTGCTCAATATTTAGGCTATTAAGATGTTTAAAATGTAACTAAGATATTTTAGTCGCATGATTCTATGTGTCCTAATTTCTCTGCAGAGGTACAACAAGTCATTTTCAACATTTCCATGGTACAACAAGTCATTTTCAACATTTCCATACTCTGCTTTGGTTAAGAAGTCAAGGAAGAATCCTCAAGAAATAATGGGTGCTCTTAGTAATATCGGTTCCTCCATGTTCCCTTAATTGTTAAAACAACATCTACAATAATACCCTTTCTGTAACATGTGGTTGTGATGCAGGTCCTAAAAGCCAATAACTATGGTAAGGATCCTCTGCTAAGATCATGTACAGAGAATGACCTTAAATATCCAAGTACAGAGATGTTGTTAGGACTCAAAAAAGGCATGTTTTTGGAGATTAAAGGCCACTCTCGAGAGCCAAGGTTGCCATCTCATCTCTTGTGAAAGGCTTTAGCTCAGCTCTTGTGATTGGCCTTTAATCTCCAACAACAGAGCTACTGTTAGGACTCAAAGATGGGATTCCTCACCCTGGAACTGGTCTTACATGCAATCCAACAAAATGGTGCATGCTTACATGTTCTTGATGTATTGCAACCTAGCCAACATTGGTTTCCAGTTTTGCTTTGGGTTGTTTTAAGGATTCCTGGATAATGTATATTTCACTACTTCACTTTGCTTTTTTTTCAGTTGAAGGGGATAGTGAATCTATTCTGGAAACTCTTCTTGCTTATCAGGGGATAGTGAATCTATTCCTGGGGGCCATGTTAGTATAGATTTGAAGACATGAAGCCTCCTGCTGATCTACATAGTCAACTTGCATGTTTTGTTGTTAGTTGTTTATTACATGTGGTGGTTGCCATGACTGGTGATGGTGTCAATGATGCATCTACTCTGAAAATGGCAGACATTGGTATTGCCATGGGAATTGTTGGAACTGAGGTAAGTATATCCGCTATATGTCAATTTGTATATCTATCTTCTTGTCTTTTAGTAATTATGATCGATAATGATTGTTTCTTCTCTTTTTATGTGTCAGTCCAGGTTACCAAGGAGGCTTCATACATGGTTCTTGCTGATGATAACTTCAGTACAATAGTTATTGCAGTTGGCGAAGGGAGATCTATCTATAACAACATGAAGGCCTTCACCAGGTTATGCTCTTATTAATCATTATATGCTTTCTTACCTTACTAAAAATCTTTCAACTTATTATGTATAGACTATAGTTTTATGAGAACCATGGACGACATGAGTTTGATAACCATCTTTTGCTTTTTACATAATTGTCAAGATTTTCAGCTTTGCACCCTTTCTATCATGTGCTTAGTTGTGTGCTTAGCTGAATGTCTATAGCTTTGCTACATGGCAAACTCTATTCAGCTGACATAATGTGAATGGTACAGTTGAAATTATCACCATTGTCGAACTTATTAGGAAAGGTGAGAAGGTGGGTTCTTGTGAGGCTATCCTTCTTGCCAAGCTCGGCATCAAGCTCTTTTTATATGGACCGGTTGTGCTGTTAGTTTATGATAGTGGATCTGTATTCAGCCCTGAGGTCCTTCACCTTACTGAAGATGACCTTATTGATAAATTTGGCAATGGTTCTATCTTCCCTAATACTATCTTAACAGCATGCTAGTGTTGTAAGTGTTTTTGTCTTACATTTGCATGCAAGTGCTCAACATTTTGCTCACTTCATTGCAGGATCCTAGCAAGTTTGCAGTTGCTGCTGCCCCTGCTGCTGGCTATGCAGCTGCACCTGCTGCTTCTGCTGTCAAGGTGGAAGAGAAGAAGGAAGAACCTGTTGAGGAATCTGATGACCATATAGCCGTAATGCTATATATCACTGCAGCTGAGAAGAAGGATGAACCTTCATTACAGTGTAGCTATTCTACTCCTGTAGAAGCTCACAACTACTTGGAATTCTAGAATGGAGTTGTATGTTTTTGTAAGAAAATGAGTTTGTATTCCTTTGGGGGGGTCCCCAAGTGCAAAATGAGTTGTTATCCAGTTAGTGTTCATGTCTACAATATGTACCATATATAGTCATATGTGATGTTGTTATATTCAATACAAGGGGCAAGGTAAAATGTCCTCCCCATGTAATTGTCATTTGATTATAAATAAAAAAGTTCAATACTTCTGGAATGTGTTCGGCTTCAATTGGCATTCAATTAGAAAACTTGATCATGAACTACAAATTGACTGACTAAAATCCATAAAAAAATTAGTAATGCAGAACTAGTATGTCATTAGTGGCTTTTTTCATAATCCACTACATTCAATCAAAATCGTTTTATACAACAACAACATATAAAATAGTGGCATTTGTATAAAAGCCAAATGATGGATAGTGGATTTTCTATAAATGCCAAATGATGGTTTAGTGGCCTTTATGTGGCATTTATTCGAAGCCACTAAAGACAAACATTTAGTGGCTTTTACAACTTAAGCCACTATCTTCCTAGTGGAATTGGCGCTAGAGGCATTTTTTTTTAATGTCAACAAATGTCGCTAAACCTGTTTACTGGCCTTTTTTTCAGTGGCATTTCTAAAAGGACACTAATGGGTATTTTTGCTGTAGTACATATTTTATGGATATTTTTGTCACTAAAGAGTAGTTGATTGTTTAGTGAGCAGTAAAGGTTAGTTTGGTACTCCAAGGTGGGGGTAGTTGAGAATGGAAATTTATATTCTATGTCCTTTTGTTGACTTCTCTCAAACAGATCTAAGGGTGTGTGTCACGGAACCGTTCTTACCCCAATCCCAATCCTACTGTCGAAACAGTAGAAAAAGGATTGAAGCGCCCGTCCCTGAGTGGCCCCGTAGGATCTAACACACTGGCATATACAATAAGAAATAAATAACTCAAAAACTGGATAATTAAAGAACAAACTAACCCAATATGGAGATTTCACCAATATATCTTTGTCATCAGAGTGTATGTAGAGTGCGGAAGCAATCTTAATCAGTGTTCCAACTATATTGCCTAAAATCAAGAAAATCGAGACACAATCATGCAATTGCACGGTACACTATCAAAAACAAGCAAAGCGATTTATAACAAAATAGTATACTTGGCAGGACTTATATTTAAAAGAATAACAAGCAATTTGCAATCTAACATTTATTTGACAAGTTTTTCAAACAATTCAACTTTTATTACGAGTTCCCATTATGCTGTAATTCGAGAAGCATGCTTATATAATTTGTGTGACTCTATTACCCCAACGCGATGGGGAAGGTCACTAGGCCCTTTTTCACCATAGGAACATAGGAAGCCAATGTACAAGTCCCACTTCCAAATGAGGGGGTTGTTGTACTCAATATCCACATTATCAACATTATCAATATCATCATCATTATCAATATACGGGCAGTCATAATGGGCATGCAATTTATGTTTTCATGTTTTTCAAAGTATAATATAGAAAAACAGAAGACTAATCATAGGGAACAATAGCTCATCCAAATAAATAGCCAAGCATACGGTCAAGAGATACGTATAAGTATCTTCAATACAATCAAGGAGGAGTTATATAATAGCGTACCTTTCACTGAAGATTTCAAGTATAGATCACGAGTAATAGGTCGATCCTTCGAGTTAGATCCTAAAACATAATATTTGGATCAAGGGTCAAGACCAAGATATTTGGATATCATGTTGTAATATTCAAGATTAGGGTTACACTTTCCTAGGTCAACCTTAGGGTTAGGTCATCCACTTATGATCAACCAATATTTCAATTTGTCCATCATTATTTCAAATATCAAGTATTTTCAAGTGTGAATGACTTTCCTAGGTTTCTAGGATCATATGTGTTAACCCTAATTTATGGTCATTATATAAGTCCTCATATCATTTCTAGATTATCATCATGATAACTAATATCATTGGTATTCAAGATTACATCAAGTCTCGATTAATATTAAGAGTAAATCAGGGATCAGCTTTAAGGTCAATAGATCAAGATATGCCACATGATTTAGATCAATCATATTGTTAAGATGTCATCATCATATTAAAGATTGGATCAAGTCAACAAATATAGATCTAGATCCTTAATGGGTCAAGTATGATTTTATATCCTCAATATGAATATTAGAGTCAAGAATTAGGGTTTTCAGTGGTTTAGTCAATATTAACCATCAACAGAGTCATTTAGACAATTTACATAATCAATAGATGAAGATTTAGGTGAATCAGTGATCATAGTTTGGAATCAGGTTTGAAAAGTATTTATAATGGATTCACTAGATTTTCCTGATCAAAATAGACTATTTATTTATCATTTTTGGAGTTCGGATGCATAAGATATGGTTTTTGCAAGATATGACTATTTAATTGAATATTCGCCAGAGATGAGCAAAATTACCTTAATATAGAAAAACTAGGGCCGTCAGATGCACCAGGGATGGCCGAGATGGATCCACACTAGAGTGGTGGATTTCTTGGTTTAGGATCCGGTTCAATGCCTAATTTTTGGGTTCAAACGGGTCTGATTGCTGATTTCATTGGGCCTTTGGGCCGGGTCAAAGTTGCTTTGACCGGCGGTTCACAGGGTCTATCTCCCCATCTGCACAGGCCTCGCGCAAGCCATGAAGGCAGGGCGGCAGAGCTCGCCAGAGTGGAGGAGGTTCGGGAGCAGCAGTGGGCGAGGGAGGCTGTGAGCAGGCTGTCCCAGTCCGCCAGCCACCTCGCGGACTTGGTGGGATCCAAAGGAAGGGGGAAGGAGGTGCGAAGGCAAGGCACCCAGAAAGTCCAGGTGGCGGTGTCGTAGAGGAGCAGTGGCCGGAGTAGAGGGGAAAACGAGAGAGAAGGCACACGACAGGAAGATAAGGTGTCGGCTGAGTTCGTGGGGGTAGGCCGAGACCGATGGCAGGGTTTAAATAGTGGTTCGAGGCTAGGTTTAGGGTTCTCGAAGGCCACAGGATCCATGGCGGGGGCCACAAGAGCAAGCTCTCAGTTGCTCTTGAAACTAGCTGATTTGAGGGGGGAAAAGGAAATAGCTAGATCCGTATTGGCGGGATGAGCATCCTTGTTCTATTTGATTTTCAAAACGGGGTCCAGATGATCGAATCGTATTTGGACGTTTGCCACCCCCTTCTCCGCTGATTGCGGGAGGTAGGGGACGACCTCCTATCCACAAGATCGAGGCTGTGATCCGTGGCCACCCGATCCAAGGGCTGAGGTCTGTTCCGTGCCTTAGGCCACGGATTGGTGACCTAGGAAAGGTCAGAAAAAGGAGGAAAAAGGGTTTTCAACATTATAACTTCAAGAAATCGTAGTAATTAGTAGGAAACTCCGATTGTTCTCAAATTTGGACCACAGATTGAAAAAAATGTATAGAACATCTATAAAAATTTTGAGAACCAAAAGATAAAGTTTGATGGATCAATTTGATCCTTTGAACAAAGTAACAAATAAATCAAATATGTGGGGTTTCAAAGTGTATAAAATTCAAATTGATCACCAAATTTTGGATTTGAGTCTCAATAATAATTATGAAGACAAGAAAAATAATTTGGAACCATTAGTAGGTACAATGAGGGTAAAAATAGTAATTTCATCATACCTATGTAAAATTCCACTTTGTCACATCCTTCCCTCCTTAAAAGGAATTTTGTCCCCAAAATTCAAAAGCATCCTCAAAATTGGGTTCATTCAACCTAAGTCATATCCTCAAATACTAGGGTGTCCTCAAAATTTGAAAACATCCTCAAATTTAGAATTATCCAAAACCACATCATATCCTCAAAATCATGTCCTCAAAGTTAAAATAATACAATCATCATAATTGGAATTCCATGTTCCATATCATAACCAACTTGGTATCAGTATCATTCCATCATCGAGCAATTGATTATCAAGGTCAGTGCATATATATTGTCCAAAGTCATTATATGAGTCACAAATATGGAAAGCATTTTATTGTTCACAAGTTTGTACATATCATTTTTAGGTCAGACAAATAGAGTACTTGAATCAAATATACAAGGTGACTCTCAAATCATGTCTGAAATTGAGATAGTTGAGAGTAAGTGTCATTGGCCAAAAGGGTCATTTACTAACAAGTTTGTTCTTCAAGAGTCAAGATTCAAATATTTGTATTTTGAGTTCCGAGCATACATGTCTAGGATTTTTATTCCTAACCAGACCACCGGTGTGATCATTCACCCATATCAACAATCTAGTAACATTATCAAGATTTCAATATCAATTTCTTTATCAAGTATCTTAATCAGTGTTCCAATTATATTGCCTAAAATCAAGAAAATTGAGACACAATCATGCAATTGCACGGTACGCTATTATATGAATCCTCCTTGATTGTATTGTAGATAATTTTATGTATCTCTTGATTGTATACTTGGCTATTTACTTGGATGAGCTATTGTTCCCTATGATTAGTCTTCTGTTTTTCTATACTATATTTTGAAAAACATGAAAATATAAATTGCATGCCCATTATGACTGCCCGTATATTGATAATGATGATGATATTGATAATGTTGATAATGTGGATATTGAGTACAACAACCCCCTCATTTGGAAGTGGGACTTGTACATTGGCTTCCTATGTTCCTATGGTGAAAAGGGGCCTAGTGACCTTCCCCGTCGCGTTGGGGTAATAGAGTCATACAAAATATATAAGCATGCTTCTTGAATTACAGCATAATGGGAATTTGTAATAAAAGTTGATTTGCTTGAAAAACTTGTCGAATAAATGTTGGTTTTGCAAATTGCTTGTTATTCTTTTAAATATAAGTCCTTCCAAGTATACTATTTTGTTATAAATCACTTTGCTTGTTTTTGATAGCGTACCATGCAATTGCATGATTGTGTCTCGATTTTATTGATTTTAGGCAATACAAATGGAATATTGAATAAGATCGCTTCCTCACTCTACATACTCTGATGATAAAGACAAATCGGTTATATCTCCATATTGGGTTAGTTTGTTCTTTAATTATCCAGTTTTTGAGTTATTTATTTCTTATTGTATATGCCAGTGTGATTGATCTTATGGGGCCACTCAGGGACGGGCACTTCAATCCTTTTTCTACTGTCTAGGCAGTAGGATTGGGATTGGGGTAAGAACGGTTCCGTGACATTGTGTTTCTCGAGGATGAGCAACATTTAAGATTAGGGGATTTTGATGCACTGAATAATTGTTGCTTTTTACAAGCTTTTTTACTATGTATTGTGTGCATTTATTTCCCATTTTCATATTAATTGTGCATGATTTATCATTAGTGGCCTGTGACATTTAATTGCATCAAATATTCATTATTTTTACTGATACCAATTAATTCATCATTATTTTGGAGTTTATGCTCTTTAATATTTACATTCCAGAAAAATTTACAAGAAACGAATCAGACTGGTACTATCGACAGGTCTATCAGTGGTACTGACATTTGACAAAAAGTTACAGAGTTGAAATGAGGAAACTTGGTAGTACCAAAATAAGAATTGGTACTATTGACATTCTAATAGGAGTGCTCAGGATGAATCTCGGTACTACCGATGCCCAGCTCGGTGGCACCGACTAGTATTGAAAATCCAACAGGAATGTCAGAGAAAATCTCGGTACAACTGATAAAAAACTCTGTAGTACCGACAACTTACAAGGGATCACAAATAATCAAAGGCGTCGATACTAACACCCACATTGGTAGTACCAACTTGGCGCGATCAGGCCAGATTAGAAATCATAGTTAATCCAATGGTCGGAAAGTAATGATGCCCCAAGTCAATCCTATGAGTAGGGGGAGTGCGGCTAGACCTAGATATCACGTCATATTAGTTGCAGGGTATAGGAGAACAGAAAATGGAGAAAGGAAAGGAGAAAGTGACATTCCAGCCAGTTTGAGCAATTCTAGTGGCCCGGTTTGTAATCGAAAGATGGAAAATAACTATGTTCGTCAGAAGGAATCATCTAGACTGTCTTTCTCCAGTGATTTTTTCCTTATTCTTGATGTTTTTGTCATTCCTTTCCTCCTTTTCTCTATGTAGAGCAACTAAGATCATGCAGGGCTAATCTCCTTTGTTCCTTAGGACCCAAGAGTAGCATGATTTTCATATTAATTGAAAATTATAAATTAATATCTATATTTCTCTTAATTTCTAGACACATTTTTGTGTTTTCTTCACAAATTATCTGTGTCGTATCACCATAGGTAATTTATTAGACCATTAATTGCTTTCAGAGAGTGATTAAGGGTTGGAAAACTCGTAGATGTACACAATTTATATCGTGCCTCGAGAGAGGTTCTACAATTGTGAAGGGAATAACCCAGAGAATTTGGTAAAGCACCTAAATAATAATCAAATTGCTACAAGAGTAGGATTTATATTAGATTTGGTAGTGAATTACACTGCAAGAGTGAGTAATTGTTGGTACATGTCCATTTATCCAGGGTCAGGAGAAATCGATATTAATGAAATGGTGTTAGTTGCAATGTGAACTGTGATGAAACCAAAATCTTAAGGAATTCATTCCAATTGTAATTACAACCAGTAATTTGAGTTTTAATTCCTGCAATTTAGTCAAATAATCACCCGATCACTCTTTTTCTTAGGCCTAGCTGATTAGGTCATTGTTAGTAGTAGTTGATACTCGTCGTTTTGCAATATCAATCACTAAGATGGCTAATCCTAGAGTTTAAACCTTTTTTACTTCCAGTTTTAAGGGTAGTATAGAAGGGTTGATCCCACATGACAACTTTTTAGAGATTGTTCTTAGAACCCAAAGATTGAAGAACTTTATTGTTTGTTTTTGGTATTTTTCTTTTTATTAAAGCAGAAAGTAAAGTCCAGTTGGGGGTTTGAGTGATTACACTAATGCAAGAAGAAATGCACTTAACAAGAATAAACATGCACAAGGGAAAAAGTAAGAAGATTGTTAACACAAGCAAAACTATATGAATGAAAGACTAAGAATTAAAGAAAACAAAGGATGCAGTGATTAAATCAAGAGAAGGAAATCGAGGCTCGTAGGGGTTTTCACCACCTAAGCCTAGGTGATAACAACTAAATCTTAAACGACGATTCGATGAAGGTTTGCGAATTTAAAAACTCACAAGAGAGAAACTCCACATGAGCCCATTGGTCTTGGTGCTCATGCTTCCTAGTTTATCATCCTAAAAGACGAAAATCCACGATCATATCAAAACGTCTATGTAATCTATTTTATTGTTCTAAATCCGGATTTCCATGGTCATTTCCATCTGGATTAACATGCGATCCAAAGATCAACCATTCAATTAAAACTGATTACCATCTAATCGTTTAAGAAGAGGTCATTAAAACCATGGCTAAGGGGTTATTCCCCTTGCCCCGATAAAAGTCTACTCATACATGGAGAAAGGGGAGACAGAGGAAGAAAGAAATGAAGCCATAGTCTAGCCCAGAAATCAGGAGATTAATCCTTATGCTAGAGACAATGAAATGGCTTAGTTCTTTGTTCCTTGCTCCAGAATTAAAGAACGGAAAGAAGTAGATTAAAACTAAGGTGGAAAGAAAAGATAAGAACAAGAATGAAAGAGCTATGCTTGAACTAATATCTACTTTATTGCATAATATGAGAATGATTACAAGACTAATTGCTTCAGAATCCCAATACCAGAAATCCAAGATATCCCAAGAGGAGGAAGTGCCCCTCCTTTTATAGGAGAAGGAGGGGGGGGAGAATACATTAGGTTTAGGGTTCCTTGGGGCTGGCGGCTGGGAATTTTTGTTGTCTACACGCCGCCAACCGACCGGTTCGAGAACCAGCCGATCGGTTGGAAGGTTCTGGAACGCACAGCCAATCGATCGGCTGCCAACCCTAATTAGGGTGGCGGCGTGTTGAAAATCGCTCTGTGTTGCTCAGCAATGGGCATCAGCCGAGCGTCTGGTAGCTGGAGTCGGGCAATCTCAACCATCGTCTGATGAGATCAACGATCGATGCTTGAAGGCGAATCGAGCGTTTCATGATGTCAGACGATCGGTTTGTTGTTGTGAGACGATCGGTTGAATGTTCCAATCGATCGGCTCAAGTCCTGAAACTGCAATAAAATGCACATGATTGTCAAATTTGTGATAGAATGAGAAAATATCAATTTGTGCAATTTTCAAGAGATGAATGGAGAATTTCTATGTGACAAGCTTAATAATTCACACAAAAAGGTGTGCTGAATAGCACGCATCAAAATACCGCGGACTTAAAGTTTTGCTTGTCCTCAAGCAATTAAAAAATAAAAAAGATTCCAAGAATTTTGAAATAACAAGTTCATCCTCCCTAGATTAGCAATTTTTCTATCCTTTTCATGGCCAAGCGACCCATCTCCTAGAACCACAAATTGCAAGCACCATGTTTCTCAAGAAAACATTTTTCATAACTTAAATTTTTTTTTAAACTTATACTTTGTAAAGACAGTCTTGATCTAACTTGCGCTTCGACACTCATCATTTTTTTTCTTTTTTCTCTTTTTTTTCATTGGGTTGATTGTTACACGGGAATACAGAATTTGAGGTGTGACAGAAAAATCCATCCTCTATTCGACTTGGGATATAATTTTTTTCATGGACTTGTGATTACATTGACCACAATTTTTTTGTGTGCTCTTTTTGGCATCTTTTGATGGTACGCCCCTTTGTGGGGTATGGAAGAAGGGCATGCCACCCCAGACTTAGGGTTTGGCGTGCGATTTATTTTTCCCGTGCAATAAAAACCTTTTTTTAGTTGTCGTTGCATAAGATAGAAGAGACATGTAGCTACATTATATAAGAGAAAAAAAAACAAATAAGTTAATCTAATGCTAAAATTAAGAAAATCTGCATTTGATTCTATTTGATACTCTAAGACTTGCCATCGTTTCCAAAAATTGCTATCATGGTGATAGGGAACTTGATATTGCAAAGTTGTTTGAAATGAAAATGATAATGCAATTGATTTTTGAAGATAAAGTACAACATTCGGCCGGCTAGATAAAGGCCTTATGTTTGAAAGTAAACAAAGCAAAACAAAAAAATAAAAAATGCAGAAAAAAAATGTTGAAAAGGGAAGATAAAGGGTGGATGATGTACCACCCACCCCCACCCCGGACTTAGAAATTTTCTCGACCCGAGCAAACCCTAAGAGCGAGATGGAGGGAAGAGTCACTGCAGTGGAGGGTGCTGCTGGTGGGAGTAGTAGTTTGCCCAATAAGAAGAATCAGGGCCTGGATAACTCTGGTGTGCTCCATACTCGTCATAAGCAGGTCAACTAGGGGCATAGTGACCGCAATCCACATGCCAAGACTCCTGCGAACGCTGCATCAGGTACATGTGATTGAGCTGGTGGCCCTGTCTCTACTGCTCCTGCTGAATCTCATCCAGCTGAGTCTGGATCTCGTAGAAGTCGTAAGGACCAGATTTGTCATCTGGTCGCCGCCTGGTGCGACGTCTGGAAGGTGGCGGTGGCGGTGGCGGTCCAGTGACGTCGTCGTGTGCCTCTAAAGAAAGTCTCCTCCTATGAGGATGTGGCTTGGGGAAGGTGTCTGGATCTGGATGCTCCAGGTAGAATCTCTGGATATGGCCCGGTAAATCGGTCAACTCGTACACGTAGTTTGCTGCTGCAAACTGCGAATGTAACGGGAGTTGGAGGACCACCTGAGTGTCTTTGAACAAAAGGTAATAAACACCCTCGGTGCCCAAATGGATAAACCTACTATTCTTCAAATAGTGAGTTTTGATGAGATGGTTTTTGGGCTCAAGCGGAGGAAAGGCGATGTGGGTGTAGCCTAAAAAGATGGCGAGTTGGGTAACATAGTGGCCAATGCAGAAAGAAGAGGAGGTGGCTCGGCTAGCTTGGGTACCAACATGCTCAATGATAACATTGCCCCAATTAAAAGGTTCTTCGTGTAAAAGACACCAAAGAGCATAAAGTTCTACCTGAGTAATTGCACCCTGAGTACCTTCTCGACTGAAAATGGTGCAAGCCAAAATACGGTGAAGGTAACGGACCACCAGGTTGTGAATGCAGGAGGCCTTGGGGCCACTAGGAAGACGGGGAAGAAGCTCGATGATCTTTGCCCGAAACTTATCTCTGTCGTAATGGTCGGGGTAGGAGTCGTGAGACCATGCCATACATTGGTATAGCCAATAGTCATCTCTGCCGTCGAGGATGAAAGAAGTGATTTGCTTGGCGGATGATTCTAGATTTTCTCTAAAAATCCGGTACTTACAACTCGAGTTTCCGAAAGAACAGTGTAACCTGCGAAAAGTGCTCAAAACTTGAGGGTAAGATCATAGTAAACAGAGGTGACACGGTAGGGAAAACTGAGGATGTGGTTTCTGCAGAGGATGTCATCAACGGCGTCGCGGATGCCCAAAGCATCAAGGGTGGTTCTGCACGCCCAACGAGGAAGAGAAACACCAATCGCGAACATATCCTCATAATGCTGGTGGTGGTCAGTGCTAGTCAACTGGTCATAGCTACCCGGAATAGGTGATATCCGGGGTGAACGGGGGGCGGTTGTGTCTGGATCATTGGCCACCTTCTGAGTGCCCTCTATCTCGCGGAGAAGGTCATCCGCCTCGTCGATGTCCGGAAGCATCTCCTCGACTAACTCGGGATAAGACTCGCTCGTAGGAGAGGGTGTGCGGAAATGGATTCCGGGATGAGAACTGGAACGACGAGGAGGATCCCTGGAAGAGGATGCATGGGCCTTGCCTTTGCCCTTGCGAAAACGGCTGAACATCACTACTGCAGAGACAAAAACGATCATCTGGGAAAGCCAACCGATCAGTTGAGGAAGCGAAGTGATCGTCTACTGATGCCAACCGATCAGCTGGTGTCTGAAATGGGCGACTGGAGGATCAACGGTCGGCTGTCTTGTTGGGGAACAGGGGTGGTGGCGACGCGGACGACGTCGATCGTCTGGGGTAACCAACCGGTCGTCGAGCAGCATAAATGGGTGTTCCGAACCCTAAGATAGGCGGCTGGAGGCTAGATCTGAGCACTCAGCCGATCTGGCTGACTTGAGCTAGAATGGTGGTGACGCGACCTTCCGTCGGTCGTCTGGAGAGCAAGACGGGCGGCTGAATCTAGGAAGCGGCGGCTGTGGAGGCTCCGATCGAGACGGGCGGCATGCTCATCAGGCGGGAGGCTGGTCATCAGGCGGGCGGTGCTCTCGTCAGGCGGGCGGCTGAAGAAACTCTTACGGAAGTGCCGAAAGGCTGGCTGAGGGAGAACCGGTTGGCCGAAGAGCGGACCTTGGTCGTCTAGGTGAGGAGCAAAGCGGGCGGCTGAAGAACAGGTGGAGCTACGTAGGGGGCAGCTAGGGTTTGTGAAGAGATGGAAGAAAAACCTCGCATATGAAGTGTTATATAGAGCAAGGGATCCACGAGCCGATCGGTTGGACAACGAGACGATTGGCTGGTCTGCTTCGGGCGCCAACACAAAAACTGAAAGGACAGAGGCCGCATTCAAGGGTTGCGGAATGGTCAACAGACGAGACGAGTGCCTGGCTTCCGAACCGGTCGTTTGCTTACCGCCAACCCAGAGTCTTGTAAAGCGAATCGATCAGCTCGACAGCAGGAACAAGGAAAAACAAAATAGAAAAACAAAAATAAGAAGGGAAGATAGTGTTTGGTTGCCTCCAAACTAGCACCTTATTTTACGTCGTGGCTCAACCAAGTTCAGATTAATTGGAATCCGGGGGACGTGAAGGGTCAGTGAGGTTCAGATCCTGCAAAGGTGGAAATTTGGTCGAGTCTGAAGCGACAACATCTTCGGTGGTGATATATCTTTTAAGACGGTGCCCATTGACCTTAAACTCACCCAAAACTTTATCCCAGAGAAGAAAAGCGCCATGTGGATAAGCACATTTGACAATGTAGGGACCATACCATCTCGACTTGAGTTTTCTAGGGAAAAGTCGTAATCTTGAATTAAAAACTAAAACTTGATCCCCTTCTCTAATGTCTTTGTGCTTGATGTGACCATCATGCCACATTTTGGTTCGGTCTTTGTAGATTCTTGTGTTTTCATAGGCACTCATCCTAAGTTCGTCAAGCTCATTCATTTGGAGAAAACGTTTCTCTCCAGCCATGGAAAGATCAAAATTCAAACTTTTGATGGCCCAACTTACTTTGTGCTCTAGTTCTATTGGTAAGTGACATGACTTACCATAGATCAGTCTGAAAGGGGTGGTGCCAATAGGTGTTTTGTAGGCAGTACGATATGCCCACAGGGCGTCATTGATTTTTAACGCCCAATCTTTCCTAGTTCATCCAACAGTTTTTTCTAAAATGGATTTGATTTGTCTGTTGGATACTTATACCTACCCACTGGTCTGAGTATGGTAAGGAGTGGCGACTTTGTGATAGACCCCATATTTTTTCAAAAGAGCCTCAAAACTTTTCTCCAAAAAATGGGATCCCCCGTCAGAAATGACGGTGCGAGGGACTCCAAATCTAGGAAAAATGACATCTTTAAAAAGTTTCTTAACGGGTTTAGAGTCACATGTTTTAGTAGGTATTACTTCAACCCACTTTGACACGTAATCGACTGTGACTAAAATGTAAGTAAACCCATAAGAAGAAGGAAATGGGCCCATATAGTCGATCCCCCAAACATCAAAAATCTCTAATTCCTACAAGAGGTGAGAGGCATTTGGTCACATTTGGAAATATTACCTGTCCTTTGACATTGGTCACATGAAAGCACATAATCATACGAGTCTTTGAAGATGGTAGGCCAAAAGAATCCACATTGTAGGACTTTCCTAGCCATTTTTTGGGAACTCATGTGACCACCATAGGGGCCAGAGTGACATTGTTCCAAAATGGCAATGCTTTCTTCATGGGACACACAACGACGATATAAACCATCGGCGCAAAGTCAAAACAAATAAGGTTCATCCCAATAATAATTTTTGACATCATGTAAAAATTTATCTTTAGAATGTCCCGTATACTCGGGATGCAATACACCTGCAGCTAAATAGTTTACAAAATCAGCAAACCAAGGAAATTGGGAATCAACCTTGAGCAATTGGTCATCGGGTAAGGATTTATTTATTGGATTTTCATCAATGGGGTTATAGCTAAGTCTACTGAGGTGGTCAGTCACGACATTTTCAGATCCCTTTTTGTCTAGGATTTTTAGATCAAATTTCTGCAATAACAAAATCCATCTTATGAGTCGAGGCTTGGCATCTTTTTTGGTCATCAGGTAGTGAATAGCTACATGATCAGTGTAAACAACAACTTTTGAACCAACAAGATATGAGTGAAATTTATCGAATGCATGGACAATGGCTAGCATTTCTTTTTTGGTGACTGTATAATTTCACTGAGCCCCATCTAAGGTCTTGGATGCATAATAAATGACATGGTGTTTTTTGTCAATTCTTTGTCCTAAAATGGCACCTACAGCAAAATCACTAGCATCACACATGATTTCAAAGGGTAAGGCCCAGTCAGGAGCATGGATGATAGGAGTGGTGGTGAGAGC
Source organism: Alisma plantago-aquatica (assembly GCA_963693085.1). Classification (NCBI taxonomy): domain Eukaryota; kingdom Viridiplantae; phylum Streptophyta; class Magnoliopsida; order Alismatales; family Alismataceae; genus Alisma; species Alisma plantago-aquatica. Next base: position 303,216,362 of record OY856410.1, on the reverse strand, counting down.
CTTTTTCAAACATAGAAAGCTCTCCATGCATGCCGTATCGAAATGGAAAGGCACCTCCTTTTGAAGAAGATTGGTGAGAGGTTTTGTGATTTTGGAAAAATCACAGATGAATCGTCGATAGAAACTGGCGTGTCCTAGGAAGGCTCGAATGTCTTTGACTGAGGTTGGGGGGGGGAGTTTGGTGATGACCTTAATCTTAGCTTGGTCTACTTCAATACCCTGGTTGCTCACCTTATGGCCTAGAACAATACCCTCCTTGACCATGAAGTGACACTTCTCCCAATTAAGGACTAAGTGTGATTCAATACATCTATCAAGAACAAGGGAGAGGTTCCCAAGGCAAGAAGTGAAACTGTCTCCATAGACAGAGAAATCGTCCATGAACACTTCCATGACAGTCTCAGTTAACCCTAAAAAAATGGCAGACATACATCTTTGAAAAGTGGCTGGTGCATTGCACAGGCCAAAGGGCATTCGTCTAAAAGCGTATGTACCAAAAGGGCATATGAAGGTGGTCTTCTCTTGGTCTTCAGGATGAATGGGAATCTGATAAAAACTCGAGTAGCCATCTAAATAGCAAAAGTATTGTTGATGAGCTAAACGTTCAAGAACTTGATCGAGGAAGGGAAGAGGGAAGTGGTCTTTCCTAGTTTCTTTGTTGAGTTTCCTGTAGTCAATGCACATCCTCCACCCTATGACGGTACAGGTGGGGATGAGCTCATTCTTCTCATTCCTAACGACTGTGGTCCCACCCTTTTTGGGGACGACCTGGACAGGGCTGACCCAAGGAGAGTCAGAGATGGGGTAGATGATTCTTGCAGTTAAAAGTTTAATAACTTCAAGACGGACAACTTCCTTCATGTTTGGGTTGAGTTTCCTTTGTGGGTCTCGGGAAGGTTTACTATTTTCAATCATTGGGATTTTGTGGATGCAAATGGATTGGTCTATCCCAACCAAATCCGTCATTTTTTATCCTAGAGCTGTTTTCCTTTTCCTAAGTTCTCCCATGAGCATGTTTTCCTGTTCAATGGTGAGGTCAGAATTGATAATGACAGGGCATAATTGTTGTTCATCCAAAAAGACGTATTTCAGGCCTATGGGGAGAGCCTTCATTTCTGGGGCCCTTAGTGGTTCAGGTTGTTCTTCTGTGGTGGAGATCATTTTAAGGCCTTCAATCTCAGCACATGGGATTTCCTCAAAGTTCTCCAAATGAATCTTAAGTTGATTTGATGGTTCATTATCAAAATCACATTCGGCGGGGATGGTGAGAGCAGTGCATAGGGGGTCATCAACTAATTCCCATTCTTGCCTTAGTTGGGTTAATTCATCAATGCAATCAAGGAGGTAGACTTCCTCCTCAAGACTAGGTCCCCTCATGCTTTCAAACACCCTAAATTGTAGGGTTTGCTTCCCTAGTCTTAACAAGATGGTACCAGCCTCAACATCAATTAAGGCACGAGCAGTGGCTAAGAAGGGACGTCCGAAAATGAGAGGGTAGCGTAAATCTTCCTTGATATCCATGATCACAAAATCACAAGGGACGTATGCATCATTTCCAACTTTAACCGGAATGTCTTCTATGATTCCCATGGGTTTAGTTGTGGATGAGTCTGCCAGTTGGATGGTCATGGCTGTGGGTAACATGTCATTGAATCCTAGTCTTTTGCAAAGACTATATGGCATGATGGATATACTGGCTCCTAAATCTGCTAGGCCTTTCCTACAAGCATTGTCACCTAAGTAGCATCCTATTCCAAAAGAACCTGGATCCTTCTATTTTTTAGGCATCTTACTTAGGATAATGTCAGAGGTAGTCCTAGCAAGTTTAACAGTCTCATATTCTTTAGTAACATACTTCCTAGTCAAGAGGGATTTCATGTACTTGGACCAGGCGGGCATGTCGGCCAAAGCATCAAGGAAGGGAATGTCGACATGTATTTTTTTCATAGCATCCCTAAATTTCATGAAGCGGGCATCAAGTCTTGTTTGTTTGAGGTGGGCTTGATAGGGAGGTCGAGGTTTGTAAACTGGTTCTTCATCTTCTACTTGAGGGGTTTCAGGGATGGATGGGTTGGGTGTGGCTTCGGGTTCGACAACTACCATGTCCTCATCCTCGAATTCTAGAGGTGGGCCTGAAGATTCTTCTGTAGGGGCAGGGGCGTGCACTTTTCCCGAACGAGTGGAGACAACTTTGAGTTGTTTAGGATGTTTGGGGTTTTTTTCAGGCTGTCCTGCAAAAGTCCCCGCAGGAGGTTTTTGTTGGGCTAACAGACATGCCAATTGTGCGTCAGTTGCCTTTTGATGGGCTTGTATGGCCACGAGGGTTTGTTCTATGCTTGCCCAGTTAGGATTACTTGGGGGAGGAGGAGGGAGGGAATTTTGAGGAGGCTGGGGAGGTTGAGGTTGGTTTAGATTTTGGGGTGTAAGGTTTAGGTTTTGGAATTGTTGGTAGTGTTGTCGATTTTGGTGATTTCCAATGTTTCTTTGATTGTTGTATGGGAATCCAAGTGGTGGTCGATTGGTACTTTGAGGGTAGGTAGGTCTTTGTTGAAGTTGGTTAGAGTTTTCGACACCTGAAGGGTTCCCGTACTGAAAACCAGGGTGATTTCTAGGTTGGTTGGGATTGTAGTAACCTTGGCCTGGTATTGTATGAATTGAGTTGAGGTCTTCTGTTTTTTGTCCTACTTCAGGTTGCATGGGTGTGTTGTAGAGATATTGACAATGGAGGGTGGTATGGTCGTATCCTTGGCAAATACCACAAAGGGAATCCATGGCTTTTAGTTGATGGGGTGACTCCCTAAGGGTGACCAATGATGACTCTAACCGATCTTGTTTTAAGGCAATTAATTTTAGGCTTTCCGTTATGCTTTGGATATCATTATTGACTTCTGCCTTGGCTACCTTAAGGATTCCTCCAATCTCTCTTCTAGCCCTTGTTTCGGAAGCCCGTTTAACTACCTCCCATGCGCTAGTTAAACTTTGATGCATGAAATTTCCTCCAGATGAGGAATCGAGAAAGAATTTGGTATCATCATCAACACCACGATAGAAAATCTCTATGAGTTGGGCTTGAGAGATATCATGGTGGGGGCACTTCCTAAGTAAGTCTTTGAATCTTTTCCAGGCTTCACCTAAAGAATCTCCTGGGGACATAGAAAATGAGTTATTTCACCCCTAAGTTCATAGGTGAGAGACGGGGGGTAAAAAATTTCAAGGAACTTGCCTTGGAGAACTTCCCAAGTTGTGACATGTTCTTCGCTCTCCATGGTGTTGTACCAGCTACTATCTTGGCCGGAGAGGGAATATTTGAACAACCTAAGGCGGATAGCATCTTCAGAGACACCTGGGAGTTTGTTCAAGGAGCAAAGGTCAATGAACCTTTGAAGATGATCTTGACAACTTTCTCCATTGTTGCCTGAGAAGGGGTTGGCTTGCATCATAGTGATCCATTGTGTTTGGATTTCGAATTATGGAGCAATAATATCGGGGGGGTATGACTGGGTGTTGCGCATAGGCCGTTTTGGGAACAGAAAAGTCTTTTAATTGTTTTTGCCTTTCGGCTTCCCTTCTATCGGCTTCTATGGTTTCTTGTTCGGCCCTAAAGGCTGCTCACAAAGCGGCTTCTCTTTCCGCTTGTTCAGCTTGGATGAGCTCTCTTTGGGCTGCGAGAGCTTGGTCAATTCTACGGGCGACCTCGTCTTCATTCATTCTCACTAGATTTTGACAGTTTCGACGATGAAAAGTTCTTTCTATTTCCGGATCGAAAGGTTGAAAATCGTCATTTGGGCGTCGCATGCACAAATAAAGCAGTTAATCGTGTGCAGAAAAAACATATTGTCGGAATGGAAACTTGGCAAAAAGAGGAGTACACTTCCGGAATGTTACTCGGAAGGTATGAAAAAAGAAAAAAAAAAGATTTTCAAAATTGTTTTGGGGTTCGAGAAAACAATTCGTTGTCCCCGGCAATGGCGCCAAATTGATACTCATCGTTTTGTAATATCAATCACTAAGATGGTTAATCCTAGAGTTTAAACCTTTTTTACTTCCGGTTTTAAGGGTAGTATAGAAGGGTCGATCCCACAGGACAACTATTTAGAGATTGTTCTTAGAACCCAAAGATTGAAGAACTTTATTATTTGTTTTTGGTATTTTTCTTTTTATTAAAGCAGAAAGTAAAGTCCAGTTGGGGGTTTGAGTGATTACACTAATGCACGAAGAAACGCACTTAACAAGAATAAACATGCACAAGGGAAAAAGTAAGAAGATTGTTAACACAAGCAAAACTATATGAATGAAAGACTAAGAATTAAAGAAAACAAAGGATACGGTGATTGAATCAAGAGAAGGAAATCGAGGCTCGTAGGGGTTTTCACCACCTTAGCCTAGGTGATAACAACTAAATCTTAAACGACAATTCAATGAAGGTTTACAAATTTAAAAACTCACAAGAGAGAAACTCCACATGAGCCCATTGGTCTTGGTGCTCATGCTTCCTAGTTTATCATCCTAAAAGACGAAAATCCACAGTCATATCAAAACGTCTATGTAATCGATTTTACTGTTCTAAATCCGGATTTCCATGGTCATTTCCATCCGGATTAACATGCGATCTGAAGATCAACCATTCAATTAAAATCGATTACCATCTAATCATTTAAGAAGAAGTCGTTAAAACCATGGCTAAGGGGTTATTCCCCTTGCCCCGATAAAAGTCTACTCACACATGGAGAAAGGGGAGACAGAGGAAGAAAGAAATGAAGCCATAGTCTAGCCCAGAAATCAGGAGATTAATCCTTATGCTAGAGACGATGAAATGGCTTAGTTCTTTGTTCCTTGCTCCAGAATTAAAGAATGGAAAGAAGAAGATTAAAACTACGGTGGAAAGAAAAGACAAGAACAAGAATGAAAGAGCTATGCTTGAACTAAGATCTACTTTATTGCATAATATGAGAATGATTACAAGACTAATTGCTTCATAATCCCAATACCAGAAATCCAAGATATCCCAAGAGGAGGAAGTGCCCCTCCTTTTATAGGAGGAGGGGGGAAGAATACATTAGGTTTAGGGTTCCTTGGGGCTGACGGCTGGGAATTTTTGCTGTCTGCACGCCGCCAACCGACCGGTTCGGGAACCAGCCGATCGGTTGGAAGGTTCTGGAACGCGCAGCCAATCGATCAGCTGCCAACCCTAATTAGGGTGGAGTCGTGTTGAAAATTGCTCCGTGTTGCTCAGCAATGGGCATCAGTCGAGCGTCTGGTAGCTGGAGTCGGGCGATCTCAGTTGTCGTCTGATGAGATCAACGATCTATGCTTGAAGGCGAACCAAGCATTTCATGATGTCAGACGATCAGTTTGCTGTTATGAGACGATCGGTTGAATGTTCCAATCGATCGGCTCAAGTCCTGAAACTATAATAAAATGCACATGATTGTCAAATTTGTGATAGAACGAGAAAATATCAATTTGTGCAATTTTCAAGAGATGAATGGAGAAGTTCTATGTGACAAGCTTAATAATTCGCAGAAAAAGGTGTGATGAATAGCATGCATCAGTAGTCTCTGGATACACGTTTTCCCCATGTTTGATATTTGGGCCTATATTACATTAATACGTACACTTACATTTTAGATGTGTAGTTTACTTGCCATTTGCATGTATGAGAAAATGATTTGTTGCTCTTTCAGTATTCATTTCATTTCTATAAGGGATCAAACAACTAAGGTATACATATTCCAGTTGCATAGATTATAAAGTATATATATATATATATATATATATATATATATAGAGAGAGAGAGAGAGTCAGGCTAGAATACACTAGAGTGTATAGATCACGCCGTACACCCCAATGGTGTTTGCCTATCTAGACCATGTTTTTCCAATATATAATCCATTGATTTTTATGGTTACAATAATAATAGGTCACATACAAAATTTGAACTCATTTGGATGAGTGTAAGTCACTCATCCAAGAACAACAAAATCAATGCACAAAACTAATTTGAAATATATGATTCTTGCCTCCTTTAGATGCATGACCTATAAGTGTTCGAATGAGATAAAATTTATTATATAGTATGTTCTTATGATAATTAAGAAGATCAATAGTTTTGATTAAAAAAATATTGCATCTTTAAAAATGACTGAGGTGTATGGTGCCTCTGGTACACTCGAGTGTATACTAGCCTGACTCTCTCTCTCTCTCTCTCTCTCTCTCTCTATATATATATATATATATATATATATATATATATATATATATATATATATATATATATATATTGAGGTTGATCACAAAGTATATATCATACTAATTTAGTTTTTATGTTAGCAAGTTAGATCTAGCATAATTTGGTATGCTCATTCAATGTAATATGGGAAAAATTGAGCCCAACCCAAAACCCAGCTTTCTTATATGGGCCGGGTACGAGCTGACATTTTTTATTTTATTTGGGCCCAAACCTGGCCCACAAAAAATATGGGTTTGGGTTTGGGATAGACAAAACCTACTATACCTCAGTCTAATACTCATCCCTAATTCTAAGGACCAGAAATCGATTTTTTCACACGTTAACGAGTTGCCACTCATCTCATTCACCTCACAAATGAACCAGTGAGGGAGAAGATCAATTATGTTTTACAAGAGTACCCTTGGTTGGCTCGCTGCTTGAGCATAAACCTAAAGGGAAAAAGAGTCTCATACCCCTTTGTTGTTTCCTTTCTCCGTGTTGTGCTTTGTGTCATGTTGGTAGTGGGTCTGGCCCTGCTGGCCATTCCCGATAGGGCCAAGCCATCTATCTTGTATTTGTGGTTATTATGCATGCTCAAATTTTTTGAGTTTTCTGATTGGCCAGAAACTATAAAATTCTTAGTAATTTATTTATAACCTAGAAATTTAAAAATAAAATATGTTTTGGAGTCATAGTGTTTTTCTCTGTCTAATGGTACTGGTCTCGTTTCCTAAGTCCAATCTATTAAATAAGTTATTTATATGGATTTATATAATTGACAATATCTTCTAAAATTCACAAATAAAAATATATAAATCAGAAAAAATAAAGTAAAATATGTTTTGAACTCAAAAAAATATAATTTACAATGTGGCATACTTGTGATAACCTCATTCAATGATAATAAAAAAGGCAATTTTTAGGGTTTACGCAAGTAACATAAACCTAACCCTAATTCTACACATATGTTTAATAGGTGCTTTGGATACCTAGGCTTGGACCTAGGACTAACTTTGGACTTGTGTAAACTCTATCTAAGGTATGTTGCATTTTGTATTTTTCTATATTGAGTAGTTAACCTAAATTAACTCTCTCTCTCTCTCTTGATAGCCTACACAATCTCTCTCTTCTGAGAATTTATTCCATGTGAAATATTCTACTTGATTTTGATCTTAAAATCATCATACTTTCTTGGACTTTATTTTGACTCTAACTTATAATTTTATTCTTGATGAAACCTAATTTTTCCCACTTATGTGGTTGATGTTTATATTGTCCATTTTCGTGATGGCAAGTTTATCTATTCTATTTTATGTGACTAAACTTAATACTTGATTCTACATTATGCGTTTTTATGTGATTTAATAGCCCTAGAGTAGTTTAATGACTTTGGTTTATGGGTTGTGTGCCCATGTTATATTTTGGGATGGAGGTTGTGTGCCCCATACCTGAGTTCTGTGCCCACTTTTATATATACTGGGGAGATGGTTGTGTGCCATACTCTATCAGGTTTCAATGTTGTGACCCTTGGCCACCATTGTTATTTATATTGTTCTAGATTTATGCTTATCTCACATGCATGTAGGTTGATATTATTATGATGGGTTTTGTTCCCAAGTTTTATGTGTGCTTTTGAAGTGCAACTTTTATATTGTAGCTATGGCAAGTGTTCTTTTGTATATCATCTTTTATAATTTCATTTTTTCCTTTTGATACCCACTTGGGTGATACTTACCTCTTCTATGGGAAGCCTTGTTTATTTGACGTCCTATATTCTTTGTATTGCTCAATCCATATGTAGTGTGCACATACCGGCCTTTATGTTGATGCACCTACTTTTTCTCCTTTTGTCGGGGTCGGTATGCTTCCAACCCCAGGTGTATGACTGGAAAGACTGGACTTGGTGACATGGATCAATTAGTTGTAGCTCTTGGGAGATAGAGTCGAGATAGTTGGATATCCCTCTGTTTGGATCCTTACATTGTAACTTTCATGTAAACTTTTTTATGGGACATGATGGTGTACTTTTGTAATCATGTTTAAATTGAATATAGTCATTTTTATCATGCTATTATTCTTTGGTCTTTTTGAATACCATTATTTGAGAAGAAGAAAATAAATACATATATTCCAACATACTTTCATAGTGTGTTTGGAATAGATAGTTCATTCCTCAAATTTAGTAGAGAGTGGATCCCCTCTCGAGTCCCACTCCTTACAAGATGGTATCAAGTCCCATAGTGGTCGGATTCCTGACTATTTAAATTTTGTCTCCCTAATTAGTTCCTACATTTTTTTGGTGAACTTAGGGTGTTGTGCCTCTATACTGATTTAAAAGAAGTTTAGTGATTACAAAGTGCAATCATAGATACAACCTATCTGTATAAATAAAGGTAAAATAAGAACAGAAAAAAGACAACAAAAGAGAAGCCTAACTATACATGGCCACAATATCCTTTTAGCAAAGAGACCAAAACTCTTCATGACTTCTTTTAAAATCTCTAAAGAACCTAGTGTTCCCCTCTCCTAGAGCATATATATAACATAGACAGTTGTGAACTTCTTTTCCTTCTTCAACAACAACATGTCATCAAAGGAGCAGGGAGCTAAAAACATATTTTGATCCATACACCAAAAAGATTGAATAAATTGATAGCAAACAAAAATATGAGTAGTATTATCTTCCCAAGCTTCACACAAAACACACCTGGACACCAAGTGCAGACCAATCCTCTGAAGATAATCGCAAGTAGAAATATTTCAGAGAAACCCCTTCCATAGTAAAAGAGAGCATCTCCTTGGAATACCAGGCCATATCCAATTTCTCCAACGGACATCCAACCCTTTTTTTCCTCACAATGTTCCAACTATCTTTCATCTTCAGTTCATGTTTTCCTCAAAATAAGACAGCGTATTCATACTGAGATGGTTTAGTTTATAAGTTTAGAAAATCTTTCAAATGTTGAGCCCCCCTAAAATTGGGGACCTTCCAATTGTTTACATCAATACAAGAGCAAACCTTACCATTTAAGCCATTTCCCAACATGTATACGATTTTAGAATCAATGACATCAATCAGTTTTCTCCTCCCTACACACTAGGGATCTCTCCATAAAAGATTTTTTTCCCATTACCCAAGCAGAAATCCACTTCACCTAGAGGCTTATCTCTTTGCTCAAGTAACCTTTTCCAGAGCCACAAAGAGTTGACTCTAGCCTTCACAGAACATATAGATTCCTCCTTAATATATCTTCCATGCAACCATTTTACCCAGATTGTTTCTTTATCAGCAGCTATACTCCATAGATTCATAATCAACCCAGCTTTGACCCAATCATCAATGAGTCTAATACTGAGTTGTCCCTCTTAATTAGGTCTACAAACAAGCTCCCATAAGATAATATGCATATGTTTCTTATCTTCAGTGTCATTCCAAAGAAAGTCTCTTATAAGCTTCTCTGGAGTCATAATGACTGCTTTGGGCAAGGGAAAAGTAGTAGTCCATAAAATATTGTAAGCAGATTTATTATAAATTATAATCTCTAGTCTACCTGCTTGAGACAAAAGGCTACTTTTCCACAAATCCAATCTAGCTTTGAATTTGTCTATAAAAGGGTAACACATCTCCTTGGTTAATATACTAGTGAATAAGGGAACTCCTAAATATCTTACTAGAAGATTAGCATAATCGATCTTCAAGATCTATGAAATATTAGCACAGTCAGCATTCCAACTAAGAAAAACCTGACTCTTATCATTATTGAGCCTCAAACCAGAAACCATACAGAAGTTGTCCAAAATCTATTTGAGACTGTGAGCATCCTGATCTTCAGACTTTGAGAACAAGAGCAAATCATCCGCAAAGATGATATGGGAAATACTCGTATCCCCAGCCTGAATAACTCTCACTCTACCAGCTATAACCTCTGCATTGACAATAGAAGTTAACCCTTGCATTGATATAACAAACAAACAAGGAGAAAGGGGATCCCCCTACCTCACTCAATTGGAAACCCAAAAAGTATCAGTAGCACACTCATTCACCAGAATTCTATAAGAAGTTGATTTAAAGGTGTCCCAGACTCAATTTAACCAGCACGCATGGAACCCTATCCTTCTCAACAAGAAAAGGATATAATCCCCCCTGATAGTATCATAAGCCTTCGCTAAATCCACTTTGACACACATGTTGTTCCGAGTACCCACAAAAGTACCGAGGACCTCATTATCTAGCAAGATGGCATCTCCAATTCTCCTTCCTTGGATGAAAGCAATCTGGTTAATATCAATCAACATAGGAAGAACATTCTTATGCTTTTTTTGCTAAGATCTTTGTGATCACCTTATATAGAATATTGCAAAAAGAGATTGGTCTAAAATCCTTCAACCGCACTACACCAAGAATATTTGGGATCAAAGTTATCATAGTGCTAGTACATTCCTTTAAAAGTTTGTCCGAGCTAAAGAAATTCAAAATGGCATCAGGTGCCTCACCCCCAATAATGTCCCACACAGACTTTAAGAAAACCAAGTTAAACCCATCAGGGCTTAGAGCCTTGTCATCATTCATCTTCATCATCACCTCCTCAACCTCTTCTCTAGTAATAATAGTTCTCATACTGTTAAACTATTCTTCGGTAATCTTCAACAAAATCCAATCCTCCTTCTAATGAACAACCTCCTTATGAGCACTATTATAGAGATCATCATATAAGAACCTTATATTGTTGTGAATGGTGTCAACATCATTACTCTTTTCTCCATGTAGATCCTTCAAAACATTTATGTTGTTCCTGATCCTTCTAGACTTTAAGGAAGCATAAAAGAAGGTTGGGTTCCTATCCCCCAACTTCAACCATTGCACCCTACTTTTTTGCCTAAGTAGGCTTTGATCATCTTTCAAGGCTTTACCAGTATCATCTCTCAGAGTTACTAGCTGCTTTTGCTTGATTTCATTTAAATGATCATTGGCCACTTCTTTTTGTAAGCATATAAGATCCATTTCCAATTCTCTAGCTTTAGAAATAAAACCGCCACCCTTTTCCCTATTCCACTTCCTAGGAGCAAAAGAGACATCATGCAATTTCTTGTGAACCCGAAACTGTTGGTATGTATGCCCATAGAGAAAGTCATGTTATGATTGTAATGGGATACTTTGTAAATGATTTGAATAATAATAAAGGCAATTTCCGATCTATATGTTTTAACTGTTTCTGAGATGATAATGTAACATGATAGATGTCTAAAGAATTGTTTTACTCGATGATGTATGCTTTTGGGTTGAGGACCTAAACGATGAGATCATACAGATGTTAAGAGTATACTTTCTTGTTCAGTCCCTAGTCGGTTGTTATTGTGGAAATAACCATAGACATCAATAAAACTAAAGACTAGATTGTGTGTTGGTTGATGATAAAATCCCATTAGTCATGATATAGTGATATAAAACCAAGCACATAGATACTTGCTAGAGAACAAGTGTACCAGACAGACCCACCGTGAGAGTGACACATGGAACCATGATTTGGTAGTCACATTCAGCTCTCACAGTGATGGTGGTGAGTGTGATTCTTTGACCTGAAATCACTACACTCAACACATGTCGTTGGGTACACTTTGACATCATCAAACGCAGTCCTGAAACATGGGTTGTTATAAAGGTGATGATTGGGTGACTTTGACACATGGGGATTTTGATGGGTGAGTGATAGATATGGGATTTGTCCCTCCTAAGGGAGTTTGATGTCCATGGCCACTTGATGAGTATGATTGAGAAAGGCATGTGCATGCATGTGTGAATCAATATGTGATATTGATGTCACACGCATCTCACACAGTCTGCTCTGAGATCAAGGAAATGGATGAACGTTGAAAGGATGACTGTACCATGCCTTGAGTTCATTCAGGACATTAGTGACAAAGGAATTATACATTCATTGTAACACCATTCACATATTATAGGATTGGAATTTGTTCTCCAACTTTCTGTTTCACTTGGGTAGCACTGATGTGTAACTAGGCACCGCTCTTTGCTTGTGAAGTCATAAGTGTTATGGACTTTCACTGCCAACGTGAAATGTACCTACAGGATCACACACATTAGGACATGTTCCTAGAAGAGGAGTTTCTCCATAAATCTTGTTTGGATTGATTACTAAAGGAGTTTAGTAGTTCAATTAAACACCCAATCGATTGATAGCTCAAAATCATAGTGTTCAAGGTGTTGGATCAGATGATTAGAGTATCAGATTGATTGAAACTATAATTGACTGATCTGCTGCCCCAACCGATCGACTCATAGAGATGAACCAATCGGCTCAGGCTGGTGAGCCGACTGGCTCAAGTCAATGAATCGATCGGTTCACATTGTTGAACTGGTCAGGTGACCAACCGAGTTTGTTTCACTTGTTCAAATTTGATTTGGACAAGGACTAATGGTTGATTAGTTGGAAACAAACATGGAAAGTCAATTTGAGTTGGAGCAGGACCACGAATTGATCGGTTCATGCTTGAACCGATCGGCTCAAGGGCCCAAACGATCGGTTCATGGATGAATTGATCGGTTCAACTGGCGCAGTTTGTCAGATTTTATGGAAAATATCGAACCCTTCTACTCCTACTTTAATCCTGCATTGCCCGGGGTAAAGAACCCTATCCCATGACCCTCCTATATATAGGGGTATTGGGGACTTCTCAGACAGTACAACTAAGAACACCAGTTTCTCTGTAAAGTTGTCATTCTCTCTCGTTATGGTAACCAGGAGAGCCCGAGCAAGTGCTACCCGATTAGGGAGGCATAGCAAGGGAAAGACAACTACATAAAGGCAACTGGTGGCCGGAGAGTGTGTCGGTGACTAGTACGCTGACAGGAGGGTATGAATCCTTTCGGTGCCTTATGTGACAAGGTGATTGGAGTTCCAGGTGGTCCGTGTGGACTACTACAGACGCGGGAGACTTCTGCTGCTTGGAGGACAACTGTCAATCCCGACAGTCCCGGTGAGACCAGAAGCTGCACAAACACCATGCAAGACCAGAGGTGAAGACTGCACAAGTCATGAGGTAACGTCACTGAGCAAGCCTCGGGACAAGGTATGTCTCTACCAACCATCCTTCCTATTGTATAGACGTTGACGCGATTCCTTTATACTAGGTTTGGGGAGAAATTTTTTATTTCCGCTGCCTTTTCTGATCTCCCTAAAACCCAACAGAAACATAGGTGTCCCCTGTAACATACTGAATCTTGGGTAAATTACTAGTTTAACCCTTAATCTAAGTTCTTCATATCCTCTATATCCTTTCTGTGCCTTGATGTTTAATTTGTGGAAATAATAATGGTTTGGAATGAAATTTAACACTGATTATGTCAATGTGAGGTCATATGCATAAATATCTTAATGGATGTTTTAATGATGGACTAAAATGTAATTTCACCACTTAAGAGGGATAAGGATAAAATAAAAATTGATCTAGAAGTTTCTATGGCTTTTGTGTGGGGAAAAGAAAGAAAAACCTAAAAGTGAAGATAATGTGACAATAAATGACTTTATTTTCCCATTAAGTGAATATAAGAATAAATTTCCTAAAAATCATAAAAGTGGAACTTAAAAGATAATTCTAAACCCAAATTTGTTTCCTTTGAGTACAAGTTTGCTTGGGTGATAAGTTTCACAACTTTTGGAAAATTGGAAATTATAATTGTATTAATTGAAAGGGAAAATGGGAGATAACTTAAAAATACAAAATAAAATCTTTAATGACTCCCAAAGTAACAATGGATGCCAAATTCGTGTTCTACACATTAAAATATGCCTTTGGGTGAATTTTTACTCAATTTAGAGAATATTTGATTAAAAGGTGAAATCAGGAGAGAGAAAGTGTCTTAAACCTTCAAAATATTAAATAAAGATACAAACAACTCCAACGTGTAAAATTGATGGCAAATTCGTATCCAAGGCACTTAATATGACTTATGGGTGAAGTTTCATTATTTTTGGAGAATCCTAGAGTCATTAATGCATTAGGAAAGAGAAAATAAGATTTGCTTAATTAATGAATAAAAAGTCTTCAAAAGGTAAATCTGATTATATATTCATATTCTACATACTCAAATTAGCTTAGGCACAAAATTTCATTTAATTTGGGATTCATTTGCACCCTTAAAAGAGGAGAGAGAAAAAGGAAAATAAATATGTTCACACTTTAGTCGAATTTGATTAGGAGTGTCATTAATGTGTCACATAGGCTTTATGGGATGCACGTGAGCTGGACCATTGGATCCCCAATCCAACGGTTTGCGATCATCTTCTACATCGCGACCAAACAAGAAACAATGCCAGAAGTGTCGTGATTTTCCAACTAGCATATCTCCCTCGTCTTTCATCCAAATTCGATGATTTCTTCGCCACTAGTTTCTATTTTTGATTGCAAATCTTTTCAGCCAATACTTGTTTTGAATAATCAATAATTTGAGAAACCCCCAATTCGTACCCCGCAAGTCATGGCGGCCAACCATGAAAACCCTAAGAACTAGACCCCACCTATAAATACCCATACCCGAAGCTTGTTGGGCACCTTTGCAACTCATCCCTCCTCTCAATTTCCCTCGTGCTTGCATGGTTCATCCCCAATGATCATTTTTGCTCCAGGATTTGCAATTCTCACCCCTCTCTCTACACACCACCTCCATGGGAATTAAAGGTACCATCTAATCCAGTTTTCTTTACTCTTTCTTTCGGTATGCTAATCTTCGAGTTTGGTCGCGTATAGTAAAGTCGCCCAAAACCGAGGCTTGCTGCTTGCAGCCATGGTCGGTGAGCCAAGGAAGGGGACAATCCCCTTGGTTCTTTACCATTCCGCCCTTCTCGTTTTATTCTTCTCTTTGTTTTCCACCTAAGGGCAATATTGTCTTTCGCCTCTATTTGCTTTGTTTTGGGTGAGTCAAAGTTGCGCCTTTGCCCCCCTGACTTGGCCAGCTCTGATTGGGCCAAGTCAGCAAGGCGGGCCCATTCTTTGCTCTCCCTTTTGCTTCTTTGCGATCGTTTTGATGACATGACTTTTTGTTATTGGTCCGTTTTATAAAAATTGTATCTTTTGATTTGCGTGTTTAAAAATTAAAGTAAAATATGTTTTGGAATTGGAAAAATGTGATATTTCTAATAAAAATAATTTCAAGGGGTTTTGAGTTTGTCGAAAGGTGTTTTCTAAAAAATAATTTTAATGCTTAAAATTCACTAAAAATACACTTTAATCTTCATAACTCCAAAATATATAAAATTGTATGTTTTCTTAATCAAGATAACCTAATAAGAGCAATGGTGATGATTTCAGAGTCTAAATCATAGTTTTGTGTGAAAAGTCCAAAAGTAGGGTTTTCTTTACATTTATGTACATAATGAATCCTAATACATGATTATACACTGAAAATAGGAAAAGTGAATCTTGGATTATCTAGAAGTGGTGAAAGTGAATAATTGAAATCAATATGAAAGGTAGGTGCTTCCCTTACACCTATGTTGGGAATAATTGCAAACCCAAACTATTTTCCCTAATGAGGCTTCTATAAAACCCTAATTTCTCTTTTGACAATTCCTTAGCTATATTTGCGTCAAATTAGTTTTAATATTTATTTCTTGGGTGATGTACCCCCATTGCCATGTCTATATTTACTTGATGCTTATACTTACCATAGTTCTTAGCATGTTTGTGGGCTCTGATCTCCAAACCACGATATAAACACGATTTAAACTTAGCGGAAGCGATTCGATTAACAGCGGAAGATAAAAATCACGGGAAATTTAAAACTTTTCGAGACAAGAGCTTGAATCCATAAAGCTTCATTCATAAAAGGAGATAAACTGTTTACATCTCATGATAATTACTTCTTGAGTAATTATATACAACAAGATACAAAATCTCAAGAACTCATAACCAAAAGACTCCAAGACCTGAGAGTACAGAGGACACATAGGACTGACTCTAACTACACCACATGGCAGGCTAAATCTCCACCTGATATTTACTGCTGCTCCTGGTGCTGCTGCTGCTGGGACTGGTCACCTGTAGACCTGTTCCTTCGTCTCCGATGTCCACCTAAAAAGTTGAAATCTACGGGGTGAGACAATTTTACATAATTGTCCCAGCGAGAGTTATAACTCTCTGCCAGAAGCTTTATTATAACATCAAAGAATAACTTAAGCATTAAAAACTTTCAAAGTATTCAATAGCAATTGCAGTTGTAAACAAGAGCTCAACATTTATCAAGCATGAAGAACATATGCACTATACAGTGTAACATAAATCAATTAGCTCATAGTTACCTTTAACAGGTATACTACACTGTAGATTATGTTTTTCAAACATTCTTATTATTATGCCCTGTGGAGATGAGGTTTACCACTCATACCCCAACCAATCACTGTTAAGTGCCTTAGTATCATACTAGGTCATCGAAAGAGCTGGATTCTCATGACCTTCACCTTCCTCAGTCAGTAAGAGGATCACTTGTAGGACATCTTGTGTCTCTACTATTATAGCTCACCAGGGTAATCTGGTCCTTCGCTATTTTAGAGTTACAGTGGCGTTCTGTACTCTCTTCGTCATCAGGAGATTTCATGTTTATCTTCCACTGATACGGATATCTTTGCTTTCCTCATCATCAGGAGGTTTCATGTTTACCATCCACTGATACGGTATGAGTTTTGTAGTGAAGGATTGACGGATTATACATCTACATCAAATTCCTACACTAGGATGTAAGGTTCTATACATCCATATACCCCACATACTCAACAGTATGTGATCCAGGAGTTCCCGTAGGAAAACCTGTTTCACCATCATTTGATCTCTGACAATGATGGATCTATGATCAGGGCTCTACATTTCACTTGATTAGTTAGGTATATTCAGTATTCTTTTAACATCATACATTGTTCTTCAAACAATAACATTAGCATAACAGCTATGAAAGGAGAATACTAAATATAACAAGCCTAACTCTCATCAATCATCATTTCTCAGTATATTCATCACAAGGCATCTCTTAGAGCATGACCTTGATGGTATTCATGGCTCTCACAGCCCATTAAAATCATAGTATGCCACTAACAAGGCATCAAGATATTTTACTATTCATAAAGCTAACAACATGCTTTCAATGAATATAGTATCATCATTCATACTTGGATATGATCACCTTCATATCAGAACATGCATGGTTAATTCAACTGATAAAGGTAATTCAAAACAAGAATATACTTTCCACTCTTGTCATAAGAGCTAAGTTCTATGATTCTCATCAATTAGAGTTTACTACTCATATTGCATGTCATCACCCTTGAATTAGGGTTTATTATTCACATTATGGTGAATTGAACTCATAACATCATCATGTATGAGGAACATCATCATTGATGCTCTCAGATTAGTTTAAGATTCATCATTTATCATAATTAGGGTTCCATGATCTCACATAGGTGGATCATACCCTAATCATGCACATTCATGTGTATTGAAGGCACTTTACTTGAATTTTCATCATAAAAGGGTACTTTCTCTTTCTTAAGATACTTTCTCTCTCCTCATACTTGTAGATGGTGATAACACCAATCTAGATCAGGTTGGGTTAAGTCCACTTTGATTAACATAGACCAAATCACCACTATTGAGTGATTAGGGTTTGATTAGAACAAGGTTTCACTCAATTGGACCTTTCAAGGGTATTATGGTAAAATACACATTGATCATCATCATGGTTTAATTTACTAACCACTTGACCCTTAATGTCATATGGTATCATTAGGTTTTAGGTGGAAAAACTATTAAACCATTTAAGCCTTCAAGGCATTAGGCAGACTTAACTTCAAATGTCTTCAATAGGTTTCACACCTTCAACCTTCAAACGATCATGAGATCGTATAAGGTTGTAGACCGTTTAAGATTTGTAGACCGTTTAAGGTTTGGTTGACTTCAAGACCGTATAACACTCAAGACCGTTTACCCTCATTCGGTCTTGAGGTCGAATGGTCTCATTCGGTCTTGAGGTTGAATGGTCTCATTCGGTCTTGAGGTCGAATGATCTCATTCGGTCTTGAGATCGAATGGACTCATTCGGTCTTGAGGTCGAATGACCTCATATGGTCTTGAGGTCGAATGACCTCATACGTTCTTGAGGTCGAATGACCTCATACGGTCTTGAGGTCGAATGCCCTCAAAAGCTCAAGATCGTATGGACCTCCAAGGTGGTTCAAAGGGTAAACTCGATTAGGGTTTCCTATGTTGAAGCCTTCAATTGGTCTCAAGCTTGCTAACTACTTATCAATTGAGACAATTAGGGTTAGCCTTAACCAATTGGTTACTCAATTGACCCTCAATTGATATCCAATTAGGGTTGGAGTTGGTTCAATTAAGGTCTATAAACGTTCAACCATCAACACTCAACAATGTGAATCAAATCGAAGTTGAACCCATCAATTGACCTCCAATTGGGCTCAAACTTGGCCCAAACGGTCTTGGGATCGTTTGGATATCCTCCAAATGGTATTGAGACCGTTTGCCCAAGAATTCATCAAAATCTAGATTGATTTGATAGGGGTTGAACCTTAATTAAGTCATAAATCAGCAATTTGATTATTTCAATAACCCATTGTAATTGGGCCCTCAATTGATCAAATTACCTTAACCCTAGACCTCCAAACGGTCTTTGGTTGTCACCAAACGGTCTTGAGACCGTTTTCCCATCCATCCTTTGGACTCTAGTGAAAATTCATCAAGGTTTGATTTATTGAGTTGATCATTACATCAATACTTAACTACAATGTAATTTGGTATCTTTGTACCTTCAATTGGTCAACTATACTTGAACCCAGACCTCCATACGGTCTTGGATGATCCCCAAACGGTCTTGAGACCGTTTGGATGATTCCCCAAACGGTCTTGAGACCGTTTGGGCTAATCAACCCAAAATCTCAAATTAGCTCATTGTGATTTCAGCACTGATTTCAATTAGGGTTTGCCCTAGTAATCAACCTTCAACTCTTAACTCGTTTGGAATTAGTCCATAAAATTTGGTGAGTCATTAATTAACATCATTATGAACAGTAATAGCATACGGTCAATGCTTAGTCAACCATCTTATACGGTCTTGAGACCGTTTGCCCAAAAAGGGCAAATTAAGCAGATTGAAAATCAGAACTAAATTCAATTGAATTTGCTAATTGTTTTGCCTATATCTCACGATTCCTTTGGAGTTAACCTCTCAAATTTTGTGGGTGATTAACCTACATAATTATGAACAGGATTCTATTACGGTCCATGCTTGGTCAACGCAGCCATATGGTCTTGAGACCGTATGCCTTCATACGACCTTGAAACTGTTTGCCCATCAAACGATTTTGCAAACCGTATGGGCACTTGGTTGAGGTCGTATGGTAAAGTGAAAGTTCATGGATAAGCATAGGAAATAACGCCCTCGTCTTCGAACTCAAGAACAGCAACGGTTCCTCACGGATTTTCTTGCAAGTAAGCAAGGGAAGATAGGGAAGAAGAAGAACTAGCAACTATATGCATAGAAAAGATGTATAAGCAAAGCATAGGGTTTAGAGTTATAAAACCCGCCTAAAGCTTGCTCGTTGAGCTCCAAGCTTTCGAGCTCCAAGCCTTTAATGGTGTCCTAGAAGCTCCATAGGTCGGATAAGGTGAATCCTCCAAGGAAAGTTGAGAAGAGATGGCTAGAAAGATAGAGCTAAGTGAGCTAGCCATGAATTTGACCTTGAATTCGAGTTTCATCCAAGAATTTAAGCAAAAGGAAGGATCCAAACCTACCTTGCACTCCCCTGGTCGTCCTCCTGAGCTCCAGAGCTCTCCTTAGTCGGTTGAGCAAGGGGGAACAGTGAAGGAAACGAAATAAATGTTCCCTTGTAAAGAGGGGAAAAAGGCTTATATACTTAGGTGGAATTTCAACATAGGCACATAGGTTTTCCTCACTTTCAACTTAGTCCCTCCTTTTCTTCTTTGCTCATCCCTTATTCTTATTTCTAAGGACAACCTTCTTCTAAGGTCAAGAAATGAAGGCAAAGAAGATCAACCTATTACTAAAGCACACACATAAAAGGGCTATAGTACTTACACCTTGATTATTCAATCACAAAGGTGTTTTTCATTATATGATTATTCAATTGAAGTGATTTCTTCATCATTTCTTCTCTAAATGATGACAAGAGTCTTACAAGATATTTTAGATGGTGTATTTTACAATTTGCACCCCTCAAATTGGGTAAATTGCACTTTACTCCTATTTAGGGTTTCAAGCACAGGGATTGCTTCCACAACTGCACCTTGGTGCTCAAGCTTGGGAAATCCCTCAAACTTTACCATAATAATTCTTATGATGTCTCAACATTATAGGAACATCTCAACATGTGCAAATTGCAAGTTAACCCTTCTAACTGGGTAAATTGCACATAGGTCCATGTATTACAAAACCATCAATTCAACATTGTTTAAAAGGGACAGAAAAGGAAAAGTATGTTCCTTAGGAACTTAATTACATGCCAAAAGATAATCACCAGTATATTAATTACATAATTAGGCAAAACACCTAGGGTTAACTCATAACCCAGGTCAGGGATGTTACAAATTATCCACCCCTTACAAGGATTTCGTCCCCAAAATCAATAAAACATATATTAAGAGAAAAGGGTAGTATACTTCCTTCTCATCTCATCCTCTAGTTCCCAAGTGGCTTCTTCAACACCACGGTGGTTCCAGAGGACTTTCACAAGGCTTATATCTTTCTTCTTTAACTTTTTAATTCTGTTATCAAGGATTGACACCGGTCCTTCCTCATAAGATATATCATCATTCAATTCTTCCTCCATAGGTTGTAGAATTGACTCAGTATCAGGGTGACATTTCTTTAGCATAGAAATGTGAAACACAGGATGTAACCTCTGTAACTCTGGTGGCAGATCTAGTTTATAGGCTACTTTTCCAATCCGTTGAATGATTGGATAAGGCCCCATAAATCTAGGAGCTAACTTCCCTTTTCCTTCCAAAATGAAGGACTCCTTTCCAAGGCGAGACCTTGAGATACACTCTGTCTCCAACCTGGAACTCTAAGGGTCTACGATGTTTGTCAGCATAAGATTTCTGCCTATCCTGTGCAGTCTTAATCTGTTGTTGTATTACCTTAATCTTTTCTGTAGTCTGTTGCACAAGATCAGGTCCTAACAATTGATGCTCACCAGTCTCAAACCAACACAAAGGTGATCTACAACGTCTACCATACAAGGCTTCATAAGGTGCCATATCAATACTATGTTGATAGCTATTGTTATAGGCAAACTCTATCAAGCTTAGGTGTAGATCCCAACTTCCGGTAAACTGGAGAACACATGCTCTCAACAGGTCTTCTAAGGTCTGTATGGTCCTTTTCGACTGTCCATCAGTATGTGGATGAAAGGCCGTACTAAACCTTAGCTTGGTGCCTAAGGCTCTGTGTAACTGTTCCCAAAAACAACTTGTAAACTGAGGACCTCTGTCAGAAACTATTGTGACAGGAACTCCGTGCAAACGCACTATCTCTTGCACGTACAACTATGATAACCTTTCAGCAGAATAGGTTGTTTTGACAGGTAAGAAATGCGCTGTCTTAGTCAACCTATCTACAACTACCCAAATGGAATCATGTCCTTTGTTTGTCCTGGGTAGGCCAACAACAAAGTCCATGGTAACATGATCCCACTTCCACTGTGGTATGGGTAAAGGTTGCATTGTTCCTGTAGGCTTCTGGTGTTCAGCTTTAACTTGCTGACACACAGGACACCTCAGAACAAACTCTGCAACATCCTTCTTCATTCCAGGCCACCAATACAGTTCCTTTAAATTACGATACATCTTGGTGCTCCCTAGATGCATAGCATACATCGAAGAATGAACTTCTTCCAGGACTAGCTTCCTCAAGTTATCCACATCTGGCACTATCATCCTCCCATGATAACATGCTACATGATCATCCGAGTCATGGAAACCATCTCACTTCTCATTTCCATACTCTGACCTAATCTGTTGAACTTCAGCATCAACCTGTTGTGCTTCCTTAATCTGCTGTCTTAAGGTAGGTTTAATATGCATCTCAGCCAACAACCTGGCTAACAATGACACCTTCAACTGTACATTATCTTGCCTTAAAGAGATAAACATATCTCTCTTAGAGCACACTAAAGAGTTTAGTTGTGCTCTATCCATGGTTGATGTTGCTGATTTCCTACTCAAGGCATCTGCAACAACATTGGCCTTGCCCGGATGGTAATCAATTGTACAATCATAGTCCTTAATTAACTCCATGCAGCGACGTTGCCTCATGTTAAGCTCATGCTGAGAGAAGATATACTTAAGGTTCTTGTGATATGTGAAAATCTGGAATGTCTCTCCGTAGAGATAATGTCTCCAGATCTTCAAAGCATGAACCACAACAGCTAACTCCAGATCGTGTGTCGGATAATTCTCCTCGTGTTTCTTAAGCTGTCGGGAAGCAAAAGAAATCACTTGTTTATCCTGCATCAACACACATCCAAGTCCATTCTTGGAGGCATCACAGAAGACTACATATCCTTTTCCTTGTTCAGGTAGCACAAGCACATGTGCACTTGTCAACCTCTTCTTCAACAACTGGAAAGACTGTTGACACTTATCACTCCAAGAAAAAGGAACATCTTTCCGGGTCAACTTGGTTAAAGGTAAGGCTATAGAACTAAAGTTCTTAATGAACCTTCGATAATAGCCAGCTAACCCCAAGAAACTTCGAATCTCCGTCGGTGTCTTCAGTTGTTCCCACTGTAAAACAGATTCTACCTTTGTAGGGTCAACTCGAACTCCCGAGGCAGATATTACATGTCCAAGAAAAGATACCTCTGGCAGCCAGAACTCACACTTGCTAAACTTAGCATACAGCTTGTGTTCTCTTAGCAAGGTCAAAGCTTGGCGAAGATGTTGTTCATGCTGCTGAGCATCCTTACTATAGATCAGAATGTCATCTATGAAGACGACAACACACTGATCAAGGAAGGGTCGAAAAACTCTATTCATGAGTTCCATGAATGCAACTGGTGCATTGGTTAGTCCAAACGACATAACTGTGAACTCATAGTGACCATATCTTGTCCTAAAGGCAGACTTGGATATGTCACTATCCTTAATACGGAGTTGATGATATCCAGACCTCAGGTCTATCTTTGAGAAGACGGTTGCACCACACAACTGGTCAAAGAGATCATCAATCCTTGGAAGAGGGTACTTATTCTTTATTGTTACTTTATTGAGTTGTCTATAGTCAATGCACAACCGCATTGACCCATCTTTCTTTTTAACAAACAAGAGCGGAGCACCCCAAGGTGAAGTGCTCGGTCGGATAAAACCCTTCTCAAGTAACTTTTGAAGCTGTTTCTTGAGTTCTGCCATCTCGGCAGGCGCCATCCTATACGGTGTCTGGGCTATGGGTTTCGTATCTGGGACCAAATTGATCTCAAAATCAATATCCCGAGGTGGTGGTATACCAGGAAGTTCTTTAGGAAACACATCCTTGAATTCCCTGACTATGGGAACTTCCGCAAGATTGGAACTTTCCTTGGTAACATCTACCACATGGGCCAAGAATGCATAACATCCTTGCCTCAACAGCTTATTAGCAACCATAGCGGACACAAGACAGGTGGGCAGAATCTTTCTTTCACCTTGAAAGATCCATGTGTTGCTTTCATCAGCAAACACAGCCAACTTGGACTCACATTCCAAGACAACTCTATACCTCTCTAAGGTATCCATCCCGAGGATTATATCAAATCCCTGCATATCAAGTGGTATAAGATCCACTTGAATGCGATGATCAGAAAAGAAGAGGATGCAGGGAGAACATACCTCCTGCAAAACGGCAGACCCACTCAACGGAGTCTCCAAAAACAAGCTTTCTGCCCTATGATTAACAGTCATATTGCAGTTACGAATCACTCTATGAGTGATGAAAGAGTGTGTAGCACCCAGATCAATCAGAACAGATACAACACATGATGTAGACATATCAGGATATAAAAGTTCCATCTGACCTGCCACTACCCGTGGATTGACCACTGCATCTGGTGGGTTCATAGCATAGAACCTCGCTGTCGCCTGGTGTTGAGGTGGTGCTGATGATCCAACTTGAGACGCTTGTCCACGTCCTCGAGCTGCTCCTTGAGATTGCATTCTCTGAGATCTTTGTTGAATCTGTCTCGGAGGCTGTGTCACACCGACAGGCTTAGATCGGCAGTCCTTCATCAAGTGTCCCACTTTACCACAGTTGTAGCAACTCCTCTCCCGTTGTTGTGGTCGGGGTGGTCCAGTAACTGACATCGATGCAGAACTGTGAGTCCCTTGAAGCGGTTGACTCCATCCTCTACCTCTGCTTGGTGACCATTGAGTTTGAGAACTCGATCTGGGTGGTGGAGGGTTAGGTGCAGAGAATCTAGGTTTCTTGGAATCCCTAGATGAAGAACCCTGGAACTGTGGATATCTTTTCTGGGTTTGCCTCTTCTCAACCACAGATGTCTCTATCCTTCGGACTGACTCAACGAAGGTAGAGAATCTCTCTCGGTTTTCTAAGGCAGACACAGGGGTTGACATATCAGCATTCAAACCCTTCTCGAATCTCCTAATTCTTTCCTCTTCTGTGGCAGCCATGTGCGGACAGAACTGCAGCAACTCCATGAACTTAGCTTCATACTCGCTAATGTTCATCATGCCCTGCCTCAATCTCTCAAACTGAGAGATCTTCTCATCTAGGAAGGTCTTTGGAAAATATCTATTGATAAATTCCCGACGAAACTCTTCCCACGAGAACTCTATTCCAGGTCTCTTTTGCTCTTCCATGTTCCACCAGTGACCAGCACTGCCTTTGAGAAGATAGACAACATGTCTAACCTTCTCAGCCTCCGGGATAATAAGAATCCTGAAAGCCTTCTCCAACTCTGTTAACCACATATCAGCATCTGCGGGGTCAGCAGTCCCAAAGTACTCGGTAGCTCCGACACGACGAAGTCGCTCGAACGTCTTACCGATACCTTGTCCTTCGGGCTGGACAGGTGCCCTAGGTGCAGGCATGGGCATCCTGTCGGTGATGTGTGTCATGGCAGTCATAAACTGCCCAAACATCGTCTGAACTGCTGGGTTACCCATATCAGCTGGGTCAAACTGGGGTGGCTCAGGTGCAGGCTGTTCTATTTCTGGAACCCTTGCACCGCCTCGAGGTGCACTAGCACTACTCTCTGCCACGTACTCATCATGTGGCTCTGCCATCCTTATGTATCTTCTTCTCCTGAGGAGCAGAAGATTCTATTAGACAAGGAAGAGATACTAAGGATAGACTCGACATCCTAAGTCCTATGCCTCTGTAGACTCAACGGACCTAGAGCTCTGATACCACTAATTGTGGGCTCTGATCTCCAAACCACGATATAAACACGATTTAAACTTAGCGGAAGCGATTCGATTAACAGCGGAAGACAAAAATCACGGGAAATTTAAAACTTTTGAGACAAGAGCTTGAATCCATAAAGCTTCATTCATAAAAGGAGATAAACTGTTTACATCTCATGATAATTACTTCTTGAGTAATTATATACAACAAGATACAAAATCTCAAGAACTCATAACCAAAAGACTCCAAGACCTGAGAGTACAGAGGACACATAGGACTGACTCTAACTACACCACAAGGCAGGCTACATCTCCACCTGAGATTTACTGCTGCTCCTGGTGCTGCTGCTGCTGGGACAGGTCACCTGTAGACCTGTTCCTCCGTCTCCGATGTCTACCTAAAAAGTTGAAATCTACGGGGTGAGACAATTTTACATAACTGTCCCAGCGAGAGTTATAACTCTCCGCCAGAAGATTTATTATAACATCAAAGAATAACTTAAGCAGTAAAAACTTTCAAAGTATTCAATAGCAATTGCAGTTGTAAACAAGAGCTCAACATTTATCAAGCATGAAGAACATACGCACTATACAGTGTAACATAAATCAATTAGCTCATAGTTACCTTTAATAGGTATACTACACTGTAGATTATGTTTTTCAAACATTCTTATTATTATGCCATGTGGAGATGAGGTTTACCACTCATACCCCAACCAATCACTGTTAAGTGCCTTAGTATCATACTAGGTCATCGAAAGAGCCGGATTCTCATGACCTTCACCTTCCTCAGTCAGTAAGAGGATCACTTGTAGGACATCTTGTGTCTCTACTATTATATCTCACCAGGGTAATCTGGTCCTTCGCTATTTTAGAGTTACAGTGGCGTTCTGTACTCTCTTCGTCATCAGGAGATTTCATGTTTATCTTCCACTGATACAGATATCTTTGCTTTCCTCATCATCAGGAGGTTTCATGTTTACCATCCACTGATACGGTATGAGTTTTGTAGTGAAGGATTGACAGATTATACATCTACATCAAATTCCTACACTAGGATGTAAGGTTCTACACATCCATATACCCCACATACTCAACAGTATGTGATCCAGGAGTTCCCGTAGGAAAACCTGTTTCACCATCATTTGATCTCTGACAATGATGGATCTATGATCATGGCTCTACATTTCACTTGATTAGTTAGGTATATTCAGTATTCTTTTAACATCATACATTGTTCTTCAAACAATAACATTAGCATAACAACTATGAAAGGAGAATACTAAATATAACAAGCCTAACTCTCATCAATCATCATTTCTCAGTATATTCATCACAAGGCATCTCTTAGAGCATGACCTTGATGGTATTCATGGCTCTCACAGCCCATTAAAATCATAGGATGCCACTAACAAGGCATCAAGATATTTTACTATTCATAAAGCTAACAACATGCTTTCAATGAATATAGTATCATCATTCATACCTGGATATGATCACCTTCATATCAGAACCTGCATGGTTAATTTAACTGATAAAGGTAATTCAAAACAAGAATATACTTTCCACTCTTGTCATAAGAGCTAAGTTCTCTGATTCTCATCAATTAGAGTTTACTACTCATATTGCATGTCATCACCCTTGAATTAGGGTTTATTATTCACATTATGGTGAATTGAACTCATAACATCATCATGTATGAGGAACATCATCATTGATGCTCTCAGATTAGTTTAAGATTCATCATTTATCATAATTAGGGTTCCATGATCTCACATAGGTGGATCATACCCTAATCATGCACATTCATGTGTATTGAAGGTACTTTACTTGAATTTTCATCATAAAAGGGTACTTTCTCTTTCTTAAGATACTTTCTCTCTCCTCATACTTGTAGATGGTGATAACACCAATCTAGATCAGGTTGGGTTAAGTCCACTTTGATTAACATAGACCAAATCACCACTATTGAGTGATTAGGGTTTGATTAGAACAAGGTTTCACTCAATTGGACCTTTCAAGGGTATTATGGTAAAATACACATTGATCATCATCATGGTTTAATTTACTAACCACTTGACCCTTAATGTCATATGGTATCATTAGGTTTTAGGTGGAACAACTATTAAACCATTTAAGCCTTCAAGGCATTAGGCAGACTTAACTTCAAATGTCTCCAATAGGTTTCACACCTTCAACCTTCAAACGATCATGAGATCGTATAAGGTTGTAGACCATTTAAGCTTTGTAGACCATTTAAGGTTTGGTTGACTTCAAGACTGTATAACACTCAAGACCGTTTACCCTCATTCGGTCTTGAGGTAGAATGGTCTCATTCGATCTTGAGGTCGAATGGTCTCATTCGGTCTTGAGGTCGAATGATCTCATTCGGTCTTGAGATCGAATGGACTCATTCGGTCTTGAGGTTGAATGACCTCATACGGTCTTGAGGTCGAATGACCTCATACGGTCTTGAGGTCGAATGCCCTCAAAAGCTCAAGATCGTATGGACCTCCAAGGTGGTTCAAAGGGTAAACTCGATTAGGGTTTCCTATGTTGAAGCCTTCAATTGGTCTCAAGCTTTCTAACCACTTATCAATTGAGACAATTAGGGTTAGCCTTAACCAATTGTTTACTCAATTGACCCTCAATTGATATCCAATTAGGGTTGGAGTTGGTTCAATTAAGGTCTATAAACGTTCAACCATCAACACTCAACAATGTGAATCAAATCGAAGTTGAACCCATCAATTGACCTCCAATTGTGCTCAAACTTGGCCCAAACGGTCTTGGGATCGTTTGGATATCCTCCAAACGGTCTTGAGACCGTTTGCCCAAGAATTCATCAAAATCTAGATTGATTTGATAGGGGTTGAACCTTAATTAAGTCATAAATCAGCAATTTGATTATTTCAATAACCCGTTGTAATTGGGCCCTCAATTGATCAAATTACCTTAACCCTAGACCTCCAAACGATCTTGGGTTGTCACCAAACGGTCTTGAGACCGTTTGGATGAGTTCCAAACGGTCTTGAGACCGTTTGCCCATCCATCCTTTGGACTCTAGTGAAAATTCATCAAGGTTTGATTTATTGAGTTGATCATTACATCAATACTTAATTGCAATGTAATTTGGTATCTTTGTACCTTCAATTGGTCAACTATACTTGACCCCAGACCTCCATACGGTCTTGGATGATCCCCAAACGGTCTTGAGACCGTTTGGATGATTCCCCAAATGGTCTTGAGACCGTTTGGGCTAATCAACCCAAAATCTCAAATTAGCTCATTGTGATCTCAGCACTGATTTCAATTAGGGTTTGCCCTAGTAATCAACCTTCAACTCTTAACTTGTTTGGAATTAGTCCATCAAATTTGGTGAGTCATTAATTAACATCATTATGAACAGTAATAGCATACGGTCAATGCTTATTCAACCATCTTATACGGTCTTGAGACCGTTTGCCCAAAAAGGGCAAATTAAGCAGATAGAAAATCAGAACTAAATTCAATTGAATTTGCTAATTGTTTTGCCTATATCTCACGATTCCTTTGGATTTAACCTCTCAAATTTTGTGGGTGATTAACCTACATAATTATGAACAGGATTCTCTTACGGCCCATGCTTGGTCAACGCAGCCATATGGTCTTGAGACCGTATGCCTTCATACGACCTTGAAACCGTTTGCCCATCAAACGATTTTGCAAACCGTATGGGCACTTGGTTGAGGTCGTATGGTAAAGTGAAAGTTCATGGATAAGCACAGGAAATAACGCCCTCGTCTTCTAGCTCAAGAACAGCAACGGTTCCTCACGGATTTTCTTGCAAGGAAGCAAGGGAAGATAGGGAAGAAGAAGAACTAGCAACTATATGCATAGAAAAGATGTATAATCAAAGCATAGGGTTTAGAGTTATAAAACCCGCCTAAAGCTTGCTCCTTGAGCTCCAAGCTTTCGAGATCCAAGCCTTTAATGGTGTCCTATAAGCTCCATAGGTCGGCCAAGGTGAATCCTCCAAGGAAAGTTGAGAAGAGATGGCTAGAAAGATAGAGCTAAGTGAGCTAGCCATGAATTTGACCTTGAATTCGAGTTTCATCCAAGAATTTAAGTAAAAGGAAGGATCCAAACCTACCTTGCACTCCCCTGGTCGTCCTCCTGAGCTCCAGAGCTCTCCTTAGTCAGTTGAGAAAGGGGGAACAGTGAAGGAAACGAAATAAATGTTCCCTTGTAAAGAGGGGAAAAAGGCTTATATACTTAGGTGGAATTTCAACATAGGCACATAGGTTTTCCTCACTTTCAACTAAGTCCCTCCTTTTCTTCTTTGCTCGTCCCTTATTCTTATTTCTAAGGACAACCTTCTTCTAAGGTCAAGAAATGAAGGCAAAGAAGATCAACCTATTACTAAAGCACACACATAAAAGGGCTATAGTACTTACACCTTGATTATTCAATCACAAAGGTGTTTTTCATTATATGATTATTCAATTGAAGTGACTTCTTCATCATTTCTTCTCTGAACGATGACAAGAGTCTTACAAGATATTTTAGATGGTGTATTTTACAAGTTGCACACCTCAAATTGGGTAAATTGCACTTTACTCCAATTTAGGGTTTCAAGCACAGGGATTGCTTCCACAGCTGCACCTTGGTGCTCAAGCTTGGGAAATCCCTCAAACTTTACCATAATCATTCTTATGATGTCTCAACATTATAGGAACATCTCAACATGTGCAAATTGCAAGTTAACCCTTCTAACTGGGTAAATTGCACATAGGTCCCTGTATTACAAAACCATCAATTCAACATTGTTTAAAAGGGACAAAAAAGGAAAAGTATGTTCCTTAGGAACTTAATTACATGCCAAAAGATAATAACCAGTATCTTAATTACATAATTAGGCAAAACACCTAGGGTTAACTCATAACCCAGGTCAGGGATGTTACAATGTTGATTTTATTAGACTATTGAACCAGTGTAGTGGTACTTTTGTACAACCACCGATAGTTAGGGCATGTGTAAATTTGCCCCGGGGAATGTGTTACTCTCCCCAATATAGAATATTTGTAGATGATTGGAATGTGTTACTCACCCTAGTGACATCTGATGGTCAACCTGTAGTGAACCAACATATTCTATAATCTGCAAGTTCGGGACTCTCCCTTGAGCAAGAGTTGATTCTCCTTCGACAACTACTTTCCTCAACCCTAGCAGAAAAGGCTAACCCTATTCCTACTCTTGAGAAGCCCAAGGAGGATAATCTCATAGAATTCCTGAAGATGCACCCCACATACTTTAATGGCGAGAATGAAGTCAACATTGTGGATAAGGCAGATGATTGGATTCTAGCTTCTGAAAGGACTTTTGATGACATGGCTTGTCCTGCGCACCAAAAGGTTTGCTTTGCTACTTACATGCTCAACGGGCCAGCCCAACATTGGTGGAATAGTTTGGCTAAGACTCGTGATGTTGCTTCTATGACTTGGAGTCAGTTTCTTGCCCTATTTAGAGAGAAGTATATATCCTCTGCATCCCTAAGGAAGAAGGAGTCTGAGTTATATACCACCAGATCTTTACCCAGGTTTCTCATTAGTTCTTGCTTTAGAGAACTCATCAAGGTGGGTCATCAATGAAACCATTGATTCTTTTCACTATACTTAATCATTTTACCAAAAGTGATCATTCATCAGATCATTTACTTCAATTAGTATATCCATCAGTTCTAGGCTATCAAGGACAAGTCATAGGATCCTCTACTACAAGGATAACCCTTTATATATTTCCTTCACTAGGTGATACCATCAAATCTTTCACATATATGGACAATTCATCAACACGCTTAGGTGAAAACCTTAGATTTCCAACATACTAAGAGAAGATCAACAAACCGATGATGCATCTAGGAATTTACAAATGCAACCATATCAAACATTATGAAGAGTGATATGAATCACAATATTCGTGTATGAAAAATACAGATAAAGCCCTAGAATTGGGTAAATTGCATAAAAGCCCTTATAGTGCATAAATTGTAAAACTTGATCACACAAATGTCCAAATTGGACCAAACTTGAAACATAGATTCATCTCATGATATCAAATCATGGATTTGAGTTTGATTAAGAAATTAAGCATCCAATTAAGTTAATCAAGCATGCTTACTATAAAGTAAGTTCATGGGTCTTATAAGTTGGTCCAAATGTACATATACAAAGACCTCCGTAAGGTCTATATAAAATGTATATATTTCTACCTATTCTCAAGCACGATAGCGATTACATATTTCTCTTCAATTTCTTGAATATCAACTAATAATTTCCAAACAAACAAAAATCAATTATATCACATCTTGGTCTCACCCACTTTAAATTTTAAATCCATCAACTTTCGAAGCTTTGGTGTTTATATCTAGTGAAGCAAGGTATTTATCAACAATAATTAGTAATCCAATGCACACAACATGAGCAACGAGTAGGGCAACAACATGATTAGGGCTCTAGATCCATTACCACTCTTGGTTTGGGCGTTACTGCCTACTATCATGGTATTCATATGCTTGGTCTTCAAAATCAAGTCCTACAAATAAGATTTGATGGTTTCCTTATACTTACATTGCATCTTGTTCCGATACTCTAGATCTAGCTACTTTGCTTGATCCGTGAGGTTTTATAAAAAAGGTTCAAGGTTAATTTTTTCAACTCTCTAGTTTTAGACACTAAGGCCCTGTTTGCTAGGGTGTACTCAGGTGTAGTTGCATGTTTTCTTAAACACGAAGTTTAAAAGGATTGATTTTAATAAATAGGTAATATGTTTGGTTCGGTGCAAGGTCCATGTGGTGATTTGCTTTGACATTATTTGGTTAAAACCAGCGGACATCAGTTTATGCACTGTCCGTCCGTTCCGGAAGATATTCCGCCTTTCCAGCTATGTACCGCACCCATTCACAGCGCAGTACAAACTCCTTGAATTCTGAGCAAAAGTTACGCCAGCTGGGGGTAGCAAATCCGTGAATTCCTTTTCCGTTTCTGTAACCAAATAAAAATGTTGCCTGAATTCGTGACATTCCAACTCAAGCTTCTGGTCTTACACCCTACCAAACAGGGCCTAAGTACGGAAGAAATAAGATTCCCACGTCAATAATAGTTTAACAATCTTTCTGCTGAGATTTTTGGATTAGTATCGTTGTATGAAATCGGTGAAAGAGATGGCACTTTATGAGTCCACGGATTTAAATTGCGATGTTATATGATGACTAATTTCTAATTTTTGGACAGCTTAGGAGAGACTCCATTCATCTGACGTTAGTAACTATGCTGCACCGCGGGCGGTAAGAGGTGACCAGTGGGGGTCCCATGCCATCCCAATTTTTCGAGACCTCTTTTTAGGGTTAATTAATGCATTTCTTTCTGAAATAGCATCACATATCCGCGAAGGTGAAAACAAACCATAGGCGGAGGATTTCGACGCAGCCCTAGCTTCCGTCCCTGTAATAGTAATCCCCTTCAGGCGGCTTCGCATTGTTCACAACCTAACCCACGCACGCTCAACTCCAATTGGCGGTAGAGACGACGACAGAGAGCGGAGACGAGAGACCGGAGTCATCTTCCTTCTGGTAGAACACGAGGCAGCGCGACCACTCCTTTTCTTCCCCCCCACGGCGGCAGGCTGTAGGCTATCTCACGACGTTACGAGCAACGACGGGCGGACGCCGGTCGCCATTACAACAGGAGCGGCAAGCGGGGCGGCGGCGCTGTTAGGGCTCTAGATCCATCGACGCCCCCGCTTTGGGCGGCATTGCCCGTTGTTGCGGTGACTGCCGCCGCTCGGGTACGTAGGCGGGTGCTCTGGTCGCGGGCGGGCGTTGCCGTGTAGGGTCAGGACTCCGTCGAGAGGAAGAGGCCTGATTTTCTTGAAAGCGATCGACCCGCGGTCTTCCAGATATCGGGTGAGGCAACTGCCTCACCCTGCCCGTTCAGGAACGTAGGGTTACAGTTAGGAAGTAGACGATGATAGCATAGGATAATACGAAGAATGTCCTTTTCTTATTGATATGATGGTTTACAACCATCATGGAGAGAAGTGAACCGAGTCTAGCTCCGGAGTGGCTGAAAGCATCTTCTACGGGCTCTAGTAGTAGCAACAGCAGCAATTCAAGCAGTGGTAATTCAAGCATCCATCTCGGTTCTTCTTCCAATTCGGGTACTAGTTCTATTCCTAATTATTATGATTTGAACTCCCTCTTTTTGTTCAATATTATTATGATTTGAACTCCCTCTTTTTGTTCAATATGTGTTCGATTTCCTGAATTGATGGACGGTGATTTCTTCAATTTCATGCTTCAGACGACCGTGGGATTGGGACTTCCCATAGAAATAGACTGACACCTAGTGCGAGCGACCACGACTTTCGCCGTGGGTTGTCTTTTGGAGAAAGAACATCCTCTTCTTCTTCCCGAAGGAGCACAAGCTCTAACGGCCACGGAAATCACGGTAAAGATAACTCCATTCATTCAAGGTCGTATAGCTTCGGACGAAGCATCTACCGTGACAGAGAAGGTAACAAGGAATCCGGTTTCCACGACAAGGAGAGGTTGCACACATTAAACACTGTCAACGGGTATCATGAGCATTTAGATTCTTCTGGACCAGGGAGAACAGATAGAGGCTCATTGCAGCGCTCTCAATCCCTGACTGCTAGGAGATACAATGATTCATGGCCTAAAAAAACTGGCAGTGACTCGAGGAATGGCATTCTTTCCATTGGGAATCCCATCAATGGCACCCACAAAGTGTCATTTGATAAAGATTTCCCTTCTCTTGGATCTGAAGAAAAGCCAGGCTCTCCTATATCTCGTGCTCATTCTCCAATTCTTCTTCCTATCAGCGGTTCCAGTACTGCTTCAATTGGGGGCGATGGTTTTAGATCTCTGTTGGTAAATATGCCTGCAGTTGCTGTAAGTAATGGGACTACTCTCTTATCTGCACGCCCTATTCCATCTAGTCCTGCTTCAGCGACTATAACTTCCAACAGCAGTCTAAATATGGCTGAATCTTTGGCTCAGGCACCTTTACGTGCCCGCACCACTCCTCAGGTACCAATAAGACAATCTATTTTCTCCCCATAGATTTCTAACTATTTTCTAGCTGTTAATGTACTTAACTTTACTCAACAAAAATATATCTGATGCATAACTTGTATTCTACCTTGCAGGTTTCTGTAGAGGCCCAGAGACTTGAGGAATTAGCTCTTAAACAGTCAAAGCAGTTGATACCTGTGACACCAAAATCTACGGTATGTTCCCCCTGGGCGCTGTTACTTGTCTGCTTAATGCGTTACTTTTGATGATTTTTTTTGCGTGTTTCTTTTTCTTCTATATTTTCTGGGTACAATTCAATTTTATGCTATTTAATTTGGATTAAAAATATATGTTTATGTGCTTTGTGACTTTTCTTTAGTCTTCCTGGGATATGAGGTACTTTTGAACGTCTTTATTTGTTATGTAATTTATAGGCATTGCGAGTAGCAACCACTCAAATTAATTATACGCTACCAAATCCCAATGATCTTAGCATTCTTATGAATAATGGGGTTTAATCTGCCAGTTTCTTACCCCTAGATATTTTATCATCTACCTTCTTGGATTAGTCCAACATGCATATATGCATGGTATATGAACTGTTTGCCAACAATTCATTTATAGAACTAGAGTTTAAATTATATTTACAGAGAAAACTGACCTCTTATCTGAGACATGAGTGTAATGCATTGTTGTATATTATAAATAGAAATGCTTCTCCGAGATTCTGATTAGGTGGTGGATTAATATTCTCTGTCCTAGGGAGTATGGATTCTCAACTTGCTCTCAAATTATATCTTTAGCATTGGAGTAGGTCATATTGTAAATGGGAAGTTTGGTGGCAACTGGCAACAAGAAGAATATTGTCACAGTTGTGGTGTGTGCCTTTGTGTCGAAGTGACACCGGTGGTGGTGGTGGGCTGAATTACCTCTAGCTCCGAGGAAAGTACATTTAGAACTTCCAGACCTTTTGCCGGATGTGCAGGGTGCCTTGTGTTGTGCATGTTGTTCCTAAACAAATTCGAATTTCCCCTCTAACCGATGCATACTTCTTTTTGGCATGTTTTCCATGCGCAAGCATTCATTTTGATTCTTAGTAAAAATTTATGCTTGGTAAAATTAGTACTCATTCTTTGCTATGCTTTAGAAAAAATATAATATTCAGTGTTCACCACATACTACTTGATGACAATGTTGCATTTGCTGGCTTTGATCAACACCCTAAAAAATCCT
This sequence comes from Alisma plantago-aquatica, assembly GCA_963693085.1. Taxonomy (NCBI): domain Eukaryota; kingdom Viridiplantae; phylum Streptophyta; class Magnoliopsida; order Alismatales; family Alismataceae; genus Alisma; species Alisma plantago-aquatica. Next base: position 303,180,383 of record OY856410.1, on the reverse strand, counting down.
TCATCTGCAATCATTATTATTACTACGTTCTTATTGATAACCATATCATATTTTATTTGGACAAAATAGTATCTTATAGTTCATAAGAATGTAATTGGCACATGATTTTGCAAACCTGACTACTTGTATGCTGTTAATCTTAACATTTGTAATGCATCACAATATATGTTGTCATTTATAACTTTGTTACCTGAAGAAAACCTGTGAGATTATATCATATGCTAATTTTCACCAATTTGTCCGGGCACCCAGTGGGTCACCTTGATGCCTGTGAATTCAGATAAAACAATTTATATTTAGTATCTGGGCAATATTGAACATAAAACACTATAACACCAAAGCAATAAGGATGCTTGCAACTAGGAATTCTACTATTTTTATGTTGTCTAAAGTTTTGTTACATTGATAAAGAGCAACTCTGTGCAGTTATGCACTCCTTATACGGCAAAGATGTCACTTGCCCATGTCTTTCTGAACAGTAATGATAAGCTAGCATATGTCAATCATAAGGATTCCATCTACTTACGTCCTTTGCCTACATTAGATCCTAACCGTCTATGTTGCCTTCTTAATTTTATCTCTTCGCTTACACCCTTGCATTTTCTACACTCGCAAATTTAAGTAGGGGCAGGTAATCATTATGAAGGTTGTCTACTTAGATGCTTGAGAGATTGTGTTAACAGTAGTAGGTTGATGGTAGAACTACTTATGAATGGCTGTGAGGAGATCACCATAAATAACTGAATATTTTTGTGTCTATATTGTGCTTTTGAATTGAAAGACATGGACTATTATTTGCTTAGACTGTCTATAGTCATTTCAATCACCCTTTATGTTGATGGATGTCCAAGTAGAACTGCCACAACATCTGTTGACGCCTTCAAAAAATCTGCTTATCAAATGAGAAATTTTCTTCAACCACATTTTAAAATAAATGACTGTTAACAAGATATAAATATAATGTGGATACCCCTGCAAGTAACCAATGTATTGATTATGGATAAATATTTTATTCAGTATTAAGTTATTAAATGACTTATTCCTCTTAGTTTCTTCTTTCCACTCTGCAATCTCTCTCTTTCTCTACATCTGTTGCAATATAGGTGAGTCTTTGGACTTTGGAACTTGAATTATATATATGATGCTCTACGTTACTAAGATCTTATATTCACCCAATTTTAACTAGACCTTTTCCCTGATTTCAGTTTCACAAATTGATAACAGCTATTCAATGAGGGGTTGCTGTGTTTTTTGGCTAGTAAACCCTTAATAAGGGGTTGCTGTCAATACATTATAATATTTTAATTTTATGCTTGAAAATTCTGTGCTTTTGTAGGTTTTAGTCATAATATCATTTCCAATACCATTCATTTAGTGCTTTGCTGTTAGGTAATGACACACAATTACACACACATCATCATCATCATCATCTAAGCCTCAATCCCAACTATGTTGGGGCCGGCTACATGGATCATTCGTTTCCATTCAGCTCTACAATTACACACACACACTTATATATAAATGCATTCTGTTTATATCATTCCAGTCGTCTGTTTCAGAGATTTACCATATACCACATGTTTCCTGAAATGTCTTCTTAGTTTCTGAAGCTAAGTTTTCTAGCTCAAACAAATCAAGCTCAAAGTCTGTCACTCACTTTAGCCCAAACAAGTAATAATGCAATATATGTTTTCAGCAACTTGGACCTATCACTCCTTGGTGTGGCGGTGGCCATTATGGAGTTCTTAGCTTATTACAGTATAACTGTGCGGACTTAGATAACTTTTCTGATATTATCACACATTCTCAACTAAATGCCGCAGTGCTCCAGCGTACAACAACAATGGATATTCTGTGTATGCGTTTGAATTACACATGATAATTTGTTAAGCAATGCATACTAGAATGTTTAGCTGCTTCCATTGGATCACCATCCTGGGTTTTCTAGTTGTCCTTGTCAGTACACCACCTGCAAGTTGGCTCCGGCATGGGTTGTGTTTGGGCATCTAGGTTTACCTGTTTTATATGACGTCCTGAGTTTTTTTTAGAGTTGCGTTTTAAAGTTAATCGAGTTCACTGTAAATCAGTGGTCTGTTTCTGTCTCATCACTGGATTTTGTAATATACAATTAATACTCATTTTTAATTCATACTGCACGATTGGTTTGTAATTTTGTATGCCTTTTTAACATTTTTGGATACAAGGGGCTGACCATAGTTAAAAATTCCGTCGGGAATGCCAAAATTTTCAAATTTTTTTGGTACTGATAACTGCAGGCCATTGAATTGCAAGTACCTCAGATTTGGTAGGGCATTATGACCATTTTTTTTGACGTTTCAACAAAAGTAAGTTGGATGAGAAAAAGCCTTAAATGGGCGAAACACAACTGAAGGGAAGTTAATGTTTTGAGAAATGGGGTACCACGTCTGCTGTTCTCCAATGTCCCTCCTTGTGCCTTTATGGGGCAGTCTATGTTATGTTGTTTCTCTAACTAGCCTTATTCTACCTCTCATTTCTTCTGCTTCTGTCAAGATCTATGAACAAAAAATACATTTTTAGATACAAGGGGCTGACCATTGTTCAAAATTCCGTCGGGAATGCCAACATTTTTTGAGTTTTTTTTGGTACTGATGACTGCAGGGCATTGAATTGCAAATACCTCTGATTTTGGTAGGGCATTATGACCATTATTTTTTTGATGTTTCAACAAAAGTAAGTTGGATGAGTAAAAGCAATAAATGGGCGAAACACAACTGAAGGGAAGTTAATGTTTTGAGAAACGGGGTACCACTTCTGCTGCTTCTTCAATGTCCCTTCTTGTGTCTTTATGGGGCAGTCTATGTTATGTTGTTTCTCTAACTAGCCTAATTCTACCTCTCCTATTTCTTCCGCTTATGTCAAGATCTATGAAAAAAATATTCAAAATTGGGTTTGTGAATTGTAATGTTTCAGAATAGCAGTAAGCACTGTATGGGCGCTCGCCCAGGCGGCCCAGGCGTTCACCTAGGGTCCCAATCCCAGGCGCCCAGCCTAGTTAGGCCTCTGGGCGGCCTGGGCAGATGCTTGGGCAGCGCCTAGGCTGCTGCTGGGCTTTTTTTAATATTTTTAATTAAGTTATTTACTGATTTGTTTTTATTTATGTACTGATTTTGTTACTATTTAATCATCTACTTATTTAAATATATAAACAGGTTATACACATGTATTTATGTGTTTAAATATAATTATATATAATAGTACAGTCTAGGATTCTTTTTGGTGGGTAAGTGTGTGTCTCATCTTTTCGTTTCGTAAACGAGAAAAATGATCATGTACAATATAGAGAGAAAGGGAAAGAGGAGTTCAAGTTATACATCAGCTCTATTTATACGGCGGAGCCTATCAAAGTAAAAAAAAGATACTCTTCCAAACTGCATTTATGTCAAGCCTACTGTCTTTAAAAAGTGCTTTGTTTGTTTTTGTCTAATGCTGTGGAGAATGAGGAAATAATTAAATTTTTGATCTTTCCTGTTGCTGGTTATGATGGAATCATAGCTACTCTGAATACTGCCTTTCAGAACTATTCTGTACATTCTATGATTAATATAGACAACTTTAAATGTTCTAACATACAACTTATGCTTATATATAATAATTTTACTAAAAACTACTAAACTTCCGCACATATTCTCCCATACTCCCTCTCTGCCCGTACACCACATGCTGTACATTCTATTAGATAATAACTGACTGGAATATTGTTGGATTATGCTCTTTTTTCTGGGCACATACAAACATGCTTGCACAATGATGTGATTCTTCACACCCCTCATACAATTCAGCAACGATCTTCAAAATCGGTAAGAAGTCCTGTTCCTGTTTTTGGAATAAGCCGTGAATGTCACATGTTGGGTTTGTTTTCATATGTATGGGTAGCCCCCCTTCCACCATTGTCACAATAACGGCACAGACCCCTGATGTGAGATGGGGGGACGATAAATCTAAGGTGTTTTTCCAGAGGTTTAAATCTGTGTCACTGAACCAAACTGGTATCTGTGCCTAGTTGCCACAATTTTTAATGATGACATTCTTAAAAACAAATAAATCCAAGTGTGATTACTGTGCTTATATTCGTGTTTTATGTTTATCATTGACATTTCTTCCCTCACGTATATTTTAGACATGTACATAATACATATATGAATAGTATCGGAAGACAGCTGTCATTCTTTTAGGTGTTTTTGAGTCATACAAGTGGTCTGAATGGTAGTGTCGCAGGATAAAAATAAAATTGGAGGTCAGTTCTAAGATTCAAATAAAAATAATGGAGATTCCATTATAGATCACATACTCCAATATATATGGAAATAAAGGAATCATAGAAGATTAATCATCCTTTTTTCACAAAGCTGCATTTAGGAGCACGTGTTAATGTTTTCTAATAGGTTGGACTCCCTAGTCAGAGAAAAAAATTTCTCTTTGCTTGATACCTTGACATAGTCAGAAATCCGGTTTCAGGATTCACTCCTTGATGTTGAAAATTACGGCATTCGGGAATTATCGTTAAAATGTGACAATGATTCTGTGAAAGTTCAAGGTCATGTATTTGGAAAAGGACCTGGATAAAATACACGTAATATGATGTCCTGGGTATAAATACAAATTAATATTACATATACATACATATGTAGGCTACAATAAACACATTAATCTATAACTATATATGTCACATGATTTTCTTATTGATTCTCTGTTCCCAAATGCTGAATCAAATAATATGTTTGTATTTTGCAAACGAATTATTTGAGATTTTTTTTGTGAAATTCGAGGATAATCGTAAAATTCTTGAATAATTCATGAATTCATGAATAGACAGATTTTTCTTACTAAATTTGGCCTTCACATTCGTCACATGAAAGACTCTTGTATTATTTGGGAATAAAGTAAACTATTTGGAGAAGTTTGTCATTATGTTTATAGATCTTTGAATGATTTTGTGCCATAGAATTAAATATCCGATTTCGATGTCGTGTCCGATGGCCCAGAAACAATATTTTTTTTCAAAATTTCGCACGAAATTTCGATATTTACGGCCCTTACGATTTCGACAACCAAATAAGCGAATTAAATTATGAAAATGTACCGATATAAACGCCAATATCTACTCAAATATGCAATAATATTTCATATTGGATATGTGGGGTGGGGGGTCTCCCACATTTGTAAGTGAAGGAAGCTGAACAATTTCGACAGAATTTCGATGGCAATTTCGATGACAAAATGAAGGTATTAGATTATGAAATTTTGCATACACAATGTTTAGACAAAGATACACTAGATTATATATTAAAGTTATATGTTTAGAGGTTAGGGTGGGATCCATGTCTTGATGATTGAGTGCACAAATGATCAGAAATGGCAAGTCTGCTAGACAGTTAAACTGTTAAAAACTTCAAGTTACAACTTAGAATGTATAACTTACAATTACAAGTTACAAAGTTACGAACTATAAGTTGTATAAGTCTAGTGTTCGCATTTAACTAGGTTACATGGGACATTTATACATAGATCCAAGAAAGAACTTTGTTATTTTCGAAGTATTTCTCCTTATCTCTATAGAAGTGTAGAAATTGATGAAGGTAATGTATAGATGGTCTAGAGATAGCGGAAACATGCCTTAGAATTAAGGAAAATAGGCTTTAGATGCAAGAGATTCAAAAACAATTGCCAAAAACCCAAGATGTAGTATTAGCAACCTTAGGAACAGATTTCTCAAAATTTAAGTGGTGTTTCTATACCATTTCGCAAAATTACGGCCCAAAATGGCATTTTTGCTGCGAAATTTCACCCTATTTTGCGAAATTTCGCTCCTAAGGTCGAAATTTTTATGAAATTACGCCCCATTCCCTACATTTCGTGTCCGACCATAGGTTTCGATGTCCGATTGAAAAAAAAAACGAAATTTCGAGCGAAATTTTGCAAATTTCGATCGAAATTTTATTCCATGTTTTGTGCGATTTGACACATCCTTTTCTTATCATGAAACAAGTCCTTGATCTGCTAATTAATCTGTCATGGCAATTGAACCTGCCTTTCTTTTAATGATCTTCTCTGATTTGACACATCTTTTTCTTATCACGAGACAAGACCCTTGATCTGCTAAAAAATCTGCCACAAATATAAGTGGCTGGCAATTGAGCCTGCCCATTTTTAATCGGCCCTTAATATATGTCAGAAATATGAGCCATGGGGATGATCAATTGGTGCCATTGACAGTCTATCCACATGGACACATGCATGATAAGCACTGGCACATAATCTGTATTGGAAAGAGGCTTTTGGGAGAGTGGGTGGGTGACATAGAGGAATGCCCTCTCTTGGAGTATATTATCATGGTTGAGTTGCACCAAGACATCTCTATCGAATCTTTGCATTGTTGACTAAAAATCACAAGGGACTTCTATTTGCATTGTTGAGCCAAAACAAGTCACGGTGATTTCTCTTTATATCATGTGTTGAACAGTTTAATTGAAGGCATTGAGCTAAGCAATGATCTACCACACACTGTCACAACATACTATGATATTTGTTTTTTAAAAAATCGTGTTAAATAAGCGAATTTGCCCCAACCCAATGAAATGACCAAATAATTCTCAATTTCGGAATATTACATTTCATTCCGATATGACGTGAAGTTTTCACATTTTACATTTTTCGTTTCATATGCTTTATCCCGTATTTTCTCCCATTTTTATATTGTTTGGGTGTATATATATGTATAACATACATATTTGTATGTGTGCAATATATATGTCTATCCATATGTGTGTGTGTACACATGTAGGTATCTAAGCAATATATATAATTGTGCGTATATGTATGCAATATATGAGAGAGAGCTTAGGAAGTGTGTATGTCTGGTACATGTAATCCAGTGTTGTCAAGGCGCCCGCCTAGGCGTCCTAGGCGCTAGCCAAGGTTGCCCAAACTAGGCGCCCAACCCAGTATGTGCATTATATGGGTGTCTAAGGCCTTTTAAGCCTAAATTAAGTCATTTAAAGGATAAATTAGCATGAATCAAGTCTGGATTTGGTTGAATTAGATTAGTTTGAGTCAATTTATGGCTGAAATAGGCCTGATTTAGGCAAAATCAGGCCAAATTTTGGAAAATTAGGGAAAACATGTTTGATTTGGGCCAAATTGGTAAGTCATAAAATTACTTCCTCATATGTTTGTTGTTCTTGCTTCTTTTTCTTTTCTTTTTTTATCCTTTCTCCTGCATTTTAGTCCTTAATCCTACTGCTGCTGCGTTTTTTTTTTGAGTTATTCCTCCTATATCCCCTCCCTACTCCGAAATCCTACTACTGCTGTGTTTTTTTTTATTCTGTTTTCTTCAAATCCTCTTTTACATCACCTATGCTTTGTAATGTTGATGATGTTGTACTTTCTACTTTCCTCTTTTACATCACCCTTTTTCCCTGCTTTCTTTTCTAAGTCTCCTGCTCCCATTGTTGTTGCAGGCTTGTTGATATTACTTCCCCTTTTTCTTCCTATTCCCATCTCCTGCTACTGCTGTCATAACCTCATTCTGCCATCTTTTTATGTTTCCTATATGGTATTATATGTAGTATATATGTATAATAAGAATCAAATTAACATATTGAAAAAGATACAAAATATAAAAAACGCCCAGAACAGCCTAGGCGCCTAGGCGGGCTAGGCGCCCCTTGGGAAATGCTGACCGCCTAGCCGCCTTGACAACCATATTGTAATCTACGTGTACAATAGCACATGTGAAGCATGTTAATAAAATTCAAATAATACTGATTGATTGCACACTAATAGATTAGATGTGTGTTAAAAATCGTAACACTGTCCTTATATAGATCATGAGATATAACATTATATCATTCAATGGTTTCTGCAACATACTGTTGATTAGAAAATACACATTTTCTCTATTGCACGGTCTATGAATGTCAGATTTTGGTGATTTTTGATACACATTTTATCTGTGAGAAATAATGATGAATGTATTGAATTGATTCGATGAGATAAAAGACGTACATCCCTGTCCTATATATAGGAGCAATGGAGAAATCTTGAGACTTGAGACACCGGTAATCTAGACGGGCCGAGATACTGAAGGACCACTAACTAATTAACCTATTAACTAAATAGGCTAATATATGTTCTCTAACATTATCTAAGGGGTATGCATGCCATCCATAAGGTTGTTTTGTTCAATATACTTTACAATCATCGCAAATGAAGATGGTACATGTACTAAGGCACACAATTCTTTTAGCCATATATATATATATATATATATATATATATATATGTATATGTATATGTATGGGTGTTTGTGTGTGCGACCGTGTGCAATCTATGTTTGTGTGCGTGCGTGCACGCAGCGCATGTTGATCCTTTCTTATCAGAACTTACCACAGAGTTACCTAATTCTGAATTCTCAGCCCAGCCAAATGTATATTGATTACGAATATGTGACCGTCGCACCAAATAGAGGAGCAGTTAATGCCTAGGCTGTGTCTATGAATGCTCATGTTGTTGTGGCACTCCTTCATGAGCAATTGTATATTGAATACGAATTTGTGACCATGGTGCCAAGTAAGGGAGCGGGTAGTGGCTAGGTTGTGTCTGGATGCTCATGTTGTTGTGGGACTCCTTATCATTTCCTCATGAGCACTTCTAGTTGATTCTGCCTTATCTCTTTCCCATGGAAGGCTACGTTCTACGATGGAGGAGGACGAACCACCTGGTTCGTGATGGCATGATAGTGGTATCTTTGTTGGCTTTTGGTACTCATGGAAGTTAGTGGTTTACTGAGGATGATGTTGCTTGAGAGTAGAGTTAATTGTTTCTTGGTTGATGTTACATAGTTGTCTTGGCAGTTGGTGGATGAGTTGAGTTGTTGGTGCCTCACCACAACCAGCTGGTCCTTCATGTGTTTGATGGCTGAAATATTTATTTACTCTTATCTTGAATTCTTGATAGACGATTAATAGTGGAGGAATGTTAATGTGCTTTTGTAGAATGAGACTAACACATATCTTGATCAGTGAGGGTGGTGTAAAGAGATTTTTTCCTTTCCCGACGGTTCCATCCTCAATCTAGGATCCATTTTGGGATACAAATGAGAATTTTCTAGGGAAGACGATGCATGAAGAGAGACCTTTGAACAACACATATTGAAATGTTTGCACCTCCATGTATGGTAGTAGAGGTCCATGCAGAATATAGGGTGGTTTGTGGGCGGCATGGTTTAAAAATTATACCACTTAGTTGGTGTTTTACAACAACCGATTTTATGTGTTTCTAAATATGTTTGATGGCCGCAGTTTTTATTTACCTTATCTTGAATTCTTGATGGACAGTTAATATTGGAGCAGTGTATACGTGCCTTCTGTAAACATATATTGCTCACAGTTCCATCCTCGATACTAGGATGCGTTTTTGGGCTTAAAATGATGAATTTTCTTTGTTCACAATGCATGAAGAGAGACCTTTGGACAACGTCTAGTGAAATATGTGCACCTCCCATGTATGATAGTAGTGGACCATGAAGAACTTGTCTAATATGACGGTGGTTTATGGGCGGCATATTTTTTTTTATAAAACTGAAATGGACCTTTGGACAACATCTATTGAAATATGTGCACCTCCCATGTATGATAGTGGAGGACCTTGAAGAAGTTGTCTAATGATACACATGGTTGTTAATAGGCGAGTGGGTGCCACATTTTAATTTTTTGACTGAAATGACAAAATTTTGGTTGAAAGTTGGTCGTACCCAATATAGAATTTCATCTGGCTATTGTGAAATTTTATCGGTATGTAATTTCTCTAAAAAAACAAAAAATGAAAATTATAATGTATTAATTATTTGCATACAAGATATAATATATAATACATCGTATTATAAGGATATATCCATGTATATAGATGACATAGTCAAAATCCCATGAAACGCTTTTCTGCCTTTTCACTCACATGTAGGAGCCCCCCTCTACCAAATACCAATATATGATATTATTGCACAATTTAGGTGTATTTATGTAGACCATCCTTATAAAATTTGTGATTTAATTCTTCTATTTTCTTAGAAATCTTGTGTCAACATGAATGGTTTTGTCAAAGTTGCTGTTTTTGGGCGGACTTTCTTTGGAAGCTGAGAATCTCAATTGCTTAGTCGTCATTGATGTTGGGAGGAAAAACCCTCAGTGGTTATTTACTGAGGTGTTACCCTGAGTGTGAATGTAAGGGGTGAGGTGCCAGGAGATAGGATCAAATTCTCGATTTGTGGCGCTCATTTTGCTCTTTAATGTTAATTTAGGAAATCTTCTATAGTTGGTGGGTGCTGCATTAGCTGCATGTTTATGCACCCTCTCTTGCAAGGTTACTTCCAAGTCCATAAGGTAGTAGGAGCTGCATTTGGTTGAGAGTTGATCAGGGGTTAGATAGTGATTAGTGAGGCTCTGGCTGCTAGGCTGGAGGTGGCTTATTCACCTTCCTTGGTATATTACGCTATGGTAGTGAAGATTGAATCCTCTGTTCTTTAGGTTCGCTTCTTGGTCTGAGTGCCATAAACACCCTGGTTGTATGTTGGGGTTCCTCACTGGCCAGATTGTGTAGAGTTTTCCCAAGTCAATATGTAGCAGAGGTAGCATTTAGGTCATGGTGAAGCTTGGATGTTTAAGTGGTGGAGGACATGTAACCACCTTTCCTGGTATATAGGAATATGATGGAGTCGTTGGTTCAGTGAGCTGTTAGCCTTGTCACTCGAGAGAATAGGGGTGGGGGTCAATACTTGCCACATCCTTTTTGAAGTTGCAGCCTGATTTGGAGGTGGGTTGGTTGGAGGGGTTAATTGATGTCCTCTTTGGTAGTGGAGTGCTGCTTATGCTTTATGGGTTTCAATCGTTTCATATTTAAAACCCTAAGGGGTTGTTTACTCTGAGTGCATGTTCAGTTACTAGAGTTGTTCTCGTTTTAATTATAAGTTGAATAAGTAGCAGTCAAGGTAAAATCACGTTCAGGGGCAGGTAGTTGGCTTTGGGCTCCTAGGTTCTGAATGAACCCAATCACTTTCCTTTATATCTCAGCATGGGCTAGTGAATATTTGGTTGAAGGAATTAATGGTCTTGTGGAGAGAAAAGAGACGATTGAAAGGCCTGTTTTTCTTCTTTTTCGTTGGGGTTCAGTTTCCACCCATGGTGTGCCTCTATTTCAAAAATTTGAGCACACCACTGTGAGGTTGTCACTGAGGAGGAGTATGGCTTATAGTTGCCTCGAAAGGAGCTACCTTTATTGTCTGAAAGTGCAGGGAGGGGGAAGGGAGAGTATTGTTCCAATTTTATCGGATGTCTCCGAAGAGACAGGCGGGGCGGGAAGGGAGAGTGGTGATCTTTTACTTAAGATTGACCTTGAAGTTCTATTTCATGGGTAGTGTAGATCATCGCTGAACTACAGAAGTTTATCCGGTGGCCTTTGAATGTGGTGGTTGCAGATGGGGTTACCTACTTACCTCATCCATCTCTTATTCAGTGGAGATGAGTGGAACTTGAGGATTGGTTCTACAACTGTGAGCATGACAAAGCAAATACTAGGACATAAAACCGATTTACACTAGATAGTTTACTAATTGGAAATTAAAATCAACTCAAACTTGGCTTTTTTATTTTTAGATACATTATGTTTCTTAACAGGTTCATAACTGTACAAAACAGATCAATTGAAAATCTACCTTTTATATCCATAATTTTGAAGTCTGTACTGATATGCTTTAACATAACTTCTACAAATTTTCAGACTGCAGTTGGGGCAGTAGTAAGGAATCCGGAATAGCACTCTGAAATTGAAACCAGCCTTCCCTCGTTAATGGCCCCTCATGGTTTAGCTTAGAGTGAGGGCTTTAGGCCCTAACATGCACAGCAATCATAATTCAAGCAGTAAATTCCTAGAAATGGATACAAGCTTGTAAACATGTATCCGCGTTTGATGCACATTGAGACTGATTGATGCATCTTGGGCCTAGGCATTTTCCTTACCAACTATGCTGCATATGCTTGTCAGGTTGGCTACATTTCACCCTGTTCTATTTACTAAAAAATCCACCCTGGATTACGAAAAAGAAATCCAAACCTACTAAATTTGTTCCCAATGATGCATATATGTTGTTGCAAGAGTTTCACTGTTGCACCAAGCTAATTTTGTCACTCAGGTTTTGGAGCAAATAGCTGATGTAGGATGGTAACAATTTTCTATTAATTAGAAGAGATTCCTGGATGTGTTTGTATGGCAATGGGATTGTTCCCAACTCGTTACTGCTGCTGCATTGCTCTGTATTACACATTACGCTCTATCTCAATTTCTGTCTTTCTTATGTGAGAATATTTAGCTTTTTGGGTATGCATCACATTTGGATATGCTGTAGTAACCAAAATGTATTGCTGATTAGGTTTTGAGCGTTGACAAGTCAAAACAAAAATCACGAAATGGAGACATGGCTGTGTTGACAAAGGCTGCTACTCAGGCGTCATCTCAACCTGTCAACCACACTTCACGAGGTGTTCCTGCTAGATCAGATGCTTTAAGGACACCTCTTGTGAAGAACTTTCAAGTCCTGAATCGTGATAAAAATGGTGTACATCCAACTCCCAAAGAAGGCCCAAACCTTCCAAATGGAACTGGAATAAAGAACACTCATGGTGTTAAAGCTCCGACTGTTGCTCCTTCCAGGGCACTTGGTAACCTGAATCTTAAAATAGACGCAAAGAGTGGTGTATATTCATCCATTCAAAATTGTATGTTGGAGAAAAAACCTTCGCCTCAAGCTCAAGATAGGAATGAGTTTTTTAACGCCCTTAGGAAGAAAGCTTCTGGAAACAATGCTAACCAAGGTTTGGTTTCAATTACCTCTGTTTCAGAGGATTTAAGTGAAGCAACAACAGGTGTCCGATCTGGCTGCCAGGAAAGTCACTCATCTGGATCAGACCACGTTTCGCATAGTTCTGTGACTTGTGGCAATCCAGATCTGAACGGTAATGGAATTGGAGATCCTGGAAGAGATGAATCTGAAGGAGCCTTTGACGATGTGGATGTTCTGGAAGAAGAATTACATTTTCTTCAAGCTCTGGGATGGAAACAAGATGAGGGAGTTGCAGCTATTACAGAAGAAGAAAAAAATAATTTCTACCAAATGGTAATTTTTTATACATATGAATACACGTGGAATGTTTTAATAACCCTTTAAGGATCCACTCATGAGATATTTAAGTTCTTTTGCAGTATATGATGCGACAATCATCTGGAGGCTGCAATTCAAACATTCTCTATCCCAGGGAAATGCTAACAGAAGGTAGTGCTGCTTCATTCAAGTCAATCACTTCATCTGGCTCAGAGGCAGGAATCTGACTGTATAATGATAAATATTTTTGGTAGTTTGCATATTAGAATGATATCAAGTTGCAATTAAATGTGTGGTCAGGAGTGGAAGGTCTGAAAAAAGGAGATATTTAGAGTGGAGAGGGTTTTATTTTGTGCCCTTTAGCTCTTTGACATGTGTGAATGCTGTTATCTTGTGATGTCTTCATTCCTTCGACTCTGCCGGCAGCTTGCCTTCTTTGCCCAACTGAGGGTTATTTTGTTACTAGAATTTTTTTTTATTGGGGTTTTTTCTTCAACTAAGTAAAGAAAGGAAAGAAATTACATAGTTTTTTGGAATGTCAGGTTCTTTATTGTTTCATTGTCATTATTGTCTTCCAATCTTGCCTTATGAAAAAAATTGTTGAGCTATTTGTTACTGATCAATTAGAACTGTGGTTAAGTAGCAGCATCATTGTTCCCTTCCTGCTCTTGTATTGGTGTATTATCAGAATTTGCATCATTGCTTCTTTGGGTTGTTGGACGGAATTGCGTGAGTTTAGACAACAGAAGCCGAATGATGTCCCCTAAAAATACACATTAGATGGTGCATAGGCAAATGCCATGAATGTTGTGGGTTTTTATACACTGTGGTTTACACTATATAAGCACTTTTTAGTGCATTTTATCTGCTGTATCCTTGGAGCATATTTAGAACAATATCATAATATAGATTACTCTATATGACTGTTAAACGGCAGAACTATCTTGTTTGAGCAGAATAAACAAAACATGTATCTTGAATTGCTGTTACTTACATGTGTATATATATTTTGTTATATACCGAGGACTTACTGAATTCGTAATCCCCTTCCCAACAGAAAAACACACGTACTCGGGCACCAGTTGGTTGGTTTCGAGGTCACAAAATTCGTAGGTTCTTTGGACGATAGTTTGTCGTTGAGGACTACTTTGGTACGGTGTAATACCAAATCATTACTCCTGATCTGACGGAGTTCACGGGCTGTTTTCGTTGCAGCGGGCTGAAAAAGCAGAGTCCGTACCGCGCCCTTTTTGGCTGTCGTCGGGTGTGGTACCATACTGTTAAAGCTCTGTCTCTTTGATTATATGCGGTCCCCTCTTCCCTTCTATTCTCTAATTGCTGCTACCAAATGGAAACAAGTAAAAACTGAGCACTTTTCCCGCTTCCAACCAAATTGGTTATATGTAGTTGGAAACCATTATTTGTATACTTTTTACATTACAAGTCCTATTTTGCACCGCAACACTACCCAACCTAACATGTCCCAAGAGCTAAACTACATGCGTAGAGATAGGCAAATCGGACTACCAACAAATACAAAGTACTGCAATTGTATTTTTACGGGGACGTCAAGATTTTTGTTCTCGGAGGTGCGCATTCTTCACTACGGTTGTCATCTTGACTGGGCCCATCATGTAGGGGTGGCAGAAATTTCCATTTACCAATGGTTTACCATCATTCGACGCGTATCAGCCCAGTTTTCTTTCACCCGTTGGTAAATGGGTTCGAGTGGTGTGATGTTGCCTATATGCACATGGTACCGTTCGGCGGATGGTATTCCGGTAATGGCCTTTTAATACAAAAGCTACTGTACCAAAAAAGTTAAGTGCCTATTTTCTGTGACGGTCGCAAGGTGGGTGTCGGACTGAGCTGGTTCATCTGGGCTACCCGAATTCGGGACGGAGACTATAAATAAACAAATACCAACTCGGCTTTAATGGGACACCCGCGTAATTACCAAACAGAAATGGTGTGGAAACCCGCGTTCTTTGATTTAGAATGGGATGGTTTGGAGATGGTGTGGGAGGTGCAATAACCACTCCATTGCCATCCCCACCGTCATGTATTATTGTGTGTGTCTAATCGCCAAATTTACACATTGTTTGTTGACCGTATTGTTCTCGTGTTCTTATTTTTCTTTGTTTTTTCTGCTGTAAATTCTACATTAATAACTGCACTCATTTCTGGTGAATCCGCAAGGAAAAGGTGAGCAATAACAGATCAGATTCTAGAATAAAAGGAAGGTACACGATAATTTACTATATCTTACATGCCCGAGTCTCCCACCTAATTCAGAAAGATGATAAATTAATGAAGCGCAGTATAAGAAGTTCCAAGATAAGAGGATGAAGAACCGGACTAGCACTTGCAAAAAAGCTAGTGAAAACTAAGCAACAAACCGAAACAAAAACAACACAGCAATAAGACACAAACGATGCAGAAGTCGAGTCCGAAAGGGATCCGGGTCATGTAAATAAAATCCAGCCCCAGTCTTCCAGACGCAGGAAAATGTGACAATCAAATACATTAACGGTCAAGAAAAACGGCTTCGTTTGTGAGTTGCCTTGGATATCCCTTGCTTGTTATTCCTCATCCCAAGACAATATTGATGACACAAACATTGTCTCTTGTTCCTCATTCCAAAACAACCCACAAACTGGATATAAGTGCTTGGCGTACTATTTGTCATATATTGTAGAGTTTGGTAAGTGACTTGGGTGTAGGGCAAGGCAATCGAGTGGACTTTTCGATGATCAAGATGAGGGAGACTATTAGTACGACATATCAAGAATTACATCCATCAACCGCAATAAGGTTCCATGATAGAATAATGAAACATTCACGGGAGGATCAGTTAAGTTTGAGGACGTCAATTTGGGCTCTTTGGAGATTTGTTAGGTTGTCTGAGCCTGAGCAAGATATTGTACTATGTGGAACCACTGTAGCTTGTACACTATCCATTTCATTTAAAAGGTAACTTACGACCTGTGTAACATTAAGTGTAGCGTGCTACAACCGCGTGCTCAAGGATTGACAGCTCTGGAAAACAAGGGCCTTTCGCGTAGATTGGTTTGAAGTAACTTCCTCATAAAACAAGGGAATTCCCGTTCTGTTTACGTTTGATTGGTACCAGGAAAGTCTGGAACTTAAGTTCCGTAGTTTTCCTCTGACTTCCGAGGTTATATATAGATCCCGCTTCTTGAGTTTCGTAAGGAAAATGACTTCCGAGTCATCCCTTGGTTCCAGATGCCGCTACCGTCTGTCCTATCTTTGCCCTCTGAATCACGCTGCGACAATAGGTTCCCAACCAACCTGCTGCCGCATAGGCGTGGGAGCAAGGGAGCTTCCGTCAACGCCTCGGATCTGAGAAGAAACTGTTCCGTGCACACAGTATAGACACTACGATTCGCCGTCTAGGAAAGCTTCCGTCGCGGCCACGGCGGGTAAGGCATCGATGGTCGCATCGCTTGCACCATCAAAGGCAAAAGAGATGCTTTGATCGTTGGGATAGTCGTCAGTGAAGCCTTCTTCCATGTCCGCATCCAGATCATCGAGCATGCGACCGCCGCAGCTTGGGAAGAGGAGGGGAAGGGTGGACCGGTTGATGGTCACGCAGTCATTACAGCGGTGGCACCAGTAAGGGGAAAAGGTAGTCGGGGTTCGGAGTGGTAATGTCACGGAATGGAAGTCAATATTCTTCCTGACTTAGTGCCTCGATGTGTTGTGAATTAATGTAAATTGAAGGCTTTAAGCCAGCGAGGACGACGCCTTGTTGGTGTAGGGAGCCGCGTATGGGACACCAATCGCCGACCGTCCTGCTATAGCTAGCTTCCTAGAATTCAAATTCCAAACCAATCGCCTAGAACTCAATTTTCTGAAACTCATTTTATTTTCCAGGAGAGTTACCGGAAATTGTGAGTTACATCAAACCAATCAGACTCTTACTGTATCAGAATCATATATAGTTAAGAAGTTTTTGTTGTCGTTGCAAATAAGGTTTTCATACCCAACCTGGAAGTCGATCCGACAAAACTTCTGGAGTATGGGTCTCTGGTTCAAAACGTCACCATGCCACCATATACATAATATTACTATATCATGACATGCATACACATGTATGCAAATATATGTATACAATATGCATATATCCACATATATAATTATATAAGCGAGTGTATATATATGTATATTTTTACTGTATAACATCATGATGATCTATGAAACATCAAACATACAAAATAAAACATATATATAAATGAATGGTTTGGCAATGGTTAAAACAAGTTTGATTTACTTAGTAAGTGAACATATCAATGTATTGAATAATTGGGGTTGCATGAAAAGATATTAAAATTAGTGACAAGTTCATTTTGTGAAGGAAAAATAAAATCAACAAAATCCGATCGGGTCTTTGACCCGAGGTCCGGGTCACTGGGTCGGCGGTTGAATCGGCCGGGCCGCCGGGTCAACTACGAGTCTTCGTCAAAAATGGGTTTTTTCCCTACTCGACTTGGCAAACTTGTTGGGTGGTGGTTAAACCAGGTCAACCTACTGGGTTGGGTGGGGTTTCAAAACTCTAGTTGAAAATATAGAAAGATGGAGCAAAATTTGAAGTCAGAATCTCATTTGGTATTGATGTTTGTAGTTCTCTCACATGTCTCTTGTAGCATATAGAGATTTATACCTTCGCTATAAAATTCAAAGAACCATGATGTGCAATGCTGTATTTCACTTTGAGCCAATCATTATTGTATCTGGGAACTAAACCAATATGACTCAAGCCTACCCTTCTACCAAACTAAGGTTGAAATGTGCTACAAAATAAGGTAGTTCAGAGCGCCCAGAAGAAACATTTGCCCAAAAAAGAATGGGATTATTCACATGCAAAATCTGCACTTTCTGGAGGTTAAGTTATGGCCCTATGGGCAAATGGGTGGTCCACATAATAGAAAACGAGATAAGAGAATATTTTCACCAATAACATCAACTAGATATGCTAAGTGATATATAAATTCTTGTAGTACACAGTGGAAGGGGAAGTAAGCAGTGGCAATAGAGGGGACTAGATCGAGGATGGAGAGAAGATGTATTTTCCCTTGACAAAAATGTGTTTGAACCTAATTTGTTGAAATTCATAATTGAAAAAATGGAAATCTCAACATATAACCTGAAATGTTTCAAACATGCCAACAAAATTCTAAGGAAACGTAGCCCTAATAAAATAATAAAACCCAGATTTAACTAATAAGTTTACTTGAAAATGAAGACCATTATGGCTGAATAATGGAAAACTACAGTTTGGGCAATTGGTTAATGGCCAATTCCTGTAAGACTATTTATACTCTGTTGGTATGTATGCCCATAGATCCAGTCATATGATGATTTTAATGTCATACTTTGTAAATGATTTGAATAATAATAAAGGCAATTTCCATCTATATGTTTTAACTATTTTGAGATAATAGTATAACATGTTAGATTTCTAGAGAGTGACAATACTCAATGACGTATGTCTTCAAGTACGTGACTTGAATGATGAGATCATATGAATTTTAAGAGTCTGTACATTCTCACTATCATCCCTAGTCGGTTGTTATTATTGAAATAACCATAAACATCAATAACACAAAAGACTACAATGTGTGTTGGTTGATGACCGAATCTCATCAGGCATGATATATGATATCAAACCAAGCACATAGATACATGTTAGAGAACATTGTATCAGACAGACCCACCATAAGAGTGATGCATGAAAACCACACTTGGTTAGTCAGGATCATCTCTTATAGTATTGGTGGTGACTGTGGTTCTTAGACCTGAAATCACTGCACTCATCATATGTCATTGGGTACACTTTGAAATTATCAAACGCAATCCTGAAATATGAGTTGTTATAAAGGTGATGATTGAGTGACTTTGACACATGGGCTTTTGACTATGAGTGATAGATATGGAATTTGTCCCTCCTAACGGAGTATGATATCCTAGCCACTTGATAATTGAGACTAAGAAATGCATGGCCGTGCACATGTGAGTCAATATATGATATTGAGCTTACAAATATCTCAGACATTCTGCTCTAGTTCAATGAACATGAATTAAACGTACGTAGAGGATGACAAGTCCATGCCTCGAGTTCAAATTCAGATATCAGTGACAAAGGGACTATACATTCACTGTAACACCAATCATAAATTGTAGGTTGAAAGTTGTTCTCCAACTTTATTTTTCACTTGGGTAGCACTGATGTGTGACTAGGTACCGCTCTTTGCTTGTGAAGTCATAAGTAAGTTATGGACATTCAGTACCAACGTGAAATGGAACATATAGGGTCACACACATAGGATTAACTTGGAAGAGGAGTTTATCTAAGAATGTTGTTTAGATTGATTACTAAAGGGTTTAGGTACTCAATTAAACATTCAATCAATAGACTTGACTCAGTATCATCAAGTTCAAGTGTTGAACCAACTGATTAGAGTGTCAGATTGATTGAGAACTGAATTGACTGAGTTCTGCACAACCTGGACCACCAACCAAGTGGTTCACTGGGTGAACTGATCGGCTCATGGTCAGTGAGATGACCAGTTCACTCTGGTGAACCGATCGGTTCACTTGGACCAAACGAGCAAGTGTTGGGTTTTCCGGTTCGTGAGAAAAGTTTTCCGTTTCACTTATTCAATTCGATTGGGACAAGAATTAATCTTCGCATTAATTTGAAACAAAATAGGTAAGTCAATTGCAGGCAAGTCTGTGAAGTGAAACGACCAATTCACTGGGTGAACCGATCGGCTCACCTGTCCAGTCGACCGGTTCAATTATGAATCAACCGGTTCGCCTACTGCAGTGCAAACAGTTTGTGGAAAATCCATACCCTTCTACTCCCGCACAGACTGGGAACCATGACCCTACCCTCTACTATAAATAGAGGGGTACATGAGATTTCTCAGAACACACAACTCAGAACAATTAGTTGCTCTGCAAAGTTGTTGTCCTCTATGGTTCTGGTAACCAAGAGAGCCCGAGAAAGTGCCGCCCGAATAGGGAGGATGCACAACGAGGGAAAGACAACTGCAGAATAGCAACTGGTGGTGGGAGAGTGTGTCGATGACTAGTACGCTGATAGAAGGGGACAACTCCTTCTAGTCTATTAAACTAGAATGACTAGAGTTCCCGGTAGTCCGTGTGGACTATATATAGAGGCATGATATTTCTACCGCTCAGGAGGACAACCGTCAACCGCAGTTTGGGTCAAGACTAGGAGCTGCACATATGCCGTCGAAGACTAGGTGGTTGAAGGGCGTACTAGCTGCAAGGTATTGTCACTGAGCAAGCCTCAGGACCAGGTATATCTTGTTAAATCATCCTTCTTATTTCATAATTATTGATGCAATCTGCTGGTTGAGGGTTTGTGGTTAGATAATTTTTTTGTTTCCACTGCCCATTCTATCCCACAAAACCCAACAATGGTATCAGAGCCACGCCAACATACTATGTTTTAAGATTAATCGATATGATCAGATTTTGTTTTTTCACCATTTAGTTATTTCATGCGATACGAATACTTTAACTGGCTAATGTGCATATCCGATTAAACACCACAATCCCTGTATACATATATGATATGACATATATATGCAATTGATACACGCCTCCCTAAAACAATTTTGATGGTGGATGTATAGCGTGGTTATGGCCTATAAACCCCTATGTGTGCATGGTTGGTTGTGGTTGTTTGCATCTCGGTCTGCGTACCGAGTCCTATCTCCTATTCCAAATGTAACTTGAGATAACTCAAAATTCTCTTCTACCTTTGCTCCCCCCCGAATGTAACTCAGGGTTTCCCAATGCAATATGTCAGAGTAGGATAGTTTTGTTTCCTATTATGTCAAAGAATGGTGGGCACCCAGACATACAGATGAAGAACCGAGACGAACGGTTGACCGTACGAGAAAAGAAGTTGGTGGATTGACGAGGAGCCCGACGACCTGATAAACTGACTGTATAGAGGAGCCAGACGACGGGTTGGTGACAACCACCAACCGACCAACCAAGAGGTGAGATGATCGGTCATAGGATGAGACAATCAACCCGGAATGGCCCAAGCATAGATCTTCATCAACAACAGGTTGCTGCATGTGATGTAGACCTAGATGACTGTAATTCCTTGTGGCTTAAGGAATTATAATAGGATGGACATAATCATTTCTTTATCACTTTGTACATTTTCTTATGGGATATAGCATACATACTATATATGTGGTGAGTGGATATGTATATGTATATAAATATCAAACCCCTCAAATATAAATATTAAGTTTAAGATGCCTTCTAAAAGCAACATATATAAAAATCTTGATTGATTAAGTGTGGGCACGCCTTCACGTGGTGCACTGTCTATCTCGTGGAAGTGTGATAGTGGGTATGTGGGTCTGCCTTCACAGGATGCATACTCATTGTGTTGGTTTTTGGGAATGAACTTAACAAGATGACCTTAATAGGATTAAGCACCTTAAGGCATGAAGATGTTTATGACAAAGAGTTGTGCATAACATCTATCAAGAGTTGTATATGATGCAATTGAAAAAAGTTTCCTACCTAAAAGAATCTAGTTGTGGGTGATAGCCCTCGCTGGTACATAACTTAGAGGAAGTCATGATCTTGCTCACTAGAAGGTTGTACGCTGCAATCTTATGAATTGATACATGAGGGTTATCCGTTTGATCAAAAAATAATGGGAGCGATAATTAATTAAAGACCTAATTAATATTGTCAATTTTTCAAATCAAATCAAATGGATTTTGACAAATGCAATTTTTTCTTATAGAACCATGAGTTTCAAATTGACTTTGCGATCGGTCCTGAAGAAGGACAAACTTATCAGAAAAAATTTCCATGTCTGGTTCTGGACTTTGAGAAGGATTCTCAATGAGGAGCATAAGCTATGTGTCCTTGACAAACCAGTGCTAGAATTACATGCTCCTGATGCACCTAGAGCCCAGGTGGATGCTTACTGGAAGCATGCCAACGACACTTTGGATGTAAAGTACCTTATGCTAAGCTGCATGGACTATGAGTTGCTCGCACAATGTGAAGACATGAGTGCTCTTGATATGGTAACACATCTTAAAGAAGCACATGGTATCACAAAGCAAGAAAGGAATGATATTCTGAAGGTGCTACTTGAGTCAAAGCTGACCGAGGGAACCTTAGTAGAAGAACATGTGCTCAATATGATTGGACACATGTATCATCTTGAAGAACTGGGAATTACCTTGAGCCAAGAATTGGCCACAAATATGATTCTGAGGACAATGCCAGAATCATATAACCACTTCATTGCATGTCATCATGTGAATAAAGTGGCTAAAGACATGTCAGACTTACTTGCCATGATGATAGATGTAGAGGTAAGCATGAAGAGGGACAAATATGTGATGGTGATCATCGAGATTGTGTCCAAGGATGAAAGCAAAGCCTTGAAATGTTTAGAGGCCAAGCAGAAGTCCAGATCTTCAACACTCAATATAAGGAGAAAGAAAAGTATAAAAGGAGCCAATCCTTTGTACTTGAAGGGATTTAGGAAGATGAAGATGAAGATGGGGATAACGATCTACACTTCAGGTATATACATAATTGAGATAAATCTATCTACTTCTTCATCATGGGTATTAGATACCGGATGTGGATCTCAAATATGTTCGAATATGCATGATCTAAAAAGAAGTAGGTCTTTGATGAAAGGTGAGGTTGAACTGTGAGTCGTAAATGGAGCAAGAGTTGCTACCACAACAGTTGGAACCTATAGTTTATCTCTGTCTACGAGGCTTGTAATAGAGTTATTGAACTGCTATTTTGTACCTGCCATAAATAGAAACATCATTTCTATATCTTATATGGACAAGGATGGTTATGAATTTCATATTAAGAATGGAAGATGTTCCATTTAAAAAGATGAAATCTTTTATGGCTATGCTCCAATGTCTTATGGTCTTTATTTGCTGGATCTAAAGACGGATGTATATAACGTAAATACTAAAAGACTAAAACTCAACAACTCAAATCAAACATATCTTTGGCATTGTCGTCTAGGGCACATAAATGAGAATCACATATCTAGACTCCATAAAGATTGTTATCTGGACTCTTTTGATTTTGAATCATTAGAGACATGTGAATCTTGTTTATTGGGCAAGATGACTACAACTCCCTTCTCTAGAAAAGGAGTAAGAGCAAGTGATCTATTAGGACTCATACATACTGATGCATGTAGCCCTTTTAGAACAAATGCCAGAGGAGGGTATCAGTACTTTGTTACCTTTACTGATGACTTCAGTAGGTATGGCTATGTTTACTTGATGAAACATACGTCAGAAACTCTTGAAAGGTTCAAGGATTTCATGAATGAAGTACAAAAACAACTTGACAAAAGTATTAAGGCACTTCGATCTGATCGGGGTGGAGAATACTTAAGCTAAGAGTTTGAGGACCTTCTGAGAGCCCGTGGTATTGTACCACAATGGACTCCACCTGGAACATCACAACATAATGGTGTATCAGAAAGAAAGAATTGCACATTACTGGATATGGTACGATCAATGATGAGTTTAGATGATCTTCCTGATCAATTCTGGGGTTATGCTCTTGAAACTGCCACATATACACTCAACCATGTACCACCTTAATCGGTTAAAAAGACACCATATGAGATATGACACGGGAAGCATCCCAATGTGTCTTTTGTGACGATTTGGATGCAAAGCTTATGTCAAGAAAATGTTTCCTAAAAAGCTTGGACCTAAATCAGACAAGTGTTACCTTATTGGATATCCCAAGGAAACTAGGGGATATTACTTTTTCACTCCATCCGATAACAAAGTGTTTATTGCTAGAAATGATGTATCCCTAGAAAAGGAATTTATTTCCAAAGGAATTAGCGGGAGGAAAATAGAGCTCAAAGAAGTTTGAGGCCACCAAGAAAACATGGAACCAATAGATGAACTAGAGGAAAATAGAGATTCACAAGTGGTTGTAGAATCTCAGTCTCCTCGAGTAACATATTGTCACACCCCGATCTCACACTAACCACTAATCACGAGATTAGGGCGCGACGGAGGGATTATCACATAAACAAATAACTGAGAACTTTTTCTTTTTAAAACCTCATAATGATATCCGGATTATTGCTGTAAACTAAAATATAATAAACTATTACGGAAGCATTTCAATTAACCTGGCTAGAGAACATAAACAGAGTTTACAACATGTAACATGGTTTAACAGAAAGTAAACATAACAGTTAATTTACATCTTTTACACATTCGCCATACATACTCTCTCTCACCCACACCATGTCCCAAGGACCGAGGGGAAAGGACTAAGAGACCTCTAACTATACTAGCTACATATATACCTTCTACAGACTAAGCGTTAGGATGAAAAGATCCTTCAGATTCCTGATGGTGTTGTTGACCTGAAAATGTTTGAGTAGAGGAGTGAGCCTACTCTCTTAGTGAATAGAATTTCATTTAGCTATCACTAAACAACTCATCAGATATATAAAATTGAAATAAAACATAAGTGCAGTACTAAGCAGGGCAGTTCTAATGACATAGCACAATTTACAGATATTAATCACATTTTTATACAACAACATATATCTTAAACAAATAAACAGTTATTGAGAATTAACACAGAAGGTCTAAACTCTTAACATATTAAATTTACTGTGATCTTATATGATTACATATTTATATTATTATGCCCTAATCATATGCAGTGTACTCTGCATACAAAGATCTGTAGCGAACTACGATCTCACCGTACAAGACTTAGCGACACACCCGGGAAATGCTAAGTCTAACTTCTCGTCCTAGTCTGCTACAGGACCCACATGCTCTCTTGCCTCCTCTGCACTCACCATGAGTGCTCTGGACTCCTCCTCTAACCTGAGCACACAGGCGCAGGGAGTCAACACTGGGTTACCACCAGAATTACTCAACCGGTTGGTGTTGGATAACCCTTTACTTTATTTATTATTTTTCCCCAGTTCCACCGAAATTACTCAATCGGTTGGTGTTGGACACTGTCTATCAACCCTCGTGCCACCAGAATTACTCAACCGGTTGATGTTGGACACGAGTTTCACCCCTAAGGTGCAGACCTCTCAAAGGGGTTCTACGGTGTTAGGGCACCTAAGTCTATTATTTTATTATTATAGAACACATTAATCTGAAATACATAACTCATGTTCTTGTTCCGAACTCTGGTTTCTCTATGATACCACATTTACTGATTTCATATCAGATCACAATACACTGTCATTCTAAACCGACAGAGCAATATATTTCAAATCATTGTAATTTCTGAGAAATTCTCATACCATGCATTCAGACAAATTAGAAATGCATAAATAACCCAACTTATTTCAATTTGGCACATACATAGCGAATTTATGCAATTGAACATCTTATTGCACAAATTAAAGAAATTTACTTCACATATGAGAATCATACTCAACAATTATCAATTCTCTAAAATTCTCGAAAAACGTGCACATTAACCCTAATCTTGGTTTGTGCATCACTTAACTCAATTAAGAGTTAATTACATATCACAACACAATTTAATAACAATACTTGAGAATTTCTGGTAATATTTCAGAGAAATGTACCATTTCATGTAAATATCAATTTACACATATTAACGTCAAAGATATATGCAATTAGGGTTTTCTTGCATATTTTTATTTATTCATATCAACTTTGAAATCGTACATCTGATAATTTATCAGAAATCTTCATTGTCTGGGTTCATACCCAAACCATACCATTTTCAGACATGAATTTCTAATTTCAACATTTAAATGAGCAATTTAGGTTCCAATGAACCATATAAATTTACTGTTTCAATCCATACTGTTCAAATGCTAAATTTAATCATATAACAGTGTCTAGAAGCATTTTATGAAATAAAAAGGTCGGGCGACGCCAAACGCTGCCCGACGCCTGATAACGCCTGTTATCAACGTAATTCGCGCACAAAACAGAAAATATTCGAACGCCTGAGTTTATTAATGATAAATAAATGAAACCCTACTCACAGTGATTTGGACTGTCCAGATTCGTCCGGAGATGTGCCCAGGGCCTGTTTCCGGGTGGATTTCTATTGTCTTCTTCCTTGGATTTAGCTTCCTATTCTTCCTGTTCATGGTTCTGCTATATACAGCAGCCGCACGCCCAACTGAATACCTCAGCTAAGTGTTGCTCCAAGCTAAATTGACGGCGATTTCTTATTTAGACCTCCTAGCCGAGGTCCATGACCTTGATTTGAAGCTTTGGCCGCGCCCACAAGTGCTCCTGCTGCTGGCCGCAGCTCTGTGCTGCGGTATGGCTGTAGGTAGGGCGCCACCCAGTGTCGACCTCGATTGGCAAAGAAGAAGAAGGGATGGAAGGTCAGGGATGGAGGGAGCTTGGTCGCTGGTTCAATCGCCCTAAAATCGCCCTGAGCGATTTCCTTCAGCTGCTCGATCGAGACCTGCTATAGAGCGCCGCTTTAAGCGGTTTGCATTGAATCGGGATGATGATCAGGAAGAAAGGATAAAGGAAGGAGGGTTATAAAGCTAAATAAATGGAAAAATTGCAAGTTTGACCCTAAAAACGGAAAAGGTCATAACTATTGATTCGGAGGTCCAAATAACAGGATTTCTTTTGCATTATTTCAAGCACGAATTTCCCTACGCCCTCAGAGCAATATATCATACTAATTTTACTATTTCTCTGGTTCAAAGTTTCAAATCACATTCAATCATCACTTTACTCAAATTAATCATCTTAATTATGCACTAATAAATCTTATGTGCTTGATTCAACTAAATTAAGTTATTAATGCACTAACCATCACATGAACACTTAGGTTAGCTCAAATCATGATGCTTACCGATAAGCTTTGAAACGGGTCATAACAATCTCCTTCCCTTATAAGAATTTCGTCCCAAAATTCCTAAAAGAGAAAAGGAAACTTGTTACACATCTCAGATTCAAGCTCCCACGTAGCTTCTTCTAAGTTATGATTCCTCCACAAAACTTTCACTAATGGTATCTTACGATTCTTGAGTTTCTTGATCCTTCGATCAACTATCTGAATTGGTCCCTCAACATAGGACACATCTTATCTGAGCTGTGCAGGTTCTGGGTCAACTATCTCCTCTGTACAAGGGTAACATTTCTTCAACATTGATACATGAAACACATCAAGTAAATTAGCCAACTCATATGGCAATTCCAACCTATAGGCTACAGGTCCAATCCTCTCAATGACAGGATATGAGCCCATAAACCTAGGAGTCAGTTTGCCTCTCTTACCAAACCTCAACACTCCTTTCCACGGTGAAACCCTCAGATACACTTCATTACCAACTTCAAACTCAAGACGTTAACGCCTCTTCTCCGCATAACTCTTCTGCCTATCCTGTGTAGCTTTCAACTACTCTCTGCATGTCCTCACGAGTTTGAATGGTCCTCCCTGACTGACTATCTGTTTGCGGGTAAGAAG
This sequence comes from Alisma plantago-aquatica, assembly GCA_963693085.1. Lineage (NCBI taxonomy): Eukaryota > Viridiplantae > Streptophyta > Magnoliopsida > Alismatales > Alismataceae > Alisma > Alisma plantago-aquatica. The sequence continues at coordinate 303,152,638 of OY856410.1, read as the reverse complement.
TTGTATTAAATCTTAACTTTGTGCCCAAAGCACGATGCAACTGATTCCAAAACCTGGATGTGAACTTAGGATCTCTATCAGATATAATTGAAACTGGAATACCATGCAACCTGACTATCTTATCCACGTATATCTTAGCCAACTTTAGGACATCAAAGGTTGACTTGATATGAAGAAAGTGAGCAGACTTAGTCAGTCTATCTTTAGGACATCAAAGGTTGACTTGATATGAAGAAAGTGAGCAGACTTAGTCAGTCTATCCACAATCACCATATCGAGTCACAACCTTTAGATATCCTGGGCAACCCTATCACAAAATCCATTGTGATACGTTCCCATTTCCATTCTGGTATAGGAAAAGATTGCAAAGTACCTGTGGGTTTCTGATGCTCAGTCTTAACATGCTGACACACATTGCACCTAACCACATACTCAGCTACATTCTTTCCACACCAGGCCACCAATACAACTCTTTGAGATTCATATACATCTTAGTGTTGCCTGGATGCATAGAATACATCGATGCATGCACTTCCACAAGAATCTTTTCTTTCAAATCATTGTCTCGAGGTACACACAACATGTCATACTGATACAACACATCATCATCTAAAAACTTAAACTCTGGTCTCTTTTCCTTTGTCATGTCATGCATGATCTGTTGCAACTTACTATCACCCTACTGTAGTTCCTTAATCTGATCGTAAAAAGTAGGCTTGACTTGCATCTGTGCAGTCAAACCGCTCTACTCTATCACCCCTAAGTCTATGTTCAACTTCCGCATTTCTACTAGCAGGTCTCTCTTGAAGCATGCCATAGAGAATGCATCAGTTGTTGAACTTGATTTCCTGCTGAGGGCATCTGCTACCACATTCACTTTTCCAGGATGATAATCTATCATTACATCATAATCCTTAATAAATTATAATCATCTCCGCTATCTAAGATTCAGATCCTTCTGGGTAAAGATATATTTTAAGCTCTTATGATCTATAAACACCTGGCACACCTCACCATAAAGATAGTAACGTCATGTCTTATGAGCATGAACTACAACAACTAATTCCAGATCATGTGACGAGTAATTCTCCTCATTCTATGCTACTTACCTCTTGTTACTTATCCTTCTCATTTTGATCATATAGAATAAACATCCCAAAAAAAATTGAAACACACAAGGTAAGAATAGATTATTCCTCATTCTTATTATTACTGTAAGAATTTATTTCATATCACACTTCACTTATATTGTATTTCTCCTTTTATTTCAAACACATTTGTTACATTTCAAATTTGTATCTTATTCTTTTCTCTGAATCATTTTCATATTGTTTATCTACCTTTCAGATTAACTACCTTTAAACCCTGGATTACTATCAATACTAGTTTACTTTTCATAGTGCAAATCTCATGATTTTGTTTTATAGAGATGCTAGTATTCAAGGTCAAATCACTAGCGACATCCCTTGAACTACTACAACTCTAAACATTCTAGGGTTTGGTCCTTATCAGTAACATAGCATTATTGTGATGTGACTTTGCTTCCTTAGTTTGAAATCAAACTTTAAATCTCATAGGTTCATCCATCTACTTGTAATGAATACAACAGATATGAATAATCATCAATGAACTATAGATATATAACAGAAATATAACATAAGCCAAGTTCTCTAGCATAACTTATTAACACAAATGCTACAAATAAACATGATACTTGTTACCCAAGAATCACACATGGCTCACAAGGCCATTCATATCTTGTCACCTCTCACTAGGAAACAACTTATTCACATGGCTCACAAGGTCATTCACATCTTGTCACCTCTCACTAGGCAACAACAACATCAACACACAAAAAGCCAATCAACATTTATTATATAAATGTCACAGCCCAAACTTGGCTATATTCATCATCTCATCATACCTGCATGGTTATTAGGCATGATAACAATCATACAAGATATTTATCACATCATGTGATACAATAGTAATACCATCATTCCTTAACCAGGAATTAGGGTTCACTATCAAACAAGGCTTATCATCCCCTTTTCCCCAAATTAGGGTTAAGGTTCCCCATTTCTCATGAATTCAGACCCTCTTGAGTTAACCAAATTTATCTTGTATTAAAATATTTCCCCTCTTAATGCATTCCATCACAGAATACTCACCCTTAGCATATAATGCATAGGCCACACATTAGAATTGTCCATCTATCTCACATGATATGGACTTATCTTAGTTTAAGGCATAACTTTATTATAAAGTTGCCTATAAACAATCACAATGATACACCCTCAACTAGGGTTTCACAAGGATACACCCTCAACCAGGGTTCATAATGATACACCCTCCACTAGGGTTTACTAATCATGTATTGGATACATGCATTTGTTATGCATTATTAATTAGTACCATTAAGGGTATTTCTCACCTAATCATTAAATTTAATCTGACCCTTATTGTGTTCCTTTATTTCTAATTAAGGATTGCTCATATGAGGTCCCAATGTTGGGTCTCCGATATCAGTTCCAACTAATTCTTAGTTGTTCTAATCTTTCTCTTATATCTCAACATCTTAGTATATGTACATTCTTACTATGATGTGAGTCTAAATTATCCAGAGTCTACTCTTATTATACTCTTAATAGGAGTCATTAGATCTCAGTAACGCATCCTTCCAGCCGGACCAGGCCGAACCTATAGTCCTGAAGCCAAGAGCTACTCAGGATTAACCAACTCCTATTAATCTCAAACATGTGGAAAGAATATCCACTTAGGGCAAACTCATTTAAACATAACTTCTGGTATACTTAATACAAAGAATATAAACAATAAATAAATCACTTCATGACACACAACAATATAAAAGAATCATATTTATTCTATAAACTGAAAATCTAAATCCATACATATAAGAGCATTTCTAATGATTTCCAATCAAATAAGCAATATAAAGAAAGAGTTGCATCGCATCCTATGTTTAATCTCTTACTCCTGCATAAATTTCCAGTTTCTTAACCCTAAGATTTCTAGGGTTTCTCTCTAGCCTATCCTTCCTCTACATACCTGGCCAGGGCATCTAGAGAAGAATAGACAGAGTAGCTTGATACGGGTCAATCTAAGTATTCAGACACCTGGCCAGGGTATCTAAACACTCAGACCTCCTAGAGCTAAAGACATATCACTTCTTATTTTTCTCACTTATAACTCTATCTTTCGACCCTAATGATCCCTGGCGATTCAACATAAACTCTTTACTTGGTTCTCGTGACCACGTCCTCTTTCTGCCATCTGCAATAGTATAAAAGAACACTTTCTGTTAGAAAATTGTAGTTAGAAGGAAGACACTTAAGTCCTAATCCTATTGGTCTCTTGTCGTCCCCTGACCTTGACTTAGAGTAACCATGTACTCAACCTATGCTCTGATACCAAGATGTCACACCCCGATCTCACACTAACCACTAATCACGAGATTAGGGCGCGACAAAGGGATTATCACATAAACAAATCATTGAGAACTTTTTCTTTTTAAAACCTCGTAATGATATCCAGATTATTGCTGTAAACTAAAACATAATAAACTATTGCAGAAGCATGTCAATTAACCTGGCTAGAGAACATAAACAAAGTTTACAACATGTAACATGGTTTAACAGAAAGTAAACATAACAGTTAATTTACATCTTTTACACATTCACCATACATACTCTCTCTCACCCACACCATGTCCCAAGGACCGAGGGGAAAGGACTAAGAGACCTCTAACTATACTAGCTACATATATACCTTCTACAGACTAAGCGTTAGGATGAAAAGAAACTTCAGATTCCTGATGCTGTTGTTGACCTGAAAATGTTTGAGTAGAGGAGTGAGCCTACTCGCTCAGTGAATAACATTTCATTTAGCTATCACTAAACAACTCATCAGATATATAAAATTGAAATAAAACATAAGTGCAGTACTAAGTAGGGCAGTTCTAATGACATAGCAAAATTTACAGATATTAATCACATTTTTATACAACAACAGATATTTTAAACAAATAAATAGTTATTGAGAATTAACACAAAAGGTCTAAACTCTTAACATATTAAATTTACTGTGATCTTATATGATTACATATTTATATTATTATGCCCTAATCATATGCAGTGTACTCTGCATACAAAGATCTGTAGCGAACTACGATCTTACCGTACAAGACTTAGCGACACACCCGGGAAATGCTAAGTCTAACTTCTCGTCCTGGTCTGCTACAGGACCCACAAGCTCTCTGGCCTCCTCTGCACTCACCATGAGTGCTCTGGACTCCTCCTCTAACCTGAGCACACAGGCGCAGGGAGTCAACATTGGGTTACCACCAGAATTACTCAACCGGTTGGTGTTGGATAACCCTTTACTTTATTTATTATTTTTCCCCAGTGCCACCGAAATTACTCAATCGGTTGGTGTTGGACACTGTCTATCAACCCTCGTGCCACCAGAATTACTCAACCGGTTGATGTTGGACACGAGTTTCACCCCTAAGGTGCAGACCTCTCAAAGGGGTTCTACGGTGTTAGGGCACCTAAGTCTATTATTTTATTATTATAGAACACAATAATCTAAAATACATAACTCATGTTCTTGTTCCGAACTCTGGTTTCTCTATGATACCGCATTTACTGATTTCATATCAGATCACAATACACTGTCATTCTAAACCGACAGAGCAATATATTTCAAATCATTGTAATTTCTGAGAAATTCTCATACCATGCATTCAGACAAATTAGAAATGCATAAATAACCCAACTTATTTCAATTTGGCACATACATAGCGAATTTACGCAATTGAACATCTTATTGCACAAATTAAAGAAATTTACTTCACATATGAGAATCATACTCAACAATTATCAATTCTCTAAAATTCTTGAAAAACGTGCACATTAACCCTAATCCTAGTTTGTGCATCACTTAACTCAATTAAGAGTTAATTACATATCACAACACAATTTAATAACAATACTTGAGAATTTCTGGTAATATTTCAGAGAAATGTGCCATTTCATGTAAATATCAATTTACACATATTAACGTCAAAGATATATGCAATTAGGGTTTTCTTGCATATTTTTATTTATTCCTATCAACTTTGAAATCGTACATCTGATAATTTATCAGAAATCTTCATTGTCTGGATTCATACCCAAACCATACCATTTTCAGACATGAATTTCTAATTTCAACATTTAAATGAGCAATTTAGGTTCCAATGAACCATATAAATTTACTGATTCAATCCATACTGTTCAAATGCTAAATTTAATCATATAACAGTGTCTAGAAGCATTTTATAAAATAAAAAGGTCGGGCGACGCCAAACGCTGCCCGACGCCTGATAACGCCTGTTATCAGCGTAATTCGCGCACAAAACAGAAAATATTCAAACGCCTGAGTTTATTAATGATAAATAAATGAAACCCTACTCACAGTGATTTGGACTGTCCGGATTCGTCCGGAGATGTGCCCAGGGCTTGTTTTCGGGTGGATTTCTATTGTCTTGTTCCTTGGATTTAGCTTCCTATTCTTCTTGTTCACGGTCATGCTATATACAGCAGCCGCACGCCCAACCGAATACCTCAGCTAAGTGTTGCTCCAAGCTAAATTGACGGCGGTTTCTTATTTAGACCTCCTAGCCGAGGTCCATGACCTTGATTTGAAGCTTTGGCCGCGCCCACAAGTGCTCCTGCTGCTGGCCGCAGCTCTGTGCTGCGGTATGGCTGTAGGTAGGGCGCCACCCAGTTTCGACCTCGATTGGCAAAGAAGAAGAAGGGATGGAAGGTCAGGGATGGAGGGAGCTTGGTCGCTGGTTCAATCGCCCTAAAATCGCCCTGAGCGATTTCCTTCAGCTGCTCGGTCGAGACCTGCTACAGAGCGCCGCTGTAAGCGGTTTGCGTTGAATCGGGATGATGATCAGGAAGAAAGGATAAAGGAAGGAGGGTTATAAAGCTAAATAAATGAAAAAATTGCAAGTTTGACCCTAAAAACGGAAAAGGTCATAACTATTGATTCGGAGGTCCAAATAACATGAGTTCTTTTGCATTATTTCAAGCGCGAATTTCCCTACGGCCTCAGAGCAATATATCATACTAATTTTACTATTTCTCTGGTTCAAAGTTTCAAATCGCATTCAATCATCACTTTACTCAAATTAATCATCTTAATTATGCACTAATAAATCTTATGTGCTTGATTCAACTAAATTAAGTTATTAATGCACTAACCATCACATGAACACTTAGGTTAGCTCAAATCATGATGCTTACCGATAAGCTTTGAAACGGGTCATAACACATATGGACCTCATAGATCTAGTAAGAAACGCCTTGAGCCAGAAAGATTTGGGTATCTAGTGACTTAAGAAGGTAGTGAGTTGGTCATAGATAATGAGCCAACTACCTATCTAGAATCTATGGAGGGACCAAATTCTGAGAAATGGCTAGAAGCCATGAGATATGAGATGGAATCCATGTATACCAACAAGGTATGGATCTTGGTGGATCCACCTGAAGGGATAAAACCCATAGGATGCAAATGGGTCTTCAAGAAGAAGACTGACATGGATGGCAATGTGCAAACTTATAAAGGCAGACTGGTTGCAAAGGGTTTCAGACAAGTTCAAGGTGTTGACTATGACAAAACCTGTAACGCCCGGGCCCACTGCCCAAGACTCTAGTAGAGTTTCAGGAATGACGACTGTCCCCACATACCACCACTAGCCTTAACTGTGCACTTTGTCCACACTGACGCGTAAGCCAGGATCAACTTCCCGACTGGTCACCCATCCTAGTACTACTCCAAGCCGAGCACACTTAACTATGGAGTTCTTTAGTGATGTGCTCCCGAAAAAGGAGGTGCACCTTGGTGATATGGATAGTCCAATCATTCCCTTTAAGATCAACTTATCTGAGGCCTCGAATCCTGGGATGTTACAATCTCCCCCACTTAGACTCTTGACGTCCTCGTCAAGGCTCAACTATAAGGCCTCATAATCTCTTCCCCATTTCAGTGCAGACCCACAATGGCCCATGGAAACCCAGCTCCCGATCACGGAATACCAGCGCAAGGGTGGCTACGTCAACCATGGACAACTCTTTCCTACATGCCTGGACCGCACAGCTCAAGACTGGCATGCCATGCCCATGTGGGCCCCACCTACTGGAGGGGAATTGGCTCTGATACCATTTGTAACACCCATTCCCACTGCCCAAGGCTCTAGTAGAGTTTCAGGAATGACGAATGTCCCCACAGACCACCACTAGCCTTAACTGTGCACTTTGTCCACACTGACGCGCAAGCCAGGATCAACTTACCGACTGGTCACCCATCCTAGTACTACTACAAGCCGAGCACGCTTAACTATGGAGTTCTTTAGTGATGGGATCCCGAAAAAGGAGGTGCACCTTAGTGATATGGGTAGTCCAATCATTCCATTTAAGATCAACTTATCCGAGGCCTCAAATCTTGGGATGTTACAAAACCTTTTCTCCAGTTGCCATGATTAAGTCCATCAGGATCATGCTTGCTATTGCAACCTACCATGACTATGAGATTTGGCAGATGGATGTTAAAACCGCATTCCTTAAAGGGAATCTTGTGGAGGATGTGTACATGACACAACCTGAAGGTTTTATAAATTCAAAGGATGCAAATAATGTCTGTAAGCTACAAAGGTCAATCTATGGATTGAAACAAGCATCTCAGAGCTGGAATCTTCGATTTGAAAAAGCTGTCAAAGAGTTTGGCTTTAGTCGAAATGAAGATGAACCTTGTGTGTACAAGAAGGTTGGTGGGAGCATGACTACATTCCTCATATTGTATGTAGATGAAATACTATTGATGGGGAATGACATCCCTAATTTATGAAAGGTAAAGGCATGGCTAGGAAATACATTCAGCATGAAAGACTTGGAATAAACTTCTATATCTTAGGAATCAAGATCTATTGAGATAGATCCATAAGGCTTCTTGGACTAAGTCAAAGCACATACATTGACAAAGTTTGAAGAGGTTCAACATGGAGAACTCAAAGAGAGGAAACATACCCATGGTACATTGAGTTCTCGTCTCTAGAGCTCAATGTCCCAAATCTTGTGAAGAGAGGGAACACATGAGTGGGATTCCATATGCATCACCAATTGGATCCATCATGTACACAATGTTATGCACTCGTCGCGATGTTTCATATGCACTCAGCATGACAAGCAGATACTGGAGATGCTCACTAGACAACCATAAAGAACATCTTCAAGTACTTGAGAAGGACTAAGAATTAGTTCCTCATCTACAACGGTGAGGAAGAGTTGGTGGTAAAGGGTTACACCGATGCAAGCTTCCAAACTGATATAGACAATTATAGATTGCAATCAGGATTTGTGTTTTGCCTGAATAATGGAGCTGTGAGCTGGAAGAGTTTCAAACAAGACACAATTGTAGATTCTACAACAGAGGCCGAGTATACTACTGCATCGAATGTAGCGAAGGAGGCTATGTGGATCAAGAAGTTTATCTCTGAACTTGGGGTGATTCCCAGCATCTGTGATGCAATTGAGCTTTATTGTGACAATAATGGAGCTATTGCACAAGCTAAAGAACCACGATCACAACACTAGTCCAAGCACATATAGAGGCACTTCCATCTCATACGAGAGATCCTACAATGAGGAGACATGAAGATTTGCAGAGTACCAACCGAAGACAATACTGCTGATCCCTTGACTATGACACTTTCACAATAGAAGCATGATGGTCATGCTAGATCACAAGGATTGAGATTCATGGGTGATTGGCTCTAAGTGCAAGTGGGAGTCTGTTGGTATGTATGCCCATAGAGCCAATCATATGATGATTGTAATGACATACTTTGTAAATGATTTGAATAATAATAAAGGCAATTTCTTTATACAAGTTTTAACTATTTTGAGATAATAGTATAACATGTTAGATGTCTAGAGAGTGACAATACTCAATCACGTGTGTCTTCAAGTACGTGACTTGAAGAATGATATCATATGGATGTTAAGAGTATGTACATTCTCACTATCATCCCTAGTTGGTTGTTACGATGGAAATAACCATATACATCAATAACATAAAAGACTAGAGTGTGTGTTGGTTGATGACATAATCTCCTCAGTCATGATGTATGATATCAAACCAAGCACATAGATACATGTTAGAGAACAATGTATCAGACATACCCACCATAAGAGTGATGCATGAAAACCACACTTGGTTAGTCAGGATCATCTCTTATAGTATTGGTGGTGACTGTGCTTCTTAGACCTGAATCACTGCACTCATCACATGTCATTGGGTACACTTTGACATCATCAAATGCATCCCTGAAGTATGAGTTGTTAATTGGGTGACTTTGACACATGTGGTTTTGACTGTGAGTGATAGATATGGAATTTGTCCCTCCTAAGGATTATGATATCCTGGCCACTTGATAAGCGAGACTGGGAAATGCATGGCTGTGCACATGTGAGTCAATATATGATATTGAGCTTACAAATATATCAGATAGTCTGCTCTAGTTCAAGGAACATGAATTAAACATATGTAGAGGATGAAAAGTCCATGCCTCGAGTTCAAATTCGGATATTAGTGACAAAGGGACTATACATTCACTGGAACACAAATCAAAAATTGTAGGTTGAAAGTTGTTCTCAACTTTCCTTTTCACTTGGGTAGCACTGATGTGCGACTAGTACCACTCTTTGCTTGTGAAGTCATAAGTAAATTATGGACATTCACTGCCAACGTGATATGGAACTTATAGGGTCACACACATAGGATTAACCTGGAAGAGTAGTTTATCCAAGAATGTTGTTTAGATTGATTACGAAAGGGTTTAGGTACTCAATTAAACATTCAATCAATAGACTCAACTCAGTATAATCAAGTTCAAGTGTTGAACCAACTGATTAGAGTGTCAGATTGATTGGGAACTGAATTGACCAAGTTCTGCACAACTTGGACCACCAACTGACCGGTTCACTGGGTGAACCGATCGGCTCATGGTCAGTGAGACAACCGGTTAACTCTGGTGAACCGATTGGTTCACTTGCACCAAACGAGCAAGTGTTGGGTTTCCCAGTTCGGGATAAAAGTTTCTCGTTTCACTTGTTCAATTCGACTGGGTTAAGAATTAATCTTAGCATTAATTTGAAACGAAACAGGAAAGTCAATTGCAGGCAAGTCTGGGAAGTGAAACGACCAGTTTACTGGGTGAACTGATCTGCTCACTTGGCCAGTCGACCGGTTCAGTTATGAACTGACCAGTTCACCTATCGTAGTATAAACAATTCATGGAAAATCTAGACCCTTCTACCCCCGCACAGACTGGGAACCCTGACCCTGCCCTCTAGTATAAATAGAGGGGTACATGGGGGCTTCTCAGAACACACAACTCAGAACATTAGTTGCTCTGCAAAGTTGTTGTCCTCTCTGATTCTAGTGACCAAGAGAGCATGAGCAAGTGCCACCCGAATAGGGAGGAGGCACAATAAGGGAAAGGCAATTGCAAAACAACAACTGGTGGTGGGAGAGTGTGTCGGTGACTAGTACACCGACAGAAGGGGACAACTCCTTCTAGTATGTTCAACTAGAATGACTAGAGTTCCTGGTGGTCCGTGTGGACTATCTATAGAGGTGGGAGATTTCTGCCACTCAAGAGGACGACTATCAACCGCAGTCCGAGTCAAGACTAGGAGCTGCACAGACACCCGTCGAAGACTAGGTGGTTGAAGGCCGCACTAGCTGTGAGGTATTGTCTCTGAGCAAGCCTCAAGACTAGGTATATCTTCTTAAACCATCCTTCCTATTTCATAGTTGTTGATGCGATCTACTGGTTGAGGGTTTGTGGTTAGATAATATTTTTGTTTCCTCTGCCTATTCTATCCCATAAAACCCAACATACTCTGTAGGTGAATCAACTCAAATAACAAGTCATATAGTTGATGAGGTATTTCCAACACCGACATATGGCGACAACAATGGGGATGATCCTTACATCTTAACATTTTCTATGAATGGATAGATGAAACCTTATAAACCCTTCTTACTATAAAATGTGGCACCTTATGGTCGTAATACATTTTGAATTAGACAGTTGATTCTATACTAGTATTGTCTTGCATTGGCATAATGTCACACATATGACATTAAGGCACCCAAAGTCAAGAATGAAATTATAAAAGAATTACATACTTACACATACATTGTTGCCTCTCTTTTGATAAAATGATTACCTAATAAGAAATAAAGGATATAGAAAACCTTTGATCTCCCATCAATATATCTAGATCTTATTATTATCTACTCTTGTAGGTCTTATGAGGATAATGACATAATAAAAGGTAACATGGTGCACGTCAACCATTTCAAACAATTATCTTAAAAGATACAAGAAACATTTATAGAACATGTAAAAACTAAGCATGAAAGAGAAAAAAGTATAATGAGTAAAGATCTTGATTTTACAGTCATTGGTGAATCACAACATTTGCAGAAATGTTGAATGTATTTTAGTTAAATCTCATGAAATAAATCAATAATACATACAGATATACACACCTAACTACATATGTAAGTATGAGTGTACATATCCTTGTAATGGTGTTCATATATGTGTGTCTGTAGAAAACAAACTACATTATGCACTTTGAGAATACTTAATGATCTCACATGGTAAATATCCATGATATCAATATACACACCTGTCAACATGTGACAAGTACATATCCATCTTTTAGGTTGTAAAAATTAGAATGGGTATGTGTTGCTCTTGAAATATTTAAAAGAAATATACTAGTACCATGATCCTACATACATGACCCTTAGACATGCTTCATATTCTTAGAATATACTAGGTATATCATTGTGATATGAGAATATGCCACTCTTCCATGCAACTATCAACCACATTTTGGTTATATATCACTCTTCTACTATTGGTGGGATATAATAGTTGCATCAAAATAAAGCAAATACATCAATTAACATGTATCTAACATTATACTGTAAGGTCTTCAAAAAGGGGTAGCAATAGGAAGACAAAAAATCCTAACAAAACCCTAAGCTATGGATTCTTCATAGCTGTAAAATTTCAGTATATTAAAAATAAAGAATGGGTACTTAATATACCTTAGTGTTCTCTTGATGCCCAATATAAATACATGTCAAACTCAATTTCAATCTCATACTTTTGGATTCAGATCTGATGTCAGCATAGAATAACAACACAATTGTCCTTGCAATAGCCATAGAGAGAAAAATCATTTCTTGTCCTCCAAGCCTCTACACATGTTCCTTATCCTCTACATAGTCCACACAAATGAAGGGAACTATTGGGGCACAACCTTAGGCTCCAAGAAGAAGCAAAATCAGACTTTTAATGGGCTAACATGTCTCTCTTATTCCCTCCTCCTATCACAGGGTCCCATCCTTGAGATTAGTTTCTCTCTCTCTCAAAGGGAGAAATTCTTGATATACTTGTATTTCATCCCATGCATGTAAACCCCTTCATATCAAGAAGTATGGGTTAGGTTTTTCTAAAATATAAATCCATTTCTTTGTTGCAAAAATAGGCAATACTCAGACAATACTCAAACTGACCGAATGGGTCCAACCAACCGTCCAAACTACTATGGAACATTCCAATTCCGAATCATCCACGCTATTGGATTCCAAGTTGTCAAATTTCCTATTTTGGTTTTTCCTAATCTAAATAATCACTAACTTGTTCCATTCTAATTACTTACAAATGGTTAACTAGCATACCTATTGACAATTAATCAATATGTTAATTCACCAATCATTGAGTCAACCAAAATACTTGTTCAATCGAACAATTGGATCAATATTCAACCTTTACATAATTTAAAAGCATTCCAATTATGAGTAAAACTGTAGATTTCTTTTCACCTCGAGTTATCCTTATGCCTATGATCCCATAGGTTCCACATTGTGTTGGTAGTGATGTCAAAGACCTCACATAAATTTAATGGTATATAACAACACATCATTGTTATCCAAGTAACTAGGATGAGTTTGAGAACAACTTCAACATGTAACTAATCAATGTTACCATGAAAGTATAATCCCTTTGTTAAAGACATCTAGACTAAACCAGAGATATAGAATAGTTATCATCTTAGTATTCAATCTATGTCTCTTGAGAATGAGTAGAGTATTTGAGGTTGAATGACCTTAAAATTATATATTGAGTTACATGAGCATACCATGCAATTGTAGTTGCAACCATCATGTGGACAAGGATATTATTAAAGAAAATGGAAGTGCATTTTTGGCACCCAATTGACTTTTCATCTAAAGAAAATGGAATGGTGGTGACTTTGGCAAGTGGGATACTAGGACCCGTGCAAAATGGGCACACATCTAATAGGTGCTCATATTGCATGTGTCCATTTGGGCATGATTATTTGTGGCTATTATGATGCTTCATGTTCATTGGTAGAGTTGGGTTTATGTGTGAGGGTTAGTTCCTACACTATTCTCTAATGGTGACATCCAACCAAAGTGTTGCATGATGGTGTGTAAATCAGGAGTCATCCACTTTGGATTAAAGATTTATTGTTGCAAGAACTGCTATTTGGTTCACGAATGTAAACTTAATCATGGAAGATAATAAGGCTAATACTCAAAGAGATTGTGGGATTATATCAACCATAATGATTTAGAGTCATTCATGACATCCTATCATATGTTTAAAAAATCTCTTGATCTGTGGGATTTATTGAAAATTGAATAGATTTTTCTTATCGAAAATTTGATATTTCTCAAGACATCTCACAGACTAAGAGTATCTATGTGCTTTGTTTCAACACAATGAAACATTTACTGCGTGATGAACAATTTATCTAACTAATGTAACACCCAAATTTATGACAAAATATGTTCTAACTTTAACATGTCGATAATTTGACTCACTATGATTTGGTTAAATCCACCATAAAGAGGAGTGAAGTCTTTAGAATGATTAGTATATACTATTGTACATCTAATTTTATCATGGATAATAACTAATATTGGCATTATGGACTCACAAATGTAGTTGAATCATTAAAATCATTTGTGTGCTACTTATCTTAGTAAGGTTTTAGATTTTGCCTATCTCAGTAAGACCTCAAATGTTTCTTAGCACAATAAGGTAAAAAGTTAGATTTTTAGTGCAGGACTTGAAGTAGTTTTCTATCCATAATAAGGTATAAAGTTGGTTGATGATTACAATTAGGCTTGAATTTTGAAAATAGTGTTATGTAAAAAATTAACAAAATGAGATGACTGCATTGATAACCAATTTGTTATAAAACATCATTGTTGATAGTAAATTATATATTTTAGCATTTGGTAAGGACGTAAGAGAAATTATTTTTTGAACAATGACCCCATTTTTAAAACATTTTTTGTGATATATGTGATGTCTCAAATTTTAACCTCCACAATTAACTTTAACTATGGAGATTAAGACTCAAGGGTTCTATAGAATATTAATCTTGTCATCTCGTTACCCTTGTTCAAAATTTGACCCCAATTTTTTTTTAATATTAATCAAATAAATGATACTTCTATGCTTATTATTTCACCCTCTTACATTTTGTAAGTTTGTCTACTAGAACAAGTTATTATTTATCCTGCTAAATCATCATGGCTGACTTAGATATCCCTAATATTGATTCCAACTCATTTGCTTCGGCCATGATCTATGCTTCTATTTTTCATTTCATTTCTTTTATCAAATCTATTCTCTTACAATCATATTTTGATGCATTATTCTTTCTAAGATAATCTTCAAACATACTTACTAGGTAACTTATCTTTCTATTTCTTATATCAAACTACTAGGTTTTGTTCTTAAAGAAATTATGCAAAGATATAATATGATGGGTATATATATAAAAATGATGATCTAGTCTTTAGAGTCTATCTAATGTTGGACAGAACAAAGACATGCTATATTACAAATGTATAAGACAAATTTAGAAAAAACCAAACAAAATGGGAAGCTCTAATAGAGAATATGTAAAACATGGATTAAGAGAAGGCACTTGACACAACAAACATGAATTAATGAAGCAAAGGAAAGAAATAGGGAACCATGTGCTCATCTATATAAGTATAGAAAAGGAATAAAGTTCAACTGTATAGTGGGAAATATAAGGGAAAAATATTATAAATTAAAGAAAATTAAAGCCATCTCTACCAAGGGAATGAATAATTCAATTGAATTTTTTAATACATCTGCATGGTTCATTAATTGTACCAAAATTTAGTTACCTTTTGTATTTAATTTATAATAGATCATATACAATCTACAATGAATTCTATTGAGTCAATGTCTAAAAAAAATTGGGTTTTTTCTATGAAGAAAATACTTATAATTGTTTTGGTAAGAGAAAAAAATTCTAAGTGAAAAATGAAATTACATTAGGAGTGATACTCTACTTCTTAAAAGTTCCTTGATGAAAAGGTACAAAGAATATGCATGTATACCATATTATATCAACAATCCATGAATATTTTATGATCTGACTATATATTTACTATGATATAATTGTCGAGGACAATTTGTTTGTTAAGGGTTAATGATGTAACAACACATGTTTTCAAATAACATATTCTCAATGATTAGTTTTAGATTAGAATTTATAAAAAAATGAATACTAAAGAAAAATGAAAATGTTATCACAAAAATAGTTTATAGAAAATTAATATTTTGTAGAAACATAAACCATGAAGACATAAATAAATAAAATATCAAAAAATGGTCTCAGTATATAATTTTTTTATTAAATCAAACATGGAGTCTGAGTAAACATTGTAATTTTTTTTAAGAATGATAAAATATTGAGAGACTAAATATATTAAGTAAACGTTTTATATCAACATGCTAGAGAAAAACAAATAAAAAATAAATATGAAATTTAATACGAGTAAAAAGAAGATAAGTGGTCAACTATGTTTGAATATTAACTTAGAAGTAATAATACACAAACCATGATTATAAGAGAATGAAATTTGACTAAATGAAATGAAATGGAAAAAAGAAGAATAGATAATGTTTGATGGAAATGAGTTAGAATACTAGAAATATCTAAGTCAACAATGGCAATTTATCAAGATAAATAAAAATTCTTTTAGTAGAAAAATTTACAAAATGGTGAGGATGAGATAATAAAAAGAGACATCATTTAATTCTTTAATGTAAGAAATAACTTTATGGGTATAGAGTTGAAAAAGTGTAGTGAGATGACAAGATGAATATTCCTATGTAATAGTGTGGTTGATATCTATTGATTTATGACCCTTCTATAACACTCTCAAGTCTTAATATCCATGGTTAGAGTGAATTGTGGAGGCTAAAACTCAACATCTTAAAATAGCAACCCACAAACACGTGAATGTAGGTTTTGTGTGTGTGGGGGGCTGCATACTAAAATCTACGTAAGATGACTCTAGAAACCCTAATATCAAGATTAGAATTTACATTGATTGGATCTTTAGAAATGTTTGAACAAGGCTAGTGAGATACCTTGATACCTTGCTTTTACCCTAATTAACATATACTGCACATGACATGACTTACTCAAGTTTAAAACCTAACTAGTAACTAGTATGGATACATGTGACCCTGACCATCCCTTGGAGTCTATAAACCCTAACATGATTCTAAGTTTGATATTTGGAGTCTAACCCTAGATGTTGTACATGATGCTGATGATGATGTATATGATATGAATTATTACTGTGTCAACATAAATGCTAAGTTGTAGTTGAGTGACACCAAGACGTACAAGTTGGTACCACATACAACACATTAGTGAGTCTATATTTTTGAATCATATAACATATATTAATACACTTTGAATGGACTTAATTGCATGACTGAGATCCAATGCTTAAGTTGAAGCTCATTACATATATAATGTATGTCACCTTTTTCACTAAAACACATAATAACTTAAATGCATAATTAATAATATAATAAGAATGAATGTAAATAAATGATTCTTGTGGACAATAATGTGCCTGATATATATATATATAATGTGATAATAGTTATATGTTTAATGTAGTTAAAGATAACAAATGTTCCATCATATGAGTAATATTGAATTAGTGAACTTAAGGGGATAAATAAGTAAAATATGTAAATTAGTGCAACAAAATATGTTGGATCTAGGGCTCTAGGGGGTGGGGTGAATAGAGCTTCAAAAGATTCTCACAAGATAGATTAGACCTTCAAATTATATCAATCAAAACCAATAGATTAAGTGCAATTTGAAGCCATATCTAACAAGCATAGAAAGGATGAGAGAAAATGAAACCAAGCACTTGAGAAGATCATTCAGAGTGATTCCACTCTCTAAACTAGGAGAGAGTCAGTCCACTACCTAGAGAGGTCAACCTCTAGGACTTTGCAAGTGCTTTTCTCTATATTTTCACCATTAAGAGTTACAACACAAGACCACCAAAGGACTTACCCATCCAAACACAAAGAGTCTTCCACCTTACCAAGGACTTACCCACTTTTCTAAGAGTCTTCAACCTTCTTCCAAGGTCATACCTACTCTTACACAAGTCTTCAGCCTTGAAGGGCTTATCCACTCTTCTTGGATCTTCAGCCTTTGCCTTCTTCTTCACCTGGAGAAGATCTTCACCACTTCTTCAACCTTGAAGAAGAAGAACAACTACTCCACCTTCACTCAGAGTAGTTTCTTCACCTTTACTTCATGGAGGAAAGGGGTAGGGAAGATGGAATGGAATGAGAGCTTTACAAGCACAAGGAAGTAGCTCTCTTAAAACTGGCCTATCTCACTCATAATCATGAAATGAAGTGTAAATTAGAGAGAAAAAGGGGCTCAAGGAGTTGCAACACACTCAACTATAGCAAGGAGTTAGAATAACATGAATGAGCAAACTTGGAATGAACTCCAAGGGGTCCTATTTATAGCTGGGGGTGTTCCCTTGAGTGTGGGATCACTTAAGGTCGAAATATAGCCATTTTACAAGTTGCAACAGATCTATTTTTGCCCAAAATAACTCAACAATGGTTATAATCATTTTTTCTACATTTTCTGTATAATACATTCGATTGAGTTTCTATAAAGGTAACTCGACCGATCCACTAAATGACAAAGCCAATCTTAAAACTATCGGTCAAGTTTGTTCTGGGAAACTCGACCAATGAGCTAAAATTAGTTTTTCTCAATGAGTTGGTCGGTCGAGTTATATGAGTGTGCAACTCGACCGATGACTCATATTCAAAAAATCTATCACAGGATCGGTCGAGTTTCCAACTCGACCGATAAACAGCCTGTGACAAATGTTCTAAATTGACATTTGAGTGATTAAACATTAGAATTAAGTGTCCCTAATTTTTTCTCATCTTAGTTATAAGTCATATCATCAATACAAGTGATTAACAAAATCATCTAAGGTCATTTGAAGTGATTTCCCAAAATGCACACTTGCATTACATTTGACCTGAACTTGAACATGCTAGGGTTTGTATAATTTGATCCTTTTCATGTACTTGAACAACCTGAAATCAATCTTGAACAAACATATTAGATACATAGGAATGGAATGGTTAAGTCATTGTCAAAATATGGGCAATGTATAACTCTTATGTCAACATTCTCCCCCTTTTTGACAATGACAAACCATTCCTCAATCATATTAAAAAGGACATGTGAAGTTATGCCTTTGCCTTGTGGATTGCAAGGGGATTCAAGATTTGAATAATGTGAATTACTCCCCCTCAATCTATGCTTACTCTAACATGCATAGTTAGTCTATATACACAAAGCAACATGACATATATACTATATGGTCCTTTAGTAAGTCACATGATAAAACATATAATAAATAAGAAAAATATCACATAGGAAATAAAAACAATATGGTTGAGCTTCAAAATATTGAATTTATCTCCCCCTTTTGACATTATCAAAAAGGAAGGGAGGTAGAAGAGCACATAATAGGTCTTCTCCAAGCACAACCAAGCATACATGTACACCATGGAATCTCAAAGCATACACCAAATTAGAGATGAGAGAAACACATAATCTACATTATAATCAAAATATGGTAAAACATGGCACCAACTCATGAGATATAGTAAATCAAAGAGTAAGTGTGTAAAGGATTAATATTACAACCCAGAAAGCAAGTTCTCAGAAGACTACTACAAGAGTAAGTGTGTAAACGATGAAAGCTAGATGATAAAATAGTACATCTCAGAATATGTGCCCAGATGTTTGTAATACAAAATAGCCTAGAAAGATATATATGATCAACAACTAGACTAAAAACTAGAACAACTAAACATCTAGGTCATCAATGTATACATCATCCACAACATCATAAACATCAGAGGCTTCAGGCTCATAGTCGTCATCTCCGTCTGAAGGTGCATCAACATCACCCTCATCACCAGAGTCAGCAAAAAAGCCATTAGAGCCATTAACAAAAGCATCACCATCATCCTCATCAGCCTCCTCATCAGTAGCCTCCTCATCAGCCTGGTCCGACATCTCTTCATCAATAGAGGGACCAAAATCACGACTGGGCCAACTTGCATTTTTCTCATCCGAATACATACCAAGAGCATGGAGCTCATTGGCATGTGGGAAGGAAGGAGTAGAACTATCGAGGCTAGCAAGTAGAGTGGTTAAGGAGCCAACTGGTAGAGGCAGCACACTAGGGGTAGATCCACCAGCAGCAGAGGGTGTAGTAGTGGAAGGTGCAGGTGGAGGAGCAGGGTAAAAATGATCATATGCATAGTCACCTCCTAGGTAGGGCTGGTAGGCAGGGTAGGGGTGTGCACAAGACATGTTCATGTTGGACATGATTGAATATAGGTCCCAATGAACCTGAAGGTTATATACCTATTGATGCATCATGTATCCCATAAGGGTTTCATTTAACACATGGAATGATGCATGAGAAGGTCAGGTAGACTGAGATGGTGGAGGTGCTCAGTTAGAGGTAGAGGTAGAGGCACCAGGTGTGGTAGAGGATAGGATAGACACTGAATTCTAAAGAGTGGTCTCACTAATGCAAACTCCTTTCTCGACAGGTTTGTAGGGAAGGTCATGGAAAAGAGATTTGCCAGTGGCAAGTTGGAATAGACCACAGATCAGGGCTGGGTAGGGTGGGTGGGTGCCATGGGTGAACTTTCCTGAGTCAAAGTAGGTCATGTTATGGAAAACATATCTCACCCACTTGACTCCGATGTTCTTTAAAAAATAATACATGATTACCACAATGTTTTCTACAATCTCAGTTTGATTCTTCTTTGGGTGAATATTGTAGTTGATAACTAGGGCAAGGATGCGTCTCTTGAGGTCCAAGGAAGAGGAGGGCAGGGTGCACTTCTTCCTATATGTGAATTGAGGCTTATTCAAGAACTTATGAATATCAGGGAGAGTAAGATCATATTGCTTGTAGAAGGCCTCAGGATCAAATAAGTCAAAGTACTCTAGATAGTCCTTACGCTAGGTGTTAGTCACTTCAGTACCCAAAAAGATGATGTTCAGGGTATCTTCAGAGACTTGGAATTTCTTCCCGACTATCATAGATGTGAGGACTACTGGAGTATTAGGCAGGGGTACGAGGGTGTCATAACTCCAATGCAAATTTGCATAGAATTCATGAACGAATTTGGTGTTTGTGATGGAATTTTTATAGCACACACGTTCAACACCCAAGGCTGAGAGGTGGTGATCATAATGAGAAACTCTGCTACTTGATCTATGACCTCTTGTCTTTGTGGTCTAGGATCAAATAGGGCATGAAAAGGGAAAGGGTTCCTAGGAAGGAGCTCCTTATACCCATTTAGAGCCTCATTTGAGATGAAGAGGGTGTCATCAAACAGAATCAAGTGGGAGTTGGATGAAGATGAAGGTGCATTAGCAGGGGCGACCCTCTTCCTCCTATTGGATGCCATGGAGATGAAAAGGAAGGGAAGTAGAGAGCAAAAGCTAATGAATCACCACCAAAACTAGTCCACAGACCTAGGTTAGAAAGGGGGAAGGTCAAGGGAGGTTGATCTAGGTCAAACTAGGGTTAGGGAGAGGAAGTTTGGAGCTAGGGTTGAGAGCTTGAGGGAGCTAGAGGTTGGATCGGTCGACTTTTCTCTAGTTGAGAGGGAGAATAGTCAGCTGAACCTATCTTAAGGTTGCTCCAGCCCCCCTATCGGTCGAGTTCTATGACTCAAAAACTCGATCGATAGGCTCTTTTAAAAAATCTCTCAGCCTCCGATCGGTCGAGTTGGCATCTCGCCCGATGGTCAACCTGACCTAAAATTAGAAATCCTGATTTCTAGATATTAGAGTGCTAATTAAATTTATTTTTTAAGTCCATTATGTATTTTGAACATACTTAGGCACATATCACTCATAATTGGGTACTATTTTGCAGTAAAACATGCATTTGTGAAAAATACCCAAAAATAAGAGAAAACAAGACAAAAAGAACATGAAAATATGAATTTTAGCATATTAGCAAGAATGGTGATCAAAATATAGGCAAATCATATAAGATAGATGACAATTAACTAGAAGTCATATTAGATTCATTCAAAGTAGTTATAAACAATTTAGATCTAATAAAGTTAAATTGATCTCTAGCTAGAGGTTTAGTGAAGATGTCCGCCAACTGATTTTCTATTTCTACATGTGTGATATAGATATCTTTCTTGGCAATGTGATCACAAAGAAAATGATGGTGAACCTCTATATGCTTAGCTCGACTATGTAAGATAGGATTATATGACAAGTTGGGATTAAGAGAGATGTTAAAGTCTTAGAGCATTTGCTTCATCCATAGGACCTGGGCACAACAACTCTCGACTGTACTGTATTCAACCCCGATGGTTGATAATGCCACTATGCTCTATTTCTTGGAGAACCAAGACACCAAGCATGGTACTAAGAGAAAGCAAGTGCCACTTGTGCACTTTCTATAAATCAAGCACCCTACATAACCCGCATCACTATAAGAAGTAAGAGTAAAGTCCCTTGACTTGGGATACCATAGTCTAAAATTTTGGGTTTTGGATAAGTACCTTAAAATCCTCTTAACAGCTATAAGATGTGATTTCTTAGGGTTTGATGGGAAGTGAGCACACAAGACAACACTAAACATTATATTAGGTCTAGAGGCAGTTAAGTAAAGTAGACTTCCGATCATACCTCTATAGAGATTCTCATATACCTTCTCACCTTCTTCATCTTTGTCAAGTTTGGCGGTGCTTGACATGGGTGTATCCATCGGCTTAGTGTTCTCCATCCCAAAGCGCTTAAGTAACTCACTTGTGTACTTTCCTTAGTTGTTGAAGTTCCCATATTTTATTTGCTTGATTTGAAATCCGAGGAAGAACATGAGCTCACCCATCATACTCATCTCGAATTCACTTTGCATAAGATCACTAAATTATTGCAAAGATCAAGGTTATTTCCGCCAAAAATGATATTGTCAACATATATTTGAATGATAAGAAAATTGTTAGAAGTGTGCTTTAGAAATAAGGTAGAATCCACTTTGCCCATGATATACCCATGATCTTACAAAAAATTCTTTAATTTCTCATACCAAGCTCTAGGTTCTTGTTTGAGTCCATAGAGAGCTTTTTGCAACAAATAAACATGGTTAGGTAAACTATCATATTTAAAGACTGGGGGTTGTGCAACATACACTTCCTCCTCGATTGTACCATTCAAAAATGCACTTTTAACATCCATTTGATAAAGATGAAAGTTTTTTTAACTAGGGAAGGAAAGTAACATACAAATGGACTCAAGTCTAGCTACATGTGCATATGATTCATCAAAATCTATACCTTCCTATTGATTATAGCTTTGAGTCACTAACCTTACTTTGTTTCTTACTACTTTTCCGCTTTCATCAAGCTTGTTGCGGTAGACCCATTTAGTGCCAATGATCTTTATATCTCTTGGTCTTGGCACTAGGGTCCATACTTTGTTCTTTTCAAATTGCTCCAACTCTTCTTGCATAGATAGGATCCACTCATCATCCCCAAGAGCTTCCTTGACATTCTTTGGCTCGAGTGGTGAGATGAAGGCGTTGTTGGCTTGCTCTTTGTTGAATGCAACCCGCGTCTTCACTCTTTCAAATGGATTACCTAAAATTAGTCACTACTACATAACCTACCTTTAGTGTCGGTTATTTAAAGCCTTTAGTGTCAGTTTATAAGCGACACCTATGTGGGCGACACTAAAAGTCCACCCATTAGGCGTCGGTTCCAAAACCGACGCCCAAACTCTTCGCGCGCCATCAGAAGCGTGCCATCAGGGGACAATAGGTGTCTGTTATTAGATAAGAAACCGACGCCCAAAACTTTCGCGCCACAGAAAGGGCGCCAGCTTGGCCACTATCAATGTCGGTTATTTACAAATAACCGACGCCATATATTAGGAAATAGACGTCGGTTGTTACAAATAACCGACATTAGAACATTATGTGTCGGTTTTTTACAAATAACCGATGCCCAAACCCACGCCATCTTGGCCACGGCCGTGCTGTCCAGCACGGCCGTGTTGTTAAGGAATAGATGTCGGTTTATTGTAGGAAAACCGACACTATATCATTATGTGTAAGTTATTTACAAATAACCGACGCTAATTGTTTTTTTTCCCTGTCAGTCTGCAGACCTGCTGTGGCTGGTCGCAGGATGAGAAACCTGTTCAGTTCAGTTATGAACTGTAGGTTTTACGACATCCATTGATATCAGCCGACAACAGGCCGCAAACCTGCAAAATTAACAATAAAAGAGTTCCATTCATTCACACATTTATAAACATTCACACATGCTAGCAATCTGTAGTTCCATTCATTCACATTCACACATGTAGAAACATTCATATAGAAACGAACACTTTCATTCATTTTCACTCAGACACATGTAGAAATATCCAAACATGTAGAAACATTCACACATATATTATAATTCAGAAATTCATTTACAAAGTATCATTGTTTAGTCATTATTCGCTATCAAGATCCCAATTATATTTTAAAGCCCCCACTAATTGTATGGCTGTTTCCCATTCTTCGATTACTTCATTTAATTCTCCCATCGTATAGGGAGCATTAACATTTGGTAAGTCCTTTCCTGTAATGGGGTCAGCTTTAAACACATGTAAAGAGAATGATGTATATATATAATTAATGAGCTATAAATAAGATTGATATATTTCGATCATATTATCTAATGAGACTATATAATACCTGAGCAATACATTCGATATCCAATGCGGCATGTTTGATAATCATGTGCATATATCGCATGACATAGTATCCACATGCCCATCCGTTGTCTTGTGTAGCACACTATAAATTCAAACATACAAAATATTAATAAATACAACTAATTAAGCATTGTTCACATAAATAATATATACATATATTGCAGTCGGGAACTTACGTTCACGTTCTTCCAAATTATTGGCTGGTTCTTATTCGTGGGGACCTTTCCTCCAGCCTTTTTGTACTCCTCAAAACCCCTACATGTTAATGTAACACAAAACATTGCAATTAAATAGTAATGTAATAACATATGTTAACGGATATGAAAAATGAAATATTTTTCACCGAAATATTGCCATTTTCATTATGTGTCCAAATCTTGTATTCAATTTACCCCCTTAGGATCTAGATAATACACAGTGAACGTCTCGGGGGCAATAACCAATAACTCCCAATGCCTACCCCTAGAGGAAAAAAAGTTAAAAATTAATAACTCAAAATCCATAATAAAATGTAATTTTCTTAAGTCCAAATTATAATAAGCAAAGTAAACTTACTCTACATTGAATGGAGCCATTACCACTGTCTTCTTTTTTACAGCAAAAATTGAAAAAGCCTCACAGCAGTATTGTTGAACTGATGTAGGGTCTTTAGCTACTAGACTAATCAAAGATGGAATAAAAAACCCTACATGTTCGAATCCAAAATCTGCACATATGTTGTCTAAGTAGCTGCAAAATATGTATTAATTACGCATGCATTAATAAATAAGAAACCAGATCACCAGATCATACACAAGGTATATGGATGTATAAAGAATATCTCACCTTATCCATAGCTCTATCACAGATGTATTTAGCCAATCATATCGAAACAACTCCAAAATATCTTGTATAAATAGTTTTGTTTCGTATGACTGACCTGTAGAATCTGAATCAGAAGAAATAGTTATAGGGGAGTTTATATCATGTTCCCCTAACCATACTTTCATACCCCTACAGTTAGGACCTAACGGGACAGGTAGGTCCTGTGGAACCCAACTAGGTAATGCAGGAGGTGGAGGTGGAGGCCTAGATGTTGTGGGTGTCTTCTTTTTAACCTGTATATATATATAAAATTTTAGATCAACTGCCATCATATACTCACACTAATAATTGAACGTAATGTAAATTTACCACACCTTTTCAGTAAAGAAGACATACACTTTTTCCCACAATATCACTCAGCCTACTGCCTCACTAAGCGTTTCACAATCGAGGTGGGCATATGGCAGTGGAAGATCCATCCACTGGGGGAATATATGTATCGGGCTCACCCGAATCCAACCAACTGGTACTGGAGACCCGTGACACGTTTCCCCTGGTAGGGATGGGTAAGCCGACGCCTCTACCATGACATATTCTTTACTTTTTAGACGGCATGGCTTCAACCCCTACAAATTTTTGTGTAAAGAATGTTATATACATATATACATATCATCTTTTTCTTAAACGACTATAATTTCATATATACATATCATCTTGAATTAAAAAACTAGTTACTATGCCATAAAAATACTTACAGTGGATGTGCTAGGTGGTGGTTCTACATGATTACTCCCAACCTCTGCAGTAGGAGTAGGAGTAGAGTCTGCAGTAGGTATTGTCTGGTAAGTGGCAGTCTGAGATGCCTGCCACTTTTTCATTGCTTCTTCGAGTTTTTCTTCGAGTTTCCTGTCAAATAGCTTATCCACCTATACATGGATAAAAGAAACGTCAAATTCTAATTTTTGAATTCTCTTTTACAGTAACATTATAAAGAAAGAATATGTTACCTCTTCTTATGAAAGTCCCACTTTTGGGACATGTTTGCACTGGGATGACCCAAAAAAAGATTTGATGCCCACACCAGTGCCTGCAGCCCTAACACGTCCAGGATGCTCTGGGTTACCCAGAGCAACTGCCAATTCATCCTTTGTTCCCTCAAGGATGAACTTTCCTTGTTTCCTCAGCTCGTGCAGCTCTCGCTAATCGCCAAAACAAAAATTTGTACTTAAGTAAACAACACAAATAATCAATATTCGAATGATTGCTGTAAGAGTTGTATTTTACCATTTTTTCAGCCGCCTCAGCAGTTGCGGCCTTAGGTATTTCTCCCTTCTTATTTTGCCTCCCAGCTATCTAGACATCATGGCGAGGCAGAGGTGTGCTACCTATGGTAGAGGACTCCTGAGTAGCAACAGACTGAGCAGCAGTAACCTCAGCCTGTAGTATTTGGCAAATGCATGCATACCCCTTTGGACCCATTGTGTGGTCATGCACATTCAATGCATACCTTGATCTTTATGCCTCACTGAGGGCCTAGTTAGTATGCAAATTAATGATTTGGTTAGTAACACTAAATGTTAATCTTGAATAAGTGAATACAACATATATTAATTAATGAGATTGACGCCTAATACCTTGAATTCATCAGTTTGTCTTGAAGCGACAAACGCGTCCCATTCTTCTTTGTCCAGGAAGTTCCACTATTCAGTGGCTGTCTTCTTCCTCTTGTCGGCTTCTTTTATGTATTCTCTGGTGAGATTTGTCCTATAGTTCCTTAGGACTCTCCCACAGCGTTGCATCACGCATTTACGATGCAACTTTTCATCCAATTCAAATATACTCTGCAAAATAGAATTACTATTAACTAGTATCCAAAAATTTAGTAATCTACAAAATAGAATTGCAAATTAATAATAACTCACGCATAAATCCCTCCATATTAAATCTTTCTTCTCCTTAGAAACTTTATGCCAAGAATCTAAGCGACAACCGCAATGGCTACGAGTAACAAACCCAAGATATGAAATAAATGAATTGCGATTCACACCACATGCATTTCCTGCATTATCGAAATCCACAACAAGTTTGGGTCCATTGCCCTTTTGCGAAATTAACTTCTTCATCATAGTGATGCCCCTTCTCTTGTCAACTTTTTGGTGTTGTTGATCAAGTGCCTCAAGTGCTTCAGCTGGTACCTGTGCATCATCAACCTAAAATTTGATAAAATAATTCACATTTACAAGATATAACTATAAATGGACATATAGATATAAATATATGATATATTTTAAAACTTACATTGTGAGGCGGCGCATTGATGTCCTCACCCTCATGGTAGTCATCAGCACGGTCATCAGGAGAATGGTCAGCCATCTGCAAATTCACATTCAAATTGTAAAGTAGTAATTCAAAGTGTAAAGCTCACATTGTAAAGTAATTCAAATTGTAAAGTTCACATTGTAAAGTAATTCAAAGTGTAAAGCTCACATTGTAAAGTAATTCAAATTGTAAAGCTCACATTGTAAA
This sequence comes from Alisma plantago-aquatica, assembly GCA_963693085.1. Lineage (NCBI taxonomy): Eukaryota > Viridiplantae > Streptophyta > Magnoliopsida > Alismatales > Alismataceae > Alisma > Alisma plantago-aquatica. The sequence goes on along the minus strand of OY856410.1, from coordinate 303,124,958 downwards.
GTAATTCAAATTGTAAAGTATCCATTCTATGATCAAAGAGAAAAACAAGTATATATTAGGACAAGATTAGGCCAACAAATACATGTGATGTCATTCTTATATATAATAAATGTGTACCACCTATCCCATTCTTGAACACCTAATCTCACTAGTAAGTGTATAATGTGTATTGGGTTTTCGAGAAAATTTCGGCAGCATTTCCCCGCTATTCTCCAAGTACATATATACTTAGAGAACAAATGGGGAAATGCTGTAGAAATTTTCTTAAAAACCCAACACACATTATATACACTTACATCCTAAGCGAGATTAGGTGTTCAAGAACAGTCCCAAATCGGGGACTATCCAAGATTTACTCCTAATGAGTAAATCTTGGATGGGTTTCTAGGCCAACAAATAATGTGTTGTCATTCTTATACCTAAAATCCTAGTTCTTCAAGTTAGGGTGATTATTGATGTCTTTAAAAGCATGATTGGCAATTTAGGGAAAAGTTCATCATTTACATTCCAAGCATGTCACATGTGTGCATTACAGTTCATCATTAAGCAAAAGAAGGGTGATTAGGATTCTCAATATACTCAACAATGAAACAAGTTAAACATGTGTGCATTACAGTTCCTCATTTACATTCCAAGCATGTCACATGTGTGCATTACAGTTCATCATCAAGATATCTATAACTTACTTAAACATTCAATTATGAAGTAAATATACACTTAATTCAGAATAGAATGAGGCACAAATAAGTAGATGAAAAATACAAATAAGTAGATTCGGGTCTGGGCCTAAAGTCCGAACTCAAGGCTGTGATTTTCGTGGTGTTTCCCGGGCAGAACTGCCCCTGGTTCAGACCTGCTTCATGCACAGGTGGAAGGGGCTCAGCTAGAAACGCAGCTAGGTGCTGCTCGTGGCTGAGGGGGCTGTGGAATCAAGTTTAGGGCTCGTAGTCGGAGTCAAGGGCGGCATTTGGTAGTGTTGGTCATTCCCAGCTACTACTGGACGGCATCGCTACAGCTGCAGTTGCTACTTCTGGCCGCCGGCGCTGCTCTATAGGTCGGGCACTGCTAGGGTGAGGTAGAGGAAGAAGAAGGGCGGAGGAAGGTCCAGCGGTGCCGCGATGGTTGGGGTTGGGGCTATGGTATAGGCGGTTGGGGGTGGGGTGGTGGTGGCTGGTGCGGGAGCGGCTGCTGGCACTGGGGAGGCGGATGGCGGTGTGGATGTTGGTTCTGCCACTGGGGATTGGGTGAAAGTGGTGGCCGTCAGGGAAAAGCAAGGCGGAGGAGAAAAGGGTTACCTTGCTGGCGGAGCAGAGCAACGGCAGCACCGAGCGGCGATGGCACCGAGCGGAAGCTTTAGCTGGAGGCAGCACCGAGTGGCGGCAGCACCGAGCGGCGACGGCGGCACGGATGGCAGGGAGCAGCGGCGGCGGAGCAGCGGGGGCGAGCAAAAATCGCCGGAGCTAACTAGCTGCAATCATGAATGAAACAGGGAAAGGGGAAGAATCGGTCGGGCTGGTGAGCTATTAAGTTGACAATAAGTGTCAGTTATTTAAAAAAACCGACACCTAAACCTATAGTGTCGGTTATTTAGTTATGAACCGACACCTATACTAAGTGTCGGTTATTTAAAAAAACCGACAACTAAACCTATAGTGTCGGTTATTTAGTTATGAACCGACGCAATATGTAAAATTTTGGAGCCAATTTTTTCGCTGGAATTTTGGGTTTGGTGGTTGAGTTTAGGTGTCGGTTGTTTACTAATTAACCGACACCTATTAAAAGCGGTACCCGTGTCTGGTCTCCCTAAGCAGATTGGATGTCAGTTTATGTTATCAACCGACACTGTAGACATTAGGTGTCGGTGTTTGTTAACAACCGACACCTTGAAAAGTGGCTTTATAAGCCATTTCTGTAGTAGTGAGTTTTTTTGGGTGTTTCTTAGCAGACTGGGGAGTTGGATCCTTCTTCTCTTCATCTTTCTCTTCTTCTTGAGTGACCACCTTTTTCCCTTTTGGGTGATGTTGAGCTCTTTTAGAATAGGAATCACTTCACCTACAAAATCATCATTTGGAACAATATCTTCGGGAATAGAGGGGTTAGTATCAATAAACGTAACAATTACATATTCTTCTACTTTAGCAAGATCAATATTAAATACCATATAAGCCTTGCTAGTAGTGCTATAGCCAAGAAAGAAAGCCTTGTAAGATTTCATATCAAACTTTTTGAGAGAATTTTTCATATTGAAAATGAAACAAGGACATCTGAAAACATGAAAAAACTTGATAGAAGGCTTCCTACCATGCCATAGCTCATAGGGAGTTTTCTTCAAAGAAGGATGTGTAAAAACCTAATTTTGCACAAAACATGAGGTACTCACAACTTCAACCCAAAACTTATTTGGAGTATCATACTCTAGAAGCATGGTCCTAGCTAGGCTTGGCAATAAAACCCGGTTTCCCAAACCCTGAACCGAACTAATTCCGATCCACCCCACGTTTGTGGGTATCCGGTGTGCGGAATGGTTGTCGGATTGGGTGCAAAATTACCAGGTGCTGAGAGGGGTTGGTATCTGGCACCCCGGAATACTCACGCAGACACACTTCTCGCTCAGATCACACTCATGATGCCCTACCCTCAGCGGCGAGCGAGAACCCTAGCCGCCGCAACCACAATAGTTTGCTAGGCTTGCCTTTTCACGGCAGATTCACCGTCCAAATCCGATTAGGCCGACGCGCGATCGACGCCTTGCCAAGGCCTAGAAGATCGCACTCGTGCTGCCCTCACCTCTCGACGAATACCGTAGCCGACGCTCACTTCCAGCCTCTCCAGCGCTCGCTTCCAGCCTCGTCGATCGCTTGCTTCCAGCCTCACCATCCACTCACTCTCAGTGTCACCACTGCCTTCTTACAGCCTCGCCGCTGCCTGACCCAGGTAATCACACGATCTGTTTTGGATTCCCCCCTCCACGGTTCACGCAATTGGATCCCCCCTACTCTGCTTCAGGGATCATCAACTACCTCATCTACCTTGATGCATGTAGGGCTTCGTGATTTACCTTGGCACATCTCGCAGATATCTTTCCTCTCCGCCAGCACCAGATCACAAGCAACACGCAGTAGCAGCCAGGTCTAGCTCAGCAATGGGAGAAGAGGGACTAGCAGCCAGGTGAAGCCGAGAAGAACACCATCCAGAGCGCTGGTACAGGACGTTGATGACATAGAGACACCGATGGGGTGTGGTGGGAGGAGAGGCGGTGGTGGGAACAAGAGCAAAGAGGAGAGGAAGAAAGGTGTGCCGTGGACAGAGGATGAGCATAGGTATGTATGTATGGTGTTTGTTGTTTTGTTTATTTCGTCGTTTTCTCTCCTCTCGCCATGTTGTGTTGGCATTCTGATCTTGCGGGGGATAATTGATAGATAGATAATAAGAATTGTGAGCCATTTTTCTTTTTCAAGTTCTTATACCCAAAAATTATGACGCCCTTGTAATTTCCATTCTCTTCTCTAGACGGTTCCTCGACGGGCTTCAGAAATACGGCAAGGGCAACTGGCAGAGCATCTCCCGCAACTCTATCATGACACGGACACCGACCCAGGTCGCCAGCCATGCACAAAAGTACTTCTTATGGTTGAACAGCAACAGGAGGAAGGAGAAGAAGAGGGGGAGTATACACGACATCACCAAACCGTGATCTTCTTCTGCAGATGATGCAACCGTGGTGGCATCCTATGCTGTGTTGTCTGCTTGCAGAAATGGTGATTGCTTGCTTGCTAGCTCCGCGGTACTGCCCCTGCCTTTACACAACCTTGTTTGTGTTTGCCTGATGTTTGAAGTAGAACAGATGAAAAAGAGGTCGGGACCTTTTTTTTCCCCTCTTGTAATTCTCATCCCGTAAAAGATAAACCAACTAGCCTAATGACTAAGGTTGTATACTCTTCAAATAATTAGTAGTGGTGTTCAATAGTGGTGGGCTCTGTCCTTTTAATTCCATATGATCTTATTTAAACTTCTAATGTTAAGTAGTGGTGTTTAGTAGTGAAGTGTCCCATGAACACATAATACATGTTTTTCAGGCAACAATTGATATGAATATGTATCTTTGAATGAATATGTATCTTTGAATCCGTTTTCATTTGATACTGATTTGATACCTTTAAACAGTTGCTGACATATATCCATTTGATTTCTTTTTCCCTTCTTCAACTTTTCTGAAAACTTAGAGTTGTGCTGTCAATCAAGGAACTCATGTGATGTGCTAAAAGACAAGTTGTGCTTTCAGTCAGAATTCATGTGCTAAAACACTTAGGAGTTGTGCTCTCAATCAGAATTCATGCGCTTCAGACAATTGATTCCAAGATGTCATTGCCAACGTCTATTAGTTTTTAGGATCATGTGTTAAACTGTATGGAAAGTATTCTAAGAAGTTACTGATTTTAGAGATGAATATTCTATTCTTATTAGTGTAATTTGGCATTGGAATTTCCCCTGAAGTATTACTTGTATGATCTGACTAGTTTAGCTTGTGTCTTGAATTCAAATGTAAAAGGATATTAGTATGTTCTTATTGATCTGTAACGGAGATGAACGTTGAAATGGAGATGACCAATATGTTCTTTTTAGTATGTTCATATTGAAATTTTTGAAGCCGAATAGATTCTTGTCCAATATAAACTTATTGGTCTGTTTGTAATGTTGCATGTGTTGAGATGATTTGGGGTTCTCTACTTTTTGTATTTTCTATTGAATGTGTCCAAAATGATTTGTACGTAAAATTTTGTATAAAAAAATTGCATCCCCCAGGTGTTGGCACGAATCTGAGATGATTAGAAAATTGATTTGCTAAAATATTAGCACATGAGGTTAAATGAATTGATGAACGAGGTATAATGTGTAAAAAGTAGCACTTCTGTGCTTTCCAGCAGTAACTGGGTTCCCATTTCAAACCGTGGGCTCCCACGTCCAATAAACTACATCCGAGCATTGCATGGGAATTGGACTCTCCCATTTGCCACGGAATTATGGCTGGAGCGGTTGCGGTGTTTGGTACTACGAACCCGATACCATTGCCATGTCTAGTCCTAGCCATCTCCTGTAAAGACGTATTCTTCCTCTCTACAACCCCATTTTGTGGAGGTGTTTGAGGTGAAGAGAAGTTGTGTGCAAAACCAGATTCTTGACAAAAATGTTTAAAAAGATCAATTTTAAATTCTCCCCCATGATCACTACGGATGGAAACGATGCGACAAGAGGCTTCATTCTCAACTTGTTTACAAAATCTCGAGAAAACATCAAGGGTATCACTCTTAGAAACGAGAAAGAAGGTCCAAGTATATCCACAGAAATCATATTCAATAACAAGGCAATACTTGGAACCAGGAAGCGATTGAGTTCTCATTTGTCCAAATAGATCAATGTGAAGATGTTCAAGAGCTCTCTTGGTACTAAGGACTCCTTTGGATTTGAAGGAGGACTTGGTTTACTTTACTTGGGTACAAGGTTGGCATTCCTCATCCTTTTCAAAATCTAATTTGGAAAGTCCCTTGACCAAGTCCTTTTTGCTCAACTTCTTCAACTAATGTATATTTACATGACCAAGCTAACGATGCCAACGAGAAATATCATTTGAGTTGACTACTAGGCATCTACCAACAATAGGCTTAATGGAGTCAAGAATAATAACATAAAGATTACCACTTCTATTTCCCTTATATATAACTTGATAGGTGAGGGAATCTAGAATCAAGCATTCAAAGGAAGTAAATAACACAAGGTAACTATTGTCACATAATTGACTAACACTAATTAAATTGTGATGTAGGACATCCACAAAGAGAACATTCTTGATACACAAGGATTCACCTACATCACCCTCACCTTTGCTTTACCTTTCTTGTTGTCCCCAAAGGTGACCGAACCTCCTTTCTTTTTAGTGAAGTTGTTGAAGTGGCTTATATCACCCATCATATGCTTAGTGCAACCACTATCAACAACCCATCTTCCTTTTTCCTACAAGAAAGGAGAATTTCGGTTCCCAACTCAAACTTTATGATCTGGAGTTAGATTGGGGACCCATTTCATCTTTGGGTTGGTTTCCTTAGGCTTGTAAGGATGATAATATGACCATCACACTTGCAATAAGAATAAACCATAGGATTATTAGTACTGGAAGACTCTCCTACTAAGAAATAGGTCTCCTTACTCTTTTTCTTACCTTTGGCTTTGTTCTTTCCCTTTGGAGCCCCCTTACAAATCCCAAACCACTAGTACCACTTTGTTTGGTAGAATTTTCAAGGATTTTATTTAGGGGTTTTCCCTTTAAGGAATTTCTATAGAGAGGCCCTTAATATATGATTATCATCATTAAGAGATATGATAGTAGAAGACAAACTAGCAATATCATCTCTATTATGAACAAGGTCAACCTCAAGACAAAGGGCTTTAGTTAAATATGATTCTTTCTCAAGAGAAATAGAAGCAATATCATTACCGGGCAAGATAGGTCTAGAAGATAAATCATTAACTTGACCTAAATTTAAGCACTTGAATTTCCTTAAGATAAACGTCTCTTTCATCCTTACGAGCATCAACAAGAAGCTTAAATTTAGCATTTTTAGTTTTAATAGTTTCAAGCTCCTTTAGGCACTTTTGGTTATCTTCCTTAAGAGTTTCAATGTTCTTAAGATAGATACCATTCTCTACCTAAACTCCATTGTATTGGAGCTCAAGATCAAGATATTTCCCTTGCAATTAATCAATGCTCTCAAGATTAGTTTTCTCATTAAGCTCAAGAATTTCAAGTTTAGCATACAAGTCATCAATAATTTTTCCTTAACATTTTCTTTTAGATTTACACTTAGAAAAAGATGAACGGGTAGAAACAAGCATGTCAATAATAGCTTCCTTAGATAACTCATGTAAGCTTACCTCACTTACCTCAATTACCTCACCAATTTCTTCACTATTAGAGGCCATGAGAGCAAGGTGGCACTCTCCATCTCCTTTGGAGCTTGAGCTACTTGAGGATGAAGCTTCCCAAGCTGAGCTGCATTCTTGTGTCTCTTATCCTTCTTGTCCTTCCTCTTGTACTTACTCTCCTTCTTGTACTTCTCTTCCTTCTTTGAGCTGCCCTTGTGGTGTGACTTTCTTGACTTGGTACATTCACTCTTGTTGTGCCCATTTTGTCCACACTTGTAACATCTAGGAGTAGAGGAGGAGGATTTCATTCCATTGAAGTGTTTTCCCTTGATATAGTTGGATTCATGCTCACTTGGGTCATCATCTTCACTAGAGGAGGAAGGGGAAAACTGACGTGCAAGTTGTTGTTGAAGGATGACTGCCTCCACTTGTTCTTTGAAAGCACTATCTTTGATCTTATTGGCTTCCTTCTCTTCTTGCTTGGCTTCTTCTTCTTGCTTATCAAGCCTTGGCTCATAAGCTTGGAGGTTGCCAATGAGCTCTTAGATTGGGATGTCATAAAGGCTCCTCACTTCTTCAGTGGAGGTGACCTTTGACTCCCATCTCTTTGGTAGAGTCCTCAAGATCTTAGAGTTGATAACACCTCTATCCAAAGTGTTTCCCAAAGCAGCCAACCCATTGATGATGACATCGAGTCTTGAGTACATCTCCGCAATCCCTTCTTTCTTGCACATCTTGAAGTTCTCTAGAAGGCTATTCAACATGTAGATCTTAGCCTCCTTAACTTGCTTTGTACCCTCATAGGTGATGCATAATTTGTCCCAAATCTCATAGGTAGTATCCCAATATAAGATCCGGTTGAACTCTGTTGGGGTAAGGGCTGTATAGAGGATGCTTATGGCTTTGGCATTGAGTTGAGATTCTTTGAGTGCAGCTTCACTCCATGTTGCAACAGCTCTAGTTGGCTCCTTGTATGGTGTGACCATCACCTTCCACATGTCAAAGTTCATGCCTTGAATGTAGAATTGCATGTGCCTTTTCTAATAGAGGAAGTTGGTGCCATCAAAGATCTGAGGATGCATGGAAAATCCTCCCTCTAGGTTGAGAGAACCAATTAGGTTGTCACCCATATTCTCGTGTCTTGGGAGATTGTTGGAGAAGATCATTGACTCTAATACCACTTGTTGGATCTAGGTCTCTAGGGGGCGGTGAATAAAGCTTCAAAAAATTCTCACAAGATACATTAGACCTTCAAATTATATCAATAAAAAACAATAGCTTAAGTACAATTTGAAGTCCTATCTAACAAGCATAGTAAGGATGAGATAATATGAAGGCAAGCACTTGACAAGGCCATTTAGAGTGGTTCCACTCTCCAAACTAGGAGAGAGACAATACACTACCTAGAGAGGTCAACCTCTAGGACTTTGCAAGTGCTTTTCTCTATATTTTCACCAATAAGAGTTATAACACAAGACCACCAAAGGAATTACCCATCCAAACACAAAGAGTTTACCACCTTACCAAGGACTTACCCAATTTTCCAAGAGTCTTCAACCTTCTTCCAAGGTCCTACCTACTCTTGTACAAGTCTTCAGCCTTTAAGGGTTTACCCACTCTTCTTGGATCTTCAGCCTTTTTCTTCTCCTTCACCTAGAGAAGATCTTCACCTGTTCTTCAACCTTGAAGAAGAACAACAACATCTCTACCTTCACTCGGAGTAGCTTTCTTCACCTTTGCTACATGGAGGAAAGGGGTAGGGAAGATGTAATGGAATGCGAGCTTTACAAGCACACGGAAGTATCTCTCTTACAACTGGCCTATCTCACTCATAATCACAAAATAAACTGTAAACTAGAGAGAGAAAGGGGCTCAAGGAGTTGCAACACACTTAACTATAGCAAGGACTTAGAATAGCATGAATAAGCAACTTTGGAATGAACTCCAAGGGGTCCTATTTATAGCTGGGGGTGTTCCCATGAGTGTGGGATCACTTAAGGTCAAAATATAGCCATTTTCCAAGTCGTAACCGATCTATTTTCACCCAAAACAACTCACCAATAGTTATAATCACTTTTTCAGTGTTTTTCATACAATACATTCAGTTAAGTTTCAATAAAGGCTACTCGATCGATCCACTAAATGACAAAGCCAATTTTCAAACTATCAGTCAAATTTGTTATGGGAAACTCGACCGATGAGATAAAATTACTTTTTCTCAGTGAGTCAGTCAGTCTTGTTTTGTGAGTGTCTCAATCAATGAGTCATCTTAAAAAAATCCATCACTGGATCGGTCGAGTTTCTAACTCGACCAATAAACAACCTATGATAAATTTTCTAAATTGACATTTGAGTGATTAAACGTTGGAATTAAGTATCCCTATTTTTTTTCTCATCTTAGTTACAAGTCATATCATCAATACAAGTGATTACAAAAATCATCTAAGGTCATTTGGAGAGATTTCCCAAAATGCACTCTTGCATTGCATTTGACTTGAACTTGAACAAGCTAGGGCTTATATAATTTGATCCTGTTCATGTACCTAAAGCCTGAAATCAATCTTGAACAAACATATTAGATACATAGGAATGGAATGGTTAAGTAATTATCAAAATATGGGCAATGTATAACTCTTAAGTCAACAAAATACACAATAACCCTTTGATAATTATATGAGGACAAAATGAATTTAAATAATAAATGATTATGATATTTTTTATGTATCATAATAAATAATATGATAATGGAGTTAACCCTAATTGTATTAGAACTTATACAATATAATGTTAAAAACTAAATATAACCCCATAATTGGATTCATTAGGCCCTAATTAGCTAAGATGCCAAGTTTCAACCTAATTGGATAATATTAGATGCCTAATTTGGTTAATAAAGAAAATATCTAAACATAAGTCACAACGCAAATCGAATTTTGGCTAATTGGATTTAAATCATGTTTCTCCTAATTGGAATATCACGTTATTGATTTCTCAATTCTACCCATTTCCCCCTATCACATGGCTATTCTCTCTAGATGATGCATAATCCCCTTATGATCCATAATATTTTTATCATGCGACTTCCCGTTCTTCTTCTTCCTTGATTCTAGCAACACCTATGACTCTATAGTATGTGTTGATTCTCCCTGTGCCAGTTTCTCTCTCTATTCTCCCTCATCACTCTCTTCCACTATCAAAACATTCCTCACATACCCACGGACCCAAGAAGCTATAACTTCACCAAGTTTTGTGACCTAGAGTATCCTACTCACCTCAGACTTCTCCTCATTTACTGTTTCCTCCTCCAGTTAAATACTTGGTGATATGAACCTTCTAGCCTATAAATACCCAACATTAAACCTTTCACACAATCCATAGAGTTTCTCTACCATTTTGATTTGTTTTCTGATGATCACAATTACACTGTCCCAACTCCACTTGTTGTGTTAACTACCTAGAGCGCGACAGCATGCTCAGGGACATCAAAGCCTTGTTTGATCCCCTACATGGTGTAGGGTGCTATAGTTGTGATCCTTGCACCATAATCCAATCTAATTCATGGAATTCTTCTTTGTCCTATCTTTCTTGTTTGTTATTCTATTAATTCAAGTGCTTCGTACTCTGTTAAATCCTAAGAAACTTGTAAGTAAATTTTATTTTTAAGAAACTTGAGTTTTCTCCTCAGAGCAGCCATTGAGGCAACATTGGTCTTTACTCCTTGGATGTCTTGTGGCCCTCCTCTAGGCTCCCTAAGAAGGATAGGGTGTGAATGGACCACAGATATCATTGACTATTGTCAGTGGGCCATTTTTCAGTGTTTTGATCCTCGGATAGGGATCTTACAAGCTCTATGATTCTTGCATGGAAGAGAAATAAAAGAATATGATGACCATATTGGTTTATAGTGCTGCCTTTGTTTTGATTTGGATTTCATCACGCTCATAATGGGCAATATCCTCTTTTACCTCTAATATTAATGCTATCACACTTTGTTCTAATTGTGGGTAAAGACGTTCAATGACCTGTCACACATCAATCTTGTGATGTGTGATGTGTGAGTATTATGGTCATTTTGGTTTTATTTATTTTCCAATAATTTTAGTAATGGTAGAGTCTTAGATAATTCATAAATAATTATTTGGTTATCATAAAAATACAAATACATACTCACCAGAATTAGAAAAATATTCTCTTCCTAACATATATAAGCATGAGTTCATATCCAATGATAATGATAGTTTAATAAATTAAGGTTTTTAAATATAAACATTAACTTATGATACTTATATGTGTATGGAATAGTGGGTGAAAGTATCTGATTTAATCTAGGTTTGGACATTGACAATTGACACACATATTTGAGGTATGTTGATTCTTTTTATGAATTATATTGGACAATGATTTATATTTTCTCTCTCTTCAATGTGATTGTGACATATAATGTTGAAGGTCAGCTGTTGATATCTATTTGACCCGATTGAGCCAAATTTTGAAATTAGTCTTATGGATAATTGTATTTGCAAATTGAAATATATTCTTTTACTTGTTGTTGTCCATTCAATTTGTATCTTTAAGACTCTATTGATCCATATTCAATGGAAACCCTAATTGCCATATGTTAGCCTTGATTGAATCATTCATCATACTTGAGGACATCTTTATGATGTAATCATAATCAGAGTTCTTATTGATGATATGAATACAAGTATTGCTTGCCTCCATATTATAATGCATGGTTGATTTTGATAACTAGTATAATGTGAACATTTTTACGTTAGGTGGTAAATCCCTATTGTGTGTACTCTATATACATGGGAGTTAGATAGTATTTCCTATTCCCGATTAACAATGTTGTGATCCCATTACTCCCCAGATATTATGGTGGTGTTACCATATACCTTTTAATTTCTTTATGCTTGTCATTTACATGATAATATGCATGCATACTTATTATTTATTGTTGTTCTCTAATTTGAGATTTGAAAGCAAGGATTTATTATTGTATCTTTTGTTTTTTCATATAATTTTTGTGTCTTACTATATGAAGACCCCTCTTGGTATCCATTTGTATGTTATGACTCCCTCTTCATTGGGAAGCATGTTTACTTTACTTTTGACTTACTTTATTCATACATGTCATCCAATCCCTATTTTAAGCGCATACCATCTTTTTCTAATAAACTTCCACCTTCTCTTCTTTTGTGGGGGTGTTCCCTACCCTGTATGTGGATAAAATCAAGCTATATGTGACCCCAATCTATAATCTATAAAAGAGTATCCTTTTTTTCTTAGAGATAGATTGGATTAGTGAGGTTTCCCTATACAACCTCTTAGCTATAGTTTAGTTTTCTTTTGCTTTTTGATTCACCCTATGAGGTGATGAAACTATGACAGTAGTAAGAATTGTAATAGTTAGAACTTGAACTTTCACTGATACAAATACGGAATATGATGCATTTCATACTTGAAGTTTGTTCATCACTCATTATGATAAAGTATAATCATATCTGACTTTGGATGGTATTCTAATTTTCCTTTGAGTAAGTGAGTAGCTCCATGTCACGTACATCTCCTTACTAGTATGGTATAGAATCAAGGAGGTCGGTTAACCTGACTATTTCAATCTTATATCCTTTAGGTTGTTTACCTCTTACGTAGGTTGGTTATATCGTATACCCTTGACTTGTATAGGCAAACATATATGTCTAGAGACAACTCAAATGTAAATTACCTAGGTAGTTTTAAGACACCCAAGGACCCATAGTATGGAATGCGAAGGACAAATCCTCCTTTTACCCCTTCGATGTCTCAATCTCCCATGATAGATGAAAGTCAACCGTACCATCTACCTCGAGACCATATCAACTACCATGAGTTTGGGTATTCCCCTTGACCAAGATCTATTTCTTCTTTGACAATTACTTTCTGCTATCCTAGCTAGGAATCTTAGCTACATTGTTTCTGTAGACAAGTTAAGGAGTATGATCTCACTAATTTTCTAAAGATGTACCCTATGTACTTCCATGGTGAGAATTAATTCAATATGGTGGACAAACATGATGAGTGGATTCTTTCCACTGAATGGACTTTTGATTGCATATCTTTTCTTGAGCATCAAAAGGTTTGTTTTTCTACTTACGTGCTTAACATGCCATCTTGACATTTATAGAACAACATGGACAAAACTCGTGATGTTGCTTCTATGACGTGAGATTAGTTCCTAGACTTGTTTAGAGAGAAGTATATATGATCTACAATTTCAAGAAAGAAGAAGTTTGAGTTCTACAATCTACATTAGAACTCTATGACTGTAGTTGAGTATGTGTAAACATTTCTTTACCTAGAGCATTATGCTAATGGTCTGATTGATGAGAGATGTGCTATCATATTTATGGAAGGGTTGTGTTATATGTTGAATGTATGTTGGTTTCTTATTTACCCCATACATTTCCTCAGATTGTGGATAAAGACCTTTTTATAGAATCTTACCCTGGTTATCAAGCTAAGATTAATATAAGAGGATGCTACCTAGTGAAGACTCAAAGCATGATATATGTTTTAAGTGCCATAAGAAGCATCCCCTATTAAACTACCCTTCTAAACGTAAAGGACAGATCATATGACATTATTGTGGAGAACATGCTCACATCAAATATCATTGCCCTCAACTTCATGGAGGTCAAATACTAATATGACATAGGAGTAATGGTAACAATCACAATAATGGAGGAACACCTAATGCTAGGCATATAGGACATCTCAATGCCATTGGGGGAGAAGAATTTTGCAAACAAAATGATGAAGGTAACCCTTATGCTCATACTTAACCCATATATATAGTTATGCTCCCCTTTCATGTTTGCTTAATATCTTGATGATATTCAATATATGCCGATACGTGTGGTTTAGTTAGAGTCATCTATGTGCCATTGGTTTTGTCTGGATTTTAGGTGCAATATTTTTCTTAGAGGGATGGAGTGTAGTACCTTGTAGTTTATGAATATGCTAATTTTGAGGACAAAATCATTTTAAGGGGCGGAGTCCCGTAACATACTTACATCTACCTATCCTGATACTATAAACCATAATCCCTTGATTAGTAGTTTATTGTGCTTTAATTTTTAGAAATGGCCAAACAAGGTTAGAGATATACTGTAGTACTCTTGTTTGTACCCTAATGAGAATATAATGCACATAACATGAGTAACTCAAGTATAAACCCTAACTACTATGGATACATGTGACCCTAACCATGTATTAGATACTATAAACCCTTACATTATTCTAGGTTTGATATGTGGAACCTAACCCTAAACATTGTATGATAATGATGTGTATGAGATGAATGATTAGCATCTCAACCAAAATCGTAAGTTGGAGTTGGGTGACCTTAATATGTACATAGTTGGTGCTACATGTGACACATTAGTTACACTAGGTGTTTGAATCACATAATATATATTAATGCACTTAGAATGGACCTATGTAAAGAGTGGTATGCAATAGTAGGCCCACTCAATGGTAAAAACATGAGCCATAAAATAATTAAGTAGCAGAAAACATAACTATTTGCATAGTTACAAAATATTTCTATGTACATAGCTTTCTCACCCTAAGGGTGGTACATAAAATGAAAAAGTTACATCTATATACACATAATCCCATATGCAGAGGGTAACAAGGCTATCTCAAGTTGTCCGTATGTCCATCAATTAGCTCAGAATCATCTTGAGTCTCTGCCCTGTAAAGCACCTATACCTGGGTGGAGGGAACACCCAGAAAAATAGGAAAACAAGGTATGTATCAGCAAAAGCTGAGTATGTACATGAAAATATTAACTAGGCATTAGTTGATACAAAAGTAAAGCATGATGTTCCCATAAAAAGGGGGCCATTAAAGCTATGTAAGTTTCAATGAGAAGTAACAAGAGAAGGAATTTCCAAAAGAATGAGGAAGTATAATTAAACATTTGAGAGAACGCATCTTGCCATTAACATCCATAATATCACAACAATCATAATCATTTGCATGCAGATATATTTAGACTAAATAGCTAAAGTACGACCAAGACACCACTGGATCTATCGTAAAACGGGTGGAATAGCACACACTGGGCAGAAATAGTGTGCCCCTGTATAAAGAGAGGTGGAAATAGCACACACGGGCGGAAATAGCATGCCCTAATGGTTGTGCTCATACATCATACAATAGATATCTAGCTAAATTATCAACATGCATAATTAGAGTGGCAAGACAATTTTCATTCACCATTCACGTTTCCAAGAATAATAACCAAGCATGTGGGGTCATTGACCCAATTCAACATGATAATAATAATTTCAAAAGAATAATAATAAGTCACAACTGAGAGGATATGGCATTTCAACAAGTGAGAATAAGAACAAGTAATCAAAGAGATGCCTCATTGCGGGAAAAATTAGTCATATAAATGCCTAGTTATAAATAGGGAGGAGTACATATGTGGTGTTCAAGACTAATTTTATCCCTAAGGGTGAAGTTTTTCATTGATCCTCCTCAACCTAAAAGTATTTCATATACACACATTAAGTCCATGATTATGAAAGTATATTTGATCTTAGTTTTGGTTACCTAATGTAGATTTAGGGTTTTGTAAATTGTAGAGGTACTCTAGTATAGTGCTAGGTACGGGTTTAGCTATTATTTATTTGTATACTCTCACTAGAAGTATATAGGGCTTGATACAAAACGTCTTCATATGTATATTGGTCATATACACATACTCTTATCTTCATGTGTATATCAATGTAAGTATATTCCATATGAAAATATATTGGGTTCACATGTAGTCCAACTAACACGTTATCTAGTCTCAATCTTATCAAGATATAAAGTCATCTACATATATGTTTATAAAGTACATTCTTAAATGTTTTTCTCTCTTTCTCCATTTCATTCATGAATCGGCCAACGAGTTATTTCTCATTGGCATATAGTGGTTTCATTAGACTTATACATAATTACCAAACTTGTCTTTGATAATATGCATATAGTGTTTTGTATATAATCAGTTCCAAGTAGATTGATCAAATAGTTTAGATATATCTTCAATCACAATCTATATACATGACATATTATGACTATTTCCAATGCATGGTTCAATATATAAGCCTCACGATTATATTAATATGTATAAATACCTTTATATATACCATAAGGTTAACTTGCTTCTAAGGTACATGCATTTATCATGTTTATCTGAATCAATATTATTCACTTGTTTATATTTATCTACTTAACTTAATTCGTAATGAACTGAAATTAAAGTAAAGAGAAGACTTACCTAACATTTGGATGAAATCATCCGATCTGTAAACGTTGAGTCGAAGCTAGCTTTACTTATTAGAATATGGATCGATCCCTTCCACAATGGCGGTTTCTTGCTATCTTTGATCTTTTTGGTCTTTGGTAGGAGATGATCCAACCTTTGATTATTTAGGTGGAATACGACACATATAAGAGACTATAACCATAGGTGGGTGCATGTTTGAAGGAGCCACTGTCGAGGCCATTGGTGGTGTGACTGCGAGGATCAATCGGTTGCAGGTTATGCTGGCGCCGGTATTGGTTAAGTAGGATTAAATGAGGAGCATTGTTGTGGCCAGATGCTACTAGTTGAAGGAGGGAGGTGTTGTGGAAGGGGTCTGTTAGGTCAAGAATTGACCAGACGGTGAAGCATCCTGAAGGTGTACAGTAGATTTGCAGCAGAGTCTCGACAGATGGTGTGCTACCAACAAAGTGTGAGGTCGTAGAAAGGCTAATCGATGCACCATCAGAGTCAAACTTCATGCGCCGCCCAGCAAGGAGTGATACAGAGAGACGAAGGTGAAAAGGAAGTTGTAACAGGGATGGACGGCAGCAGGTTTCATCCAGCAGACAGGGCACAACAAGTAAAGCATATTGTGGTTAGACCTAAGGAGTTCCAAGGATATCAGGGTCAGACGAAGTTGGGTTGGCATCCGCGGTAGTGAGGGCATGTCTGCTACCTTGTGTTGCTAGCAGTCGTGACTGGACAAGGAGGAGATGACTGCCGGTGATCAGTAACTCTAGTGGCGACCATCATAGCGCACAGGTTGTATCACCTCCGTGCACCCTCAGCAATCATTGGTTCCCAATTTGTAGGTGGCGATGCTCCATTACAAATCATGGCGTCGACAGATCTTATATTTGCAGGTCCTCCAGTGACGAAGCATAGTCACCACTCTTTGGGATGTCAGGAAGAGATAGGATGTACAGAGGGGAAGGCACAGAGGCATTGACGGCCGTGGTGGTGGTGGTTTGCCTCTGTTGCTTGCAGCAACCGAGCATAGGGGAAGGGAAGAAGATATATAACAGAAGAAATAGCAGAGGAACAGTGGGCCAGGCAGCGGTATCGATTGTCTTGAGTGATGGCGGCGGATCTAGTGGCAGGGCAGGGTGGCGCCTCATGGGGTGGCTGCAGATGGGCAGTACTACGTAGGAGGTGGGGTCAGGATAACCATGCGATCTCATGGTACTGGCGGCGGTGGCAACCCATCGGCCTGGTCGTAGGGTGCCATGGTGTGCGTTGTGGTGCTGGTTGATGGCGTATGGAGAAGGGAGGAGCCAGCATCTAGGGTTTTTAGGAATTGAAGATGGAGAGGAGGAGAAATATATAGCAGGCGACTGGGTGAGGGAGTGAAGAGAGAAGAAACAGAAGGCGAGATCGGCGACCGTTTGCCAGCTGACACTACCGTCGCACCCAGCGCAAGCGCTGCTTGGGGTGAAGAGTCGTCGGAGGGGGGCAGGCATTATGGGAAAAATTAGGGGTGAAAATAAACTAATATTATCCTAACCAAAAGGTCCTAGCATAGGGAGGATTAATTTAGATACCTGAATTTAGGTATGTTACAATACTTAAATAAGATCCTATACGTAAGTTGAAACTCATTAAATATGGAACATATGACATCTTGTTCACTAATACAAACATAATGACTTAAATTTGCATAATTAGTAACCAAATGAGAATGAGTATAAATGAATGATTCTAGTGGACAATAATCTGACTAATATATAATGCGATAATAATTGGATGTTTAGTGTAAGTGGAGAAAATTAGTGTTCCATAATATGAGCTAATATTGAATTAATGAACTTAAGGGGATAAATAAGTAAAATTTAGGAATTTTTAAAAAATACATCGTAACCCTTTTAATAGCTATATGAGGACAATATGACTCTAAATAATAATACATGATGAAAAATGTTGATGTATCATGATAAATATTGAGATGATGGAGTTAAACCCTAATTCTATTAGAACTCTATAGTGTTTGAAATTAAATCTAACCTCAATGTTGGATTTCTTAGGTCCTAATTAGCTAAGATGGCAAGTTTCAAACTAATTGGATAATGTTAGATACCCTATTTTGGTTTGGAATGAAAACATAATCACAATGCAAAGAGGACATTGGGTAATCAGATTTAAACTATGTTTTCCCTGATTATGATTTCACGTGATTGACTTCCTGATTCTACCTATGCTTTCCATGTCACATAGCTTTGTTATCAAGTCGATGCATATGGTTCTTGCGAGCCGTGTGATTTCAGCCATGTGACTTCTTATTCTCCTTATTCCTCAATTCTAGTAACACCTGTGACTCAACACTCCACACATATTATCCTTCTTCCGATCTCTCCATGTGTTCCCCCTTGTCTCTCTATTCTATTCCCAAAACATTCCTCACTTCCCCAAAAACTCAGGAAGCCATAACTTCACATGTTTTGTGACCCAGAGTATCCTCCTCACCTCAAATTTATCCTCATCCCTTGTTTCCTCCTTTGATTCAAATACTTGGTGTTCTGGACCTTCTAGCCTATAAATTCCCAACATTAAACCCTTCACACATACCATAGAGTTGTTCTGACATTATGCTTTGTTTTCTGGCGGTCGTGAGTATACCGTCCTGACTCCACCTTGGTATGTCAGACACCTGGAGCTTGTCGGTGCACTTAGGGGCATTAAAGCCTTATTTGATCCCCTACATGGTCTTAGGGTGCTGTTGTCATGATACTTGCACCATCACTGTATCCAACTCATAGCGCCCTCTTATTCCCTCTTTCTTCGTTCTTGTTCACTGTATTGTGAATCCATGTGTTTCTTCTCATCTAGTCAGGATGCCTTCTTATTTTCTCGATGCCGACTCTTTTAAAGCCTAAGGAACTTGTAAGTAGATTTTAATTTATGTAGTTTGCATTTCTCCCGTGTCTCAAGTTTTCTCCTTGGGATAGACATGGTGGAAACAACTACCTTTTCTCATTATATGTCACACAACCCTTGTTGAGATTTCCATGACATGATGGAGCTAAGGGGATCGTTGACTATTGCTAGTGGGGTATTTTTTGACGTTTTGATGGCTAGAGAGCTTTCAGAGATTTGTGCTTCTTGCACAAAATAGTAAGCAAAGAAGATGATGACATAAATGATTTATAGTGTTTCCCTTGTTTTGATTTTGATTTTGTCACACTTTTAGTGGGAGATATTGTCTTACTCCCTATGGTTTGATTATTATCACACACTGTTTTGACTGTGAGTATGTTTTCTTCCCTATCACACATCATTCTTCTGATGCATAATGTGAGGGTATTATGGTATTTTTTGTTTCATATATTTTTTGAGAAATTTAGTAAATGGTGGAATCTTAAATAATTTATAAAACTTATTTACTTACATAAAAATACAAATAAATACTTGCTGGAATCAGAAAAGTATCCTCTTCCCAATTAGATACATTCAGAACCCAAATCCATTGAAAATGAAAGTTGATAATTTAGGGCATATAAATATATATATTAATTGACGATAGTTATTTGTGAATACAATAATAGGCAAAAGTACCTGATTGGATCTACGTTTGGACATTCAATATTGACAAACATATTTGAGGTATGTTTCTTGAGTCATATATTTTCTCTTCCTCTCCTTGATACAATTGTGGCATATTATGTTGAAGGTCACATTTTTATATCTATGTGAACTGATTGGGCCATTCTCTTGAAATTAGTATTATTGACTATTGTAATTGTTAATTGAAATATATTCTTCTATCCTTTTGTTGTTCCATTCAATTTGCATCTTAAAGAATTTGTTGATCCATATGCAATGGAAACTCTAGTTTCCATATGTTGGCCTTGGTTGTGTCATTTCATCATATTTGTAATCTTTATGGTGGACATTAATCTAAATTCTTATTGATGATATGACGAAAATAATGCTTGACTCTTT
This sequence comes from Alisma plantago-aquatica, assembly GCA_963693085.1. NCBI lineage: Eukaryota > Viridiplantae > Streptophyta > Magnoliopsida > Alismatales > Alismataceae > Alisma > Alisma plantago-aquatica. Next base: position 303,104,755 of record OY856410.1, on the reverse strand, counting down.
ATTAAAATTCATGAAAGATTTTGATAACTAGTATAACATGAACATTTGCACATTATGTGGTGAATCCCTATTTTGTTTACTCTATATATAGGGGAATTTGTTGGTGTTTGGGAATCGTGTTTACTTTAATCTTGACGTTCTTTATTCATACATGTTGTCCGATCCCTATTTTAAATGCAAAACAACTTTTGATGATAAATTTTCACCTTGTCTTATCTTGTTGCGTGTTTCCAACCCTGTAGGTGGAGGAAATATTACTATAGGTTACCCTGAGCTATAACTTGCATCTGAATTGCCCGTTTTGCTCAGATATAGATTGGAGTAGCCAAATTTCCCTCTGCATCCTCTTACTTATACTTTAGTTTCCTTTAGTTTTTGTATTCAACCTATGTGGTGATGGAACTATGACAATAATGAGAATTGTAATAGTTAGACTTTTATTTTCCACCTAACTTTTGGTATTTGTTACATTTCATACTTGAATTTTAGCTGATCATCCCTTACAAAAACTCGTAATTGTTTTTGTCTTTGGATGGTATTATAATTTTCCTTTGACTAAGTGAGTGACTCCCCTATTGGGTCCCACTCCTTATAGGGGGTTTCTTGCACCCCATCGCTTTCCACTTGGTGTATCACAAGACACAACTCACCTTGACCTACAGTAACGAGGTGGGAACATGTTTGTTGTACCTGCCCTAATATGATTAAAATGGATAATATCACATGCATATGGATATTTTATTTCTTATTAATCAAAAGTAAGTTTTCAGTTGTGCTCATGTATTTCCTAGTTGGATCCAATTTCAGAAGTTGATATGCCACGTCGCTAAGAGAGACCTTTCTTCTATACCAAAATCTATGCTACATATCCTCATGGAAGAACTCAACACTTTTTTTGGGATCAAATCACGATGAAATATTTCTATTTCTTCTTGAATTAGTTCTTATTTTTGTAGTATATATATGCAACTAATTGTTGATGTTATCATTAAGGAATTAGTGAAATCCAAATTTTCTTGTTCCTGATGGAAAGTTTGTCTTGGTAAGAAGGGCATAGATCCTAATGGATCATCATTCATTTTTCCATTCTAAAGTATATTGAGGGTTCCAACAACTCAAGTTTTCTTTTGAAGTAGGTGGTGGTCTTCCAACAATGTTCCTAACTAGAGGAGACACCCTAGATGGAGATGGAGGTAGAATAGCAGTACCTTTGAATATTTTTATCATTCTTGTAGATCTCAATCAATAATTTACACAATGCAGTGGTGATGAGTTTGGCGAGTGAAGTCATTTGCATGAATTCCACAAGGCCTAATATTGACCAATTTATAATGCGAGTCAAAAGCGTGAGCCAAAACGACCAGACCCTTAGGGTCATAATTTAGACTTATAAACCAAATATAGAAGACTCTTGACATGATACTGGTTCCATTGTAGTATTGGGTCGAACTCACAGAAAAAGGTGGCTGTTTCTTTGGCATTGTCTTAGCTAAAATGATTGGTAAAATAGAGGAAGGAATTTCATATAATGCAGAAATAACCAAACAAAATTAAATATAATCAAAGGTTACTAAGAAGAAAAAGGTGATACATGACATGGTCTGATATGATTATGGGAGGAACTATGAATATGTTTTTCCTACCAAGAACCCTCACCTAAAATATAAACATACATAGACCACGTTTATACCCTTAACATAGGTTTGAAGTAGTTATTATTAGTTTCCATCTGTCGCTGAAGTTTAGGGTATATGTAAGGTTAAAATCAAGATTCCCTCAAACAAACAACCAAGTATATCAAGAATATAACTTTACTCTAGTGATACATCACTATAATGAATCAACACTACTACAAGATCTAGATCTATATTCCAAAAATCACTTTCTCAAGGGTATCCAAATTCAAACATCAAAATATATATCTAAACACACACACACACACACACACACACACACACACACATATATATATATATATATATATATATATATATATATATATATAGAGAGAGAGAGAGAGAGAGAGATCCTATGCGAGGCTTCAGTTTGTACGAGCATACGAAACGTTATTTCAACCACTCGTTTTTATTGATTATAATAGGATGACATGCATCCAGTTCGAGATGGCATAGAAAAGAAGACCGGCGTACTCACTGCCTATGAATTGACATCTACAACAAGACAAACTTGTCATAACTAACAAATTAATTATATTTGTCCCGCTCGACTTCCACTCAACCATTTTAATACAATTTAATTTTGTCTTGCTCCAATAGTCTTGTAAGTATTCTAGAGTTATATCGTATATTACATTTTAATCGACGTGAATCATTTGCTCATTCACGTTGCTGCTAGCATTAACAAGCAAAACCCCCAACCAAATATAATATGTCCATGGGGCTGTCGCAATTTTGGGTTTAGATTAGCTATGGCCACAATTAGGTAGACCGTATTTAATGCAGTCAGATCCAAAATTGACTAAGATCTGAATTTTAGTCACTCTATTCAAATCTGAAACTAACATAGATTCATTACTTAGAACCTGTACCTTAATTTCTATCATCCCAAAACCAACTCAAATCCGTAAAAATCAAAACATATAGCTATGCTGTCAAAATTTTAACTCTACACAATCTGAGTTTTTTAGTAGTTCAACCCGAAGTAGGCCTAGACGTGTATTTTTAAAGTCTATAATCAACCTGGATTGTAAGAATTAGAACTCAAAACTGACTTGGATCCAAATTTTGGTGACTCGTAATCGACCGAGTTTGTCAAAACTAAAACTAACATAAATTCCAAGTCATATGAATTGAGTACACATGTATGAGTCGTACATGTTCCCAACCGAACCCAGCCCAACTAAAACTAACCCAAACTTGAATTTTGATCAATGCATAATTGTCTCAGATTCATCATAAATATTACAAAATATAAGTTACATATGTCAAATTACTAGTTTCTCATAACTTAGATACTCTTATATAATCTAACTTGGAATCAATGCGGTCTTAGATTTGTCCAAATACAAAATAGACTCGGATAGATGATGTTTGGGGAAGGAGGACTAAACATCAAAAGCTTCCATGTCATAGTTGGATGGGCCATGTTGAAACATGGCACCAAATTCTTAGCTAACACAAACTCAATATGGACCACCATGATGAGGAGGCAATATGGTATTACCTTGGTAGATCACATGAGCCATACACAAGGATTTTTGTGCACTTAAAGACTTTGGGGGCCAAGTCCATAAAGTTTGCTTGCTTGTTTGAAGAATCATCACTTGGTGAATGCATTTTGAAGGTAGGTTTCCTAACACTTGGCAAGTGGTAAGACCATATGGTCAGCCTTTTGATGTACATGATTTACATAGTCTTTTTTACTGCTCTTGTATGCATTTTCAAGTCATTTTCTGCCTCAAGTTGCCTCTAATTTTTTTATTTATTTACGAGAGAACCCAGCCTAGGAAGGGCCACTACTGGACTCACCTCAGCATGGTAAACTCTTGAGGCCTGAGAGGGTGTGGTCTGGTCACCGCCTCTGCCCCCTCTCGCACCCAATATGAGTGAAATGTCATTCACAGAGAGCCTTTTGGCGTGATTTGAACTGGGGTCCTTCATTGGGACTTATAGAGCTCTTACCAACCTGGATACTCTAGCTAGAAAGTTGCCTCTAATCATGCTAGATTTCCCATTTTATTGTTATCTTTTCTTGATCTATGATTTGGATTGTAGGTATAAAAATTTGGTATCAAAATGGATTGTAGGTCACCCCCTAAACCCTAAACCCTTGCAGTAATGTGCTTCTTTCACAAGTTGCACACAAATCACGCCGAGGTGGCACCACCACCACCATGGGCGGCGGTGGTTTTTGTGCTCCTAGCATGGTGACCATGGCCTCCACGCCTCTGTGTATCCATGTGGACAACAAGGAAGAGAAAATCAATGCTAGCACGTTGACGTTCAAACGTACGACTCCTTCCTGTTGACTTTAGAGCACAATGAGGAGTTCCTGGTTGTCCACATGGACTACACAAAGGCGTGGAGGCTATTGTCACCACACTAGGAGAACAACAACCACCATTGTCCATGGTGGTGCTGCCCTAGCATTGTTGGTGTGCAACTTGTGAAAGAAGCACATCACTGTAAGGGTTTAGGGTTTAAGGTTTAGAGGGTGATTTATAATCCATTTTGTTGCTAAATTGTTATACCTACAATGCAAATCAAAGAGCAAGAAAAGCTAACAATAAAGTGAGAAATATAGCATGATTGGAGGTAACTTGCCAGCCAGACTAGCCAGGATGGTAAGAGCTCGATAATTCCCAATGAAGGACTCATGTTAGAATCACGCTAAAAGGCTCTCTGTGAACGACATTTTACTTTGTTTGGGTGTGAGAGGGGGGAGACTGGACCACACCCTCTCAGACCTCGAGAGTTTACCATGTTTGGGTGGGTCCAATAGTGGCCCTACCTGGGGTGGGATCTCCCGTCAATCAAAAAATATTAGAGGCGACTTGAGGCAGAAAATGACTTGAAAATGCATACAAGAGTAGTAAAAAAGACTATATAAATCATGTACATCAAAAGATTGACCATGTGGTCCTACCTCTTGCCAAGTGTTTGCAAACTGAATGATCAGTTTGATTTTTGGCGTGTGAGGCGTCTTTCCAAAGATGGGAGCGGGCAATTAGGGCTCCCCACCACTCCTAAAGCATCGGCGGTGCGGGGGCCTCCCTGGCGCTCCAACGCCTGGGGTTTCTCTAGCGGCGTCTCTCCTGTGGGTGGATTGTGAAGGTTGGTTTTCCTAATCGCCTTCACACGACCTGCTCATGGGCACGTGGCGGTGGCGGCACGTGGGAGGCTTCTATAGAACCTCCTCGGTCGAGAGTAGCAGGGTGGGTTCTAAGAGGGAAGGTTGACTGTAAGGAGTGGGATCTAAGAGGGGAACCACTCCCTACTTAAAATTTGAAGAATAAAACCTCCTGTCCAAACACACCCTTAAGATATCTTGGAGTGGGTGTAAATTTTTTAAATCTTATTAATGGTATTCAAAGCAACCAAAGTGTAGCAGCGGAAGAAATTAATGACTATATTAATGCTTTGGGGTTCCTGGGGCGGCTGATGCCTTAGTAGTGGCAGGACATGCTGGCATTGAGGGCGAGTCTGGCCCAGCATGTCCTGCTACTGCTAAGGCATCAGTCCCCCCAAGAACCCCAAAGCATTAATATAGTCATTAATTTCTTCCGCTGCTACACTTTGGTTGCTTTGAATATCATTAATAAGTTTAAATTTTTTACACCCACTCCAAGATACCTTAAGGGTGTGTTTGGAATGGAGGTTTTATTCTTCAAATTTTAATTAGGGAGTGGTTCCCCTCTTGGATCCCACTCCTTACAGTCGACCTTCCCTCTTAGCACCTACCCTACTGCTCTCGACAGAGGAGGTTCTATAGAAGCCTCCCACGTGCCGCCACCGCCACCGCCACGTGCCCATGAGCAGGTCGTGCGAAGGCGATTAGGAAAACCAACCTTCACAATCCACCCACAGGAGAGACGCCGCTGGAGAAACCCCAGGCGCTGGAGCGCCAGGGAGGCCCTCGCACCGCCGATGCTTCAGGAGTGGGTGGGGAGCCCTAATTGCCCGCTCCCATCTCTGGAAAGATGCCTCGCGTGCCAAAAATCAAACTGATCATTCAGTTTGCAAACACTTGGCAAGAGGTAGGACCACATGGTCAGTCTTTTGATGTACATGATTTATATAGTCTTTTTTACTACTCTTGTATGCATTTTCAAGTCATTTTCTGCCTCAATTTGCCTCTAATATTTTTTGATTTACGAGAGATCCCACCCAAGGAAGGGCCACTACTGGACCCACCCAAACATGGTAAACTCTTGAGGTCTGAGAGGGCATGGTCTGGTCTCCCCCTCTCACGCCCAAACAAAGTGAAATGTCGTTCACAGAGAGCCTTTTAGCATGATTCGAACATGAGTCCTTCATTGGGAATTATCGAGCTCTTACCATCCTGGCTAGTCTGGCTGACAAGTTACCTCCAATCATGCTATATTTCCCACTTTATTGTTAGCTTTTCTTGCTCTTTGATTTGGATTGTAGGTATAACAATTTGGCAACAAAATGGATTGTAAATCACCCTCTAAACCTTAAACCCTAAACCCTTACAGTTATGTGCTTCTTTCACAAGTTGCACACCAACAATGCTAGGGCAGCACCACCATGGACAATGGTGGTTGTTGTGCTCCTAGTGTGGTGACAATAGCCTCCACGCCTTTGTGTAGTCCATGTGGATAACCAGGAACTCCTCATTGTACTATAAAGTCAACATGAAGGAGTCGTCCATTTGAATGTCAACGTGCTAGCATTGATTTGCTCTTCCTTGTTGTCCACATGGATACACAGAGGCGTGGAGGCCACGGTCACCATGCTAGGAGCACAAAAACCACCGCCGCCTATGGTGGTGCCACCCCGACATTGTTTGTGTGCAACTTGTGAAAGAAGCACATTACTGCAAGGGTTTAGGGTTTAGGGTTTAGGGGGTGACATACAATCCATTTTGATACCAAATTTTTATACCTACAATCCAAATCATAGATCAAGAAAAGATAACAATAAAATGGGAAATCTAGCATGATTAGAGGCAACTTGCTAGCTAGAGTATCCAGGTTGGTAAGAGCTCTATAAGTCCCAATGAAGGATCCCAGTTCAAATCATGCCAAAAGTCTCTCTGTGAATGACATTTCACTCATATTGGGTGCGAGAGGGGGCAGAGGCGGTGACCAGACCATACCCTCTCAAGCCTCAAGAGTTTACCATGATGAGGTGAGTCCAGTAGTGGCCCTGCCTAGGCTGGGTTCTCTCATAAATAAAAAAAGATTAGAGGCAACTTGAGGCAGAAAATGACTTGAAAATGCATACAAGAGCAGTAAAAAAGACTATGTAAATCATGTACATCAAAAGGCTGACCATATGGTCTTACCACTTGCCAAGTGTTAGGAAACCTACCTTCAAAATGCATTCACCAAGTGATGATTCTTCAAACAAGCAAGCAAACTTTATGGACTTGGCCCCCAAAGTCTTTAAGTGCACAAAAATCCTTGTGTATGGTTCATGTGATCTACCAAGGTAATACCATATTACCTCCTCATCATGGTGGTCCATATTGAGTTTGTGTTAGCTAAGAATTTGGTGACATGTTTCAACATGGCCCATCCAACTATGACATGGAAGCTTTTGATGTTTAGTCCTCCTTCCCCAAACGTCATCTATCCGAGTCTATTTTGTATTTGGACAAATCTAAGACCGCATTGATTCCACGTTAGATTATATAAGAGTATCTAAGTTATGAGAAACTAGTACTTTGACATATGTAACTTATATTTTGTAATATTTATGATGAATCTGAGACAATTATGCATTGATCAAAATTCAAGTTTGGGTTAGTTTTAGTTGGGCCATCAAAGTTGGGCTGGGTTCGGTTGAGAACATGTACGACTCATACATGTGTACTCAATTCACATGACTTGGAATTTATGTTAGTTTTAGTTTTGACAAACTCGGTCGATTACGAGTCACCAAAATTTGGATCCAAGTCAGTTTTGAGTTCTAATTCTTACAATCCAGGTTTATTATAGACTTTAAAAATACACGTCTAGGCCTACTTCGGGTTGAACTACTAAAAAACTCAGATTGTGTAGAGTTAAAATTTTGACATCATAGCTATATGTTTTGATTTTTACGGATTTGAGTTGGTTTTGGGATGATAGAAATTAAGGTACAAGTTTTAAGTAATGAATCTATGTTAGTTTCAGATTTGAATAGAGTGACTAAAATTCAGATCTTAGTCAATTTTGGATCTGACTGCATTAAATACGGGCTACCTAATTGTGGCCATAGCTAATCTAAACCCAAAATTGCGACAGCCCCATGGACATATTATATTTGGTTGGGGGTTTTGCTTGTTAATGCTAGCAGCAACGTGAATGAGTAAATGATTCATGTCGATTAAAATGTAATATACGATATAACTCTAGAATACTTACAAGACTATTGGAGCAAGACAAAATTAAATGGTATTAAAATGGTTGAGTGGAAGTCGAGCGGGACAAATAGAATTAATTTATTAGTTATGACAAGTTTGTATTGTTGTAGATGTCAATTCATGGGCAGTGAGTAAGCCAGTCTTCTTTTCTATGCCGTCTCGAACTGGATGCATGTCATCCTATTATAATCAATAAAAACGAGTGGTTGAAATAACGTTTCGTATGACTGAAGCCTCCCATAGGATCACTCCTCTCTCTCTCTCTCTCTGTATATATATATATATATATATATATATATATATATATATATATTTGTGTGTGTGTGTGTGTGTATGTGTCTCTCTCTCTCTCTCTCTCTCTCTCTCTCTCTCTATATATATATATATATATATATATATATATATATATATATATATATATATATATATATATATCTGTGTGTATATCTCTCTCTCTCTCTCTCTCTCTCTCTCTATATATATATATATATATATATATATATATATATATATATATATATATATATATATATATATATGGGCCCATCTTTAATATCCGCCCCCTATTTCGATTACTTTTTTTTAGATTCTTAGTTTTGACATGTAGATGATTACTTTACCTTGCAAACTGTTACTTTTCATGCATGGATAGTAAATTTACAATAGCAGATTCAAAAATACAATTATATTTATAAATATAAATATAAATATAAATATAAATATAAATATAAATATATATATATATATATATATAAATAAAAAAAATAATATATATATATATATATATATATATATATATATATATATTTCCTGTGTATTCTGCCCATATTTTACACTTTTAGTCATATAGTTACTTTATTATCATCATAGTTACATTTTTGTCCAACGAGTTACTTTCCTAACTGTATAGTTACTTTTTTGGCTGACAGGTAGCAAACTCCAGGCTACCCGTGCAGGTATTGAATGAATGCCCTATATATGTGTGTGTATATATATATATATAAACATATATATGGATACAAATATATATATAAATAATATAATATATATATTTATATAAAATGTGTGTGTGTGCGTGTGTGTTTCTCTATATATAGACACACTCTCTCTCTCTCTCTCTCTCACACACACACACACACACACACACACACACACACACACACACACACATATATATATATATATATATATATATGAGCCTATAATATTTTCATGATTTGGAGGGCCTAGTGACTACTTTCAACACAATAAAGTTTCCTAGGCCACTCATAGTAATAATAAACATCAAGTATCCATGGTACAAAATGGTCATGCAACAATAACAATGGTAAAGCATAGAAAAGTAGGAAGAAAATGGTAAGAGAAGGGAGTTAGAAGGTGATAAAGGATAGATCTTCTTAGATGTACTATTCCTCATAGTAGATCTTGTGGTGATATGCCCTGAGATCCAATCATATGATGATTGTAATTGTACATCTTTTAATCAATTGTATTAGTAATAAAATCAATTTCAACTATTATGTTTGTTTCAATATGAGAATGAATAAGTATAATAATGCCCTAAGAATGCATGACTCAATGACATGAGAATTCAGGTCGAGGATGTGAACATGAGATCATGTGTATGTTAAGAGTATTCCTTCTTGTATTAGTCCCTAGTCATATATTAATGTGGATATTTGGACAACAAAAATACATAAAGACTAGTATGTGTGTTGATTGATGACTGCATATCATTAGTCATGATATTGTATATCAAATTAAACACATAGATACTTGTTATGAACAAGTGTATTGGACAAACCCACTTTGAGTACGATACATGAAAGCCAATAATGGCAATCAAAATCACATCCTAATGTGACAATGGTGATTGTGGTTCTTTAAAACTGAAGTCACTATAGCGATCACATGTTGTTCAGTGTGGTTTAACACTACTCAACATGACCTTGAATAAGGGTTTCTATACAAGTAGTTCTTAGGTTCATTGTGACATGTGGATTACTATGAGTGGTGTATATAGAATTTATCCCTCCCATTGAAGTGATATCCTGACTGCTTGATAAATGAAACTATGAAATGCATGTGCATGCTGATATGAGTCAATATATGATACTAAGTTTATGTGTATCTCAAACCTTCTACTATAGATCAAGAAACAAAGATTGAACAATAAGAGGATGATACTTCCATGCATCAGATTCAATCTGGATATAAAAAACAAATGGATTATACAATCATTATTGCACTAGTCACAATAGTAGGTTGAAGTTGTTGTCCAACTTCTCCAGTTACTTGGGTGGCAATGAAGTCTTGATATATACCAATCATTGCATGTGAGGTCATAACTGATTATGTACATCACTAGCAATGTAATGTGGAGCCTATGGGGTCAGATGTAAAAGATGTACTGGAATAGGAGTATAATTGTGGAAATGATTGGAAATGTTTCAAGGTATATCGATTACTAGATGTTTAGGTAATCAATTAGAATAATATTTGAATAAGATCCAACTCAAATGGCTAAAAGGTTTAAGCAAATTGATTGGACCTACAATTATAAACTCATGTGATGACTCGACCAACTAACCTTGAATGACTAAATTTAGATAATGTATTAATGTGACTAATTGATCAATTATCAATCGATCAATTGACTAATTAACTTATAGTGTGATTTCCGAATATTTGAAGTGCATGTTTCACTATCCGCGAGTGACCCATTTCAAACATAGCCACCACCTTTTTGTTTCCCAGGGTTTTGAAAACCCTACTTCCCTGCCTCTCCTATTTAAATGGGCATGATGGCCAGATCATAATCACACACTATTGTACATGAATCTTAGTTGTCGTCAACCCTAAGAGAGAGAGAGAATGGAAAAAATACTAACATGTCATCAAGTGAGAGGTTGCTCCTATTGGTATGTATGCCTAGAGGCCAATCATATAATGACTGTATTGGCATATATTGTAAACAATTTGATTAGTAATAAAGGAAATATTCCAATTTATTCTATTTTATTCAGTTATGAGATAATAGTGTAAGATAATAATTGTCTAAAGAATGATATTACTCAATGACATATGTCTTTAGGTTGAGGACCTAAAAAATGATATCATACAAATGCCAAGAGTAGATGCATTGTTGTTATGTTCCTAATCGGTCGTTATTGTGGAACCTGATAGACCACAATAACACTGAGACTAGAGTGTGCATTGGTTGATGATAGAATCTCATTAAGTCATAATATGTGATATAAACCCAAACACATAGACACGTTTTATAGAACAATGCATCAGACATTCCAACCTTGAGAGTGATGCATGGAAACCATGATAGGTAATCCAAATCATCTCTCATAGTGATGGTGGCGATTGTGGTTCTTAGACCTGAAATAACTACGCTCATCAGATGTCATTCGATGTACTTTGACATCATCCACCGTGACCTTGAATAAGGGTTGCCATAAAGGTGGTGCTCATGTGTATTGTAACACATGGGGATGACTATGAGTGATGTAGATGGGATTTGTCCCTCCTACAGGAGTATGACATACTGGACACTTGATAAGAAAAATTGAGAAATGCATGGCCATGATCATGTCAATCAATATGTGATATTGAGCTTACATATATCTCAAACAATCTGCTCTAGTTCAAGGAACAAAGACTGAATATTGAAGTGTATGACAATTCCATGCCTCAGGTTCAATTTAGATATTAGTGACAAAGGAACTATACGATCACTATAACACCAATTACAAATTGTATGTTGAAGTTGTTCTCCAACTTTCCGATAACATGGGTAGCAATGATATCTTTCTAGATACCACTCATTGCTTTTTATGTCATAAATTAGTTATGGACATTCACTATCAACATAACTTGGAACCTATTACCTATAAGGTCACACATATAGGATACACTTAGAATAGGATTTTATTCATGAATGTAGTTTAAACTTGATTACTAAAGTGTTAGGCATTCAATTTAAACAATAATAACCAAAAGTTGACTAACTAGACTGTGAAACAATCAGTTCAAGTGATGAACTGATCGATTCCAGTGTCAGGTCAATTTGAACCAACTTTGGCAATCATAACCCTAAAACGACCGATTCAGTGAATGAACCGATCGGCTCAGATATGTGAACTGACCATTTGGTTGATCAATTTGATTGGATCAAGGATTGATGTTGACGTCATGTTGTGAACTAATTGGATATTAATTTCCAATACAATTGTGATTTGGAAACATAGTGAAATGATTAGTTTAAGGGTTGATCCAATCAAATCACATGTGAACCAATGGGTTTAGCTATGAAACGACTGGTTTGATGTTCTCAGCTTCCAGTAAATTCATGAAATTCCATCTCTTCGACTCTCACTTAGGCTATAACTCCTGACCTGACCTTCCTATAAATAGAGGGGTACTTGAGGCTTTCTAGAGACACAACGATAAGCTCTAACAATTGTTGTCTTCTCACAATTGTGGTAACACAAGAAACCAAGCAAGTTCTACCTGTCAAAAGGAGGAGCAATGAGGGAGAGACAATTAGAAGAGCAAGCATGGTAGCATGCTGTCTAGAAGGGATAAATCCTTCTTCTCTATTCATCTAGAATAATAGGAGTTCCTGGTGGTTCATGTGGACTACTACAGAGGCAAGGAGACCATTGACATCTGCTAGGAGGACATAGACAACCACTGTCCATGGTGATCAACTAGGAAGCCATTTCTATTGGCGTTCATGTGTAACTTGAAGAAAGTCACTCACTGCTATAAGAGATTGTAGTTGGACTTGCTCCAGGACTAGGTATAAACCTTGCAACCCTCCTTCACATTACATAGTTGTTGACACGAACTACTATCCAAAGGGGAATATGGTAGTTAATTTTTTTGTTTCCGCTGCCTTATCTGATGTCATAGTTTCCTACAATGGTATTACAACCATGTCAATTTACTATGGTTTGAGATTTAATCAATATTATCAGATTTTCGGTTTCATCATTTATTCATTACATGCATTGTGAATAATTAAATGATTAATGTGCATATCCGATTAAAGACCACAAATGATCGTTGTGTATATGATATTATATATATGCATTCATACACATTGCCATAAACTTGGTTTTTATGGTGGATGTTAGCATGGTTATGGCCAATAACCCTAGATTTTTGTGCATGGCTGTGGTTGTTTATTTCTATTTGCATATTGAGCCTCTATCTTCTTTTCCATATGTACAAGTATCAAATATCTCCTTCCTATGTTACCCTCAAATGTTAGTTGAGGTTTCCCTATTACCATGTAATATGTTAAATAGGATTAGGATAGTTTCTATTCTTGTTATGGCAAAGAAGACGTTTAACACCAGACGAACTAACTATTTCAGAAGATGAACCGACCAATTGGAGGACCAAGGAGGACAAATGACTGGAGGAGCCAAATGGTGGCCCAATCCATCGACTGGAGGCATCCATATAATGTTTAGACCGAAGACTAGACGATCAATCTAACGAACGAACCAACCAACCAGGAGGAAAAAAGAATGATTGAAAAGTTGAACTGATTGACCTGATTGATTCAAGTACAAATCTTCATCAACAACGTGTTTCTACATGTGATGTAGACCTTAGGTGGCAGTAATTACTTGTGTCTCTAAGGAATTACAATAGTATGGCCATAACCATTGCTTGTGTTTATAATTGCATGTTTTTTGTGTGGGATAACACATGTATATGATACGTACTATAAGTATGTGGTGATTGGATATGTATATATATTTATAAATATACAACCCTTTAGTAAAATATTAAGTCTTAGATGCTTTCTGTTCGCAATACACACGAAAATATTTATCGACTAAGTGTGGGCATGCTAAGCATGGTGCGTAGTCCATCTCATGGAAGTGTGATAGTAGTGATGTGGGCCTGCCAAGCAGGGTGCATTACTATCGTGTTGGCTTTTGGGTTAGACATAACTAGGTGATCTTAATGAGATTAAGTACCTAGAAGCATTCATATCAGTATGGTAAAGAGTTGTGCATACCATCTATCCAAGAATTGTATAAGATGCAATTGGAAAAAGTTGCCTACCTTAATGATTGATTATGGATGCTGGCATTGGCCGGGTAATAACTCAATTGTTTTGGGTCTTGGATCACTAGGAGGTTATACTATACTATCCTCCAAATTAATATATGAGGACTAAAATTTTTAACAAAATAATGAGAGCGATAATTAATTAAAGGACTAATCAAACATTGTCAAATTTTATTTTAATCAAATCAAATCAAAATGTTTTGAAAAATTGTAAATTTCTCTTGTAGAATCAAATGGCAACCAATAACACATTTTACTTGCAATCAGTCCTTGAGATGGACAAGTTGAATGGGAATAATTTTCACAACTGGCCTAGGACATTGAGAATTGTTCTCACACAAGAGAGGAAGCTCTATGTCCTAGAGACACCAGAACCAAATGAGCTTGCTCCCACTGTGCCTATAGCTGAAAGGGATGCTTACAAGAAGCATTCTGAAGAAGCCGTTGATGTCAAGTGCCTAATGCTTACTCCATGAACTATGAGTTGCAAAGACAACATGAGAATATGGATGTTATTTAGATGGTAATACATCTTAATAAAATGTACCAAGATCAGGCAAGACGGGAGAGATATGATGTCTCCGAGGCACTATTTAAGTGTAACGTGGCATAAGGAGATCTAGTAGGTCCTCATTTTCTCAAGCTTATTGGATATGTGGAGAACCTTTCTTGACTAGTATTTCCATTGGGTCAAGAGTTGGCCACTGATGTGATTTTGTAGTCACTGATAGAGTCATACAATCAATTTGTCATGAACTACAACATGAATGATTTCGACAAGCCATTGAAAAAATTACCTGGAATGTTGAGAACAACTAAGGCACAAATGAAGAAAGACAAGACCAAGTGTGTGCCGATGATCAATAGATCAAAGGGAATAGAAAAGCTATGAAGATATATAAAGCTGGCCAGAAGCCCAAGTCTTCAACACTCAAATTAAAGAGAGTGGTGAATAAGATAGGCAAAATTCACCATTGTCATCATCATGGACACTGGAAGAGGAATTTCCCTCTCTATATGGAGGAACTAAGGAAGAAGAAGGAGGGGATAAAGATCTCCATTTTAGGTATACATGTTATTGAGATAATTTTTTCTACTTATTCATCTTGGGTACTAGATACCAGATGTGGATCTTATATATGTTCAAATAAGAATGATATAAAAAGAAGTAGGCCTCTATGTAAGGGTGATTTCAGATTGTGCATCACAAATGGATCAAGAGTTATTGCCACTATAGTTGGAACCTATAATTTATCTCTACCCATAGGGCTTGTAATAGAGTTAGTGAGCTACTATTTTATATCTCCCATTAATAGAAACATTGTTTGTATCATGTAAGGATAAGGATGAATATGAATATCATATAAAGAATGGTCTATGTTCTATTTCAAAAGATGAGATCTTTTATGGCAATATCTCAATGTCAGAATCATCTCACATAGTGATGGTGGTGACCACAGTTCTTAGACCTGAAATCTCTACACTCATCACATTTTCAATGAACTTTGAAATCATCTACTGTGACCTTTAATAAGGGTTGCTATAAAGGTGGTTCTCAGGTGAATTGTGACACATGGGGATGAGTGTGATTGATTTAGATGGCATTTGTCCCTCCTACAAGAGTATGATATCCTGGAAACTTGATAAGAGTGACTAAGAAATGCATGGCCATGCTCACATGAGTCAATATGTGATATTGAGCTTACATATATCTCAGACTGTCCACTCTATTTCAAGGAACATACATTGAATGTTGAAGAGGATGACGAGTCCATGCCTCAAGTTCAATCTGAATATCAGTGACAAAGGAACTATACGATCACCATAACACCAATTATAGATTGTAGGTCGAAGTTGTTCCCCAACTTTCTGATTACTTGGGTAGCTATGATGTCTTTCTAGATACTATTCATTGCTTGTGATGTCATAAATCAGTTATGGACATTCACTGCCAACATAACTTGGACCCTATAGGGTCACACACATAGGATACATTTGGAATATGAGTTTTTTCATGAATGTAGTTTAAACTTGATCACTAAAGCGTTAGTTATTTAGTTTAAACAACAACAATTGGAAGTTACCTAACTGGATTGTGAATTTACCAGCTAAAGTGTTGTACTGATTGATTCAAGTATCAAGTCAATTGGAACCAACATGGAAATCATAACTCTAAAATGACCAATTCAACAAGTGAACCAATCAGATTTAGATTTGAGAACTGACCAATTTAGGTTGTGAACTGACCGTTTGGTTGATCAATTCGATTAGATCAAGGCTTGATGTTGATGTCATGTAGTGCATTGATTGGATATTAATTGTCAATAAAATTGCAATTAGGAATAATGAAACAACTAGTTCAAGGGTTGAACCGATTGGCTACATGTGAACAGATCGATTGAGCTATGAACCGATTGGTTTGATGTTCATAGGTTCTATGAAGTTCCACTATTTGACTCTCACTCAAACTAGAACTTCTGACCTCGACCCTCCTATAAATACAAGGGTAGTTGAGTATTTCTAGATACACAACAATAAGATTTGATAATTGATGTCTTCTCACAGTTGTGGTTACATCAGGATCAGAGCAAGTTTTACCCATCAATGTGAGGAACAACAAGGGAGAGACAATATGGATAGCAAGTCAGTGCTAGCACACTAACTAGAAGGAATAACTCCTTCTTTTCTATTCATCTAGAATGACAGTAGTTCTTGGTGGTCTGTGTGGACTACTACAGAGGTGAGGAGATCGTTGCCACCCACTAGGAGGACACAAACAACCGCTATTTGGTGATCAACCAAGAAGCCACTGTTGTTTCCGCCCAGGTGCAACTTAAAGAAAGTTGCACACTACTACATGGAATTTTCGTTGGACTTTCTCCAGGACCAGGTATAAACCTTGTAATCCTCCTTCCCATTACATAGTTTTTAATGTGATCTACTATTCAAAGGGGAATATGACATTTAAAGTTTTGTTTCCTCTGCCTTATTTGATGACATATTTCTGTACAACTCCTTCCCGCCTCAAGCAACATGATGAGGAGTTCCATTCAATTCATGGAGACTACATAGAGACACAAGCGACACGTGATTGTGTTTAAAGTATGTCTTTGAGGATCGTCCATGCATGTGAGAAGCCATGCACACCACCGCACGCAGAGAACACCACTTGATCCATGACAAGGTATAACTCACAAACCCTCCTTCTGAATACATCATTGTCGACGAGATCTTCTTGTAGGAAATATGTAATCTTTTTGTTTCTTCCGCTACGTTTGTCACCTCTACGATTTCTAATAGATATCTCTTCTTATTGATTGATCAAGCCTCCTTTGATTTGGAAAAAGTGTTTTTGAGGGAGAAGGGAAGGACATAAACAAGCATTCCTTGACCCTATACAATGGAAAAATGCAGATCAAAAGATGGTTGAGCCTTTAGAAACAACCCTCATACCCAGTTTTTAGAGCATCTAGTTCTAGGAACCAAGTAACAAATCATATGCCTTAGGCAGTGTTGGATCCTCTTAACATTTTGGCAACCAAAACTGGGCTTCGAGAAGGCCTACAGTGGGGCCTTCAAGCTAGAAGGTTGTTCTCGAGAGATACTATTGGGTTCTTGGGAGTATATAACAAAGTATAATTTCTTCCCTAAAGAATCCTACAAGAAGTATTTGTTCAATGCAACAAAACTAAATTGGGTTTACAAAACTAGATTAGGTTTTACAAGTTTATACATCATCATATAAGAGGTTACAATGATTCAAATTTTAATGCTTGTTATATATCTACACCCTTCAATCTAAGTTTCTTGCTAATATCACATGATAAAAAATACAAATTAATTTTTGATGTCTCTGGGACTTTGAAGATTGCCTCAATATGCGTACCAAACAAAATGTTTTATGACAGATTGTAGGAATTGTAGTTGTTACACACATCACCCTAAAAGTGAGTTTTGATGGTGGATGTGTAGTGTGGTTATGTCCAATAACCCTAATTATCTGTGCATGGTTGTGTGGTTGGCTATTCTTGTTTTATCTTAGTTTGCATGCCGAGCCTCTACCTTATCTTCAAATTGTAAAAGTATTATTTTCTCCTACATTTGCTCCCCTCAATTGTAACTCGAGGTTTATCTATAACATGCAATAGTAGGGTAGTTTAAATTCTTATTTCTATGAAGAAGACAAGCCCAGAAGATGGAGGATCAAGGAGGATCGATCGAGTGAAGGCCCAGTCGATCAACTAGAGGGTCTAGAAGATGGTAGAATGGAGTCCAGACAACCAGGGAGATGACTAACTGACCAACCAGGAGGCGATCCGATCGGTTTGAGGATTGAATCGATCAACCCATATTGGCAAGCATAAATCTTCATCAAAAATAGGTTTCTACATGTGATGTAAACCCTAGGTTATGGTAATTCCTTGTGGCTCCAAGGAATTACATTAGGACGGCCATAACCATCACTTTTTGTTTATTGTATATTTTTGTTGTGGGATATAACATGTATATTATGCATACTATATATGTGGTGATTAGATACATTATATGTATTCATAACTATAAACTCCCTCAATTAAATATTAAGTCTTCGATGCTTTTTGTTAGAAGCACACATGAAAATATTTATCAACTAAGTGTGGGAACCCAAGGGTGGTGGGCTGTCCATTTTTTGGAAGTGTGATGGTGATAATGTGGGTGTGCCAAGAGGGGTGCATTATTATAGTGTTGACTTTTAGGTTGGACTTAACCATGTGACCTTAATTGTAAGACCCCTGATCTGTGTTTTGGGTTAACCCTATTTATTTTTCTTAAGTATGTGCTTAGAACCTTTCTCTAATCCTTTTAGATGATCCTAGATTTTTTGGAGAGTTCAGTTTCTAGTTTGATATGGTTTGGATGATGTTTGTGCTTTTTGTGCTTATTTTGAGTCAAATTGCAATTTACCCATTTGTGAGGGTAATCTTGCCATTTAACACCTCTAGAGTGTTCATTCTCTCTCTTGGCTTCATGAGAGAGAGCATGATGCCTTGGGGCACCTTTGTTGAGCATTGGATGAGTGTTGGTGTGACAGAGTGAGTTTTTTTCTTCCAGATATATATATATGTATATATATATATATTCTCTCTTATAAATTTAATTATTCCTTTTATGCCCTCAATTGTTTCTCACTCCATATTGATTAAAGGGTATATCAATTTCATATTATGACATCTCTAGTATCATATAAACCAATATTAAATGCAAAATGACATTTAATCAATTGACATAGTCAACAATCGAAATTTAACTCCACTCTTATACCATAACTACATCTTGGCTCTATAAAGCTACTCCTAAAATCTCATTATAATTGAATATACCAATCAGGAGATACACAAAATTGAAATTATGTCTATTAAGTCATCTATTAATTCCTAGGACCTAAGTTTCCATTTCCCAATTAATATAAATGTGTCACACAACCCTTTCATTTGGATTTTGGGCATGGATCATTTGAAGGGGGAAATCCCCTCCGTTCGACCGGTCAATCGTGGATCGCACGAGATCTGACGACTCTTAAGTCATCTCTAACCTCCGAAAGACTCGGTCCCCGCCTACAGCTATACATCGATCCTTCCAACGCCCCTCGCGCCCAAATCTTGCCTCCTCTTTGCAAGATTTTTGGAGGACAACTTCCTCTCACCCGAGTGATCCCAACGGTGGTGACCACATCACCTAACTCCCTCAGATCAGGGAGAACAATCCCCCTCTTTTACACACTTCTCATTGGTGGCGGTACACAAATTAGGGCTTAGCCCTCTACTCCACCTCGTGCCTATATAAAGCTCCTGCAAGCTTCGCCGACCTCCCTTTCATCGTTCCCGACTCTCAATTCAGACAAAGCACACTCCTACCTCCTCGACCTCAACCTCCCTCACCCTCAGCTGATCCGACCTCCCTCTCACTCCAATCACCCTTCCTACTCAATCAAATGCAACCGCACCATTGTGGGACCTCGGCGAGGAGATCCCCACTGCTCGTTGGCGCTGCAGAACCCCAAGGTGTTGGGTCGACAAGCGAAGCAACTGATCTCCAAAAGCTTCACCGCCGACGAGGTTGGAGCTATCTTGAAGCTGCAGGAAGATCGCAAATCCATCAGTAGACCTCCACGGAGCTTTTGACTCCCTCAATTCAACTCGAGGGCAGGTAAACCTCAACTTCACTCCTCGACCCATTTCAGCCTGTATTGATCGGAATTCGACGCCCATACCACCATTTTCGATGAGCTTGACCTCCTCACAACCGTCGTGAGCCCGCAAACTCAACCCAACTGCCAACATAACCCATCTCTCCCTAGGAACCACCTCTGTTGGAACCAACTCTCCCCTGATCCCTCACTACAGCCATGGTGTGAGCAAGAACTTTTAGATGAGTGTTTTTACCTCCTCACCCTTACCCGAGCACAAGCCCAACAAGAGGAGTCAGGGGTATTCCTGACTTTCCACCACACCTGACCCTCTTCGGATGAGCGCCTGCTCGCGGGTCAGTGAGAGGGTCCGATTGGACGGATCCCTCACATGATCCACGAGTCAGATCTCACATTTTTTATTTATTTATATTTTATTTATTTTTTCATTTAATTCCTTAGAATTACCTTATTGGTCTGAACTTATGAAAACCCTAAAAAATGATAGGATTATCAGAAAATATCAAATAAATATACCATTTCATCAGAAAAATCCAAGATACCTAAATAAAATATAAACAAGACCTGGATCTGAGCCCTTCTCGAAGAGTATGGCCTAAAATCATTAATGACCTTTTAATGTCTATTTGTGTAATAAAAGTCACCCCCATGATTAGATATGACTTATAGGCATCTTAAACTCTGATTGGGGTCCCTGACCATCATGATTCAATACCCTAAGCTATGAAGAATATCAAATTCAATAGTTGAGAAAAACCCTAATTTCTAGATTTTCCCACCTTATTATGAATACTATATACAATTTATGTAAAACCCTAATAACTTAAATGTCTTTGAATAACCTTGATGACTCTAATCTCAGAACCCAACTTTGAATCATAAGTATCCTGAAGTGATATCCCAAATAACCTAAAGCCTATAATAATAATAATCCCTAATGTGGATTAATGAGAACCCATGGCGACTTTAGGGTTTTGTTATATTTCAGGGTGATCTACTATCTTTCTCATAATCTAGGACTTGTGGAATCCAGATCTGAAAATTAAAGGTATCTGGATATAATTATATGACTAGATTTGCTGGATGTTGAATATATGTACTTGATTGCTTGTATTTGAAATACATTACTGGATGTAGATGTATGTATATTGACAATCTCTGCTTTGAACAACTAAGAATATAAATGAACAAGAACATGAAATGTAGTTACTAGTGGTTCTCATTAATCTCCCTATTAGAGAGGGAAAGTATTAATGTTGACTAGAACCTCTGTAATGCTACAAGGTACGCAGGGAGATCCCTAATGGTACAAGGTACGCAGGGATAGGGCCCAATATATATGTTTGTGCTAAGTCCACCATAGTAATGCATATTCATTCTAAATAAGGCTAATAACTTTGGATTACGTGATTTTCTGCCTTTAAATAATGTTTTCATTCTCTTTCTCCAATTTCGAGTATTTTATATACAAGCATAGTATAACTTTTAATTCCACGTACCAACTTTGTTGATGTTTTTGTTTCTCATATTTTCTAGGTACAAGCAAATTATGAAGCACTTCAAAGTACCAAAAGCCACTAAATAATGAGCATGGAGGATATTAGATAGATCTCCACTTCTCACCTTGGTCCTTTCAGTTAGATAGTTTTTTTTATTATTCTTCTAGATGATGTAATAGGATGTTATAGATCCTATGTAATAATTGTATTTTCTTTTTCATAGACTTATTCTTCTTCCTTCTCAATTATTAGTATGTATGACTTTATCATTTATCATTGAATGAAGTGTTGTGTGGCTATCTATTGATGATGTGGACATGATCTTGGCTTATCTCTAATTTTAATTGATTATCCTAATTTCTTATATTTTCCCTTTTGACATTTATAGATATGAGTGCACGCATATCTGTGTATGTCACTAAGGAAAGTATATAGAAATTGGGGTCGTCAAAGTTGGCATAACATGTGGTGATTAGGGTTTCTAGGGCTTGGTGCGCTTCGACCATGTGTACATGTATGGGTGTAGCAACATGTTTTCTGACCTAGGTGTGTCCTTGGTGTATCTCAACCAAGAAACTTTTCTTGGACATGTTGGTTTTATCCTAGGGTGTTTGTTTGAAGTCGAGACAATATGTCTTTTAGTATCTGAACCTAATAGATGTAGCGAACCCTTGTTTTGACCAGGATGAGTGGGTTGGTTAGTCTCAACCCCTTTTGGGATGTTGTGACTGAGACCATGTTGGGGGTGACCCATGTAGCTCGAGACCCAACATAGGTTGTATTACCACCTTGTACATGTGTGTTTTAAGTGGTTGCATGTTAGTTTCTTGGGTGGACAAGTGTCCCTTTGGAGCCCCATCTTGTTGACACCTTATCCTCCACCCTATTTCCCTCCTCTTTTTCTATATAACCCCTTACCTCTCCATGCAAGTGACCCTTTTTAGCCATCTTATTCCTCCATTCTTGCTTGGTCATCCTTGGATCCTTGAGGATCAAGAATACCTGTTTGGAGTTCTTGGTAGCTAGACTTCCCTTGCATGTGGTGCTTGTGGTGATCTTTTCTCATCTTCTACCTTGGTAAGTATATAAATTTCCTTTGCTATGTTTTCCTTGGATTCCCTACCCCATCTTCTTCTCTTTCCTTGTCCATAATCTATGTTTTGACATGATGGCCATTCTTGAGAAAAGAGATCCACATCACAAGGGTAATATGCCACATTTTAACAAGGCAAAACCATAGTGAGAGGGAGTTCCTCCTCTCTTTTTCTCCTTATTTCTTTGGATCGGCCTAGGGTTCTTTCTTGCCCTTTCCTTGTCCATCTTTGACCATGATGGATTCTCCATATTGAAGTTCTTTGTGGCCAAGAGTGGATCTATGGTAGATCTTCTTTTCCCCTTGGTGATCGTGTGCTTGGAGCTTGTCATACTTGGAGTGATCTTCCTTAAGGCGGGTGATATAACCCTTAACCATCTCTATTATTGCACATTTCATACATGCATGTTGATGTTTTCTCTCTCTAAAATGTTTCCTTAACCTGATAGTGGAT
Organism: Alisma plantago-aquatica; assembly: GCA_963693085.1. Taxonomy (NCBI): domain Eukaryota; kingdom Viridiplantae; phylum Streptophyta; class Magnoliopsida; order Alismatales; family Alismataceae; genus Alisma; species Alisma plantago-aquatica. The sequence continues at coordinate 303,081,368 of OY856410.1, read as the reverse complement.
GATGCTGAGATCTAGAACTTGTTTGGTGCTAAAACCATGCTTGGTTTGAAAGAAATCAGAAAGCCTAGTTTTGGTACCCGATTTTGGTGATTCTTGTGAATGGCGATTTTTTCTCACCCTTTAATCATGGATTTGATCACATGCATGGTTCCTATGTGTTTTAAGGTTCGATGGAGTTTTGGCCTCTTTTTGGCTTGGGCTAAACACTTTTTATTGCTAGTCGAGCTTTCTACAAAAAAAGTGATGCGAGAGCGTATTCGATGCCCCCGCTTCGCTCCCCGAATCCCTGCTGGTTCAGACAGGCCCAGTGCCACAAAATGATTGAGAACTACAACGAGGTCGAAATTCATTTTGTTCTTTGTATTCCTCCAGTATGGCATGACCGAATAATTCAAGGAGGGGCACACTTCAAGGAGGGTCCTTTTTAAGGTTTGATGGAGTTTAGGTTCTGTTCTAGAAGTGTTAAATGTAAATTTTTCTCTCTTGCATGAGGCCCCTTTCATGGTGATTTCATGACACTTGTGTTAGGGGTTTGATAATCGAATTTCAGGTGATGTTTTCCTTCTTTAGTATAGTGATTTTCTTACTATTATCTTCAGTTGTGGCTGTAGTTTGATTCTATTTCAACCTTAGTTACTCTTGGTTTGATGATGGTTCCATGCCTTGATGGTAGCTTGGGAAATAATGGTCATACACCTTGTTTTGCTTTAGGCCACGACACCTTGTTATGTGAGGTTTTGGTCAAGACATATGACCGGGTTATGATCACAACATCTTACCATTTGATGGTCACGACACCTACCTTTATATGGGTCAAGACATGTGCTTAGTTCTGGTCGAGATGTTGCTTTGAGTAGAGATCACAACCTAAGTTTTGTTGAGTGGTCAAAACCCTAATCCTTGTTCTGGTCGAGACATGGTTTTATGTGGTGGTCGATACACCTTGTTTCATGGTTGTGGTTGAGACACCTAGGTTTGTTGTTGCAGTCAATACACCTAGGTTTGTTGTTGCGATTGAGACACCTTGGGTGAAGGTGGTTGAGACACTTGTGTTTTGGGTGTTCGAGACACATATGTGTGTGTTGGTTGGGACACATACTTAACTATAAAATCAACACATGTATATGAGTAAGTAAGTAATGAATCATGCATAGTGCTATTTGGATGATTGTTTGGTTATTCCTTATTATGTTCCTTAACCCTTATGTTCTCCAAGAAATTGGGAAGTTATATACCTATGGTTTGGTGATTGGATACAACTCTAAAATGCCAAATCGACTATGAATGGGAACCCAAACCCTAATTATGGACAATGTCATATGTTACTTATCTTCCATGGAGTGGCTATTATGTTATGCTATTTTACTTATTGTATATATAAACTCCTAACCTTGTAGGTAATAATTATACCATAGTTTTTGTATGCTGTGGTGATGACATGATACAACATGGTGATTATGCACATTGTTGAGCATAATGTGGTGATGTACATGAAATGTTTATGTGATTGATCCTGTGGCCTGGTGATGGCTTAAGGCCTATTGTGAGTGGAAACCTCGAGTAATATGTTTGAGGGATTTATGTCCCACAATGATGTGACATTGGTGTTGGTCTTGAAGAATAGCAGTGTGACAAGTATCATGTGGTGATAGTATGATAAGTTCACACCTTATATGTTTTATATCTACTGGAGTTGTACCATACCCTTATTCTTGTAGAGTTTGCTATGGATTTATATGTTATAACTAGACTGATGCTAAAAGTCACCCAATTGGCTAACTAATCAAGTGGAACCCTTATCACGTAGGTGCCATGTGCCATAGATCCTTTCTAGTGTCAGCTCTAATTGTTGGATTGGTGAGATGAGTATAATATCAGAGCACATATTTTTGAATATGCGAGGGGTGCAAGTTGAGCAATTCCTTGTTTCCACAACTATAGGTTGTGTGAGAAGGCCATGCGTGGGCCGATCTCCTTGTGATATAGATGGACATGCATGAGCCACTCCTTCTTTTAAGAATGACCATGCATGAGCCTATTCTTCTAACATTGTTACCTATACCAAGGTGGGATAGGTGTTTATATATGGACAACCATGCATGAACGGATCCTTCTGTTGACTATATATCACCCCTTTGTTGTTGACTGATATGTCTCTATAGTGTTTTCTCTTATACTGACCAAGAGGTGTGGATAGGTTGTGGATTTTGACTCTTTCATTTGACCTTGTATGGCACCAATTTTGAATTAGAAGTGGTCAGTTGGATTTGGGTGATATGACTGAAATCCTCAGGGCAATAATAAAAGATGTAATATAGTCATTTAGCATTTTTTACATAGGGTCATATACAAATAACATTGGTTGAAGCCCTTTGCCTTATCCTTTTACTGATTTCTTAAATTATAAGGTGGTAAGAGAAGTCAACTGTTACACATGTTCTTCATATTCCTTTTTAGAATATAAATTGATCTATTACTTAGTGGTAGCTACTTAGTCTTTCTTAACCTACTTACTCTATTGATTACATATTGTTTAGTTGAATATGCTCAATCTACTTAGTAAGTTATTTACCTGCTTAGTTATCTATGCTTTTAATAAACGTTAGAGGATAGTTATATCCCTCATTGGGACATTTGGTCTCACCCCGTGGGTTTCTACATATTTTAGGTGGTCGAGCAAGTGGCAGTAGAGATCGTGTTGTTGGTGCTTAGAAATAAGAGGACCAATAATTGCATAAAGGTTGGACATGATGCTTGTGTATAGAAGTAGAGTCCTATATGTCGTCCTTGTACACTCAGGTACTTGGGGAGGTTTTCTTTTGTATGTATAAATATGAGGTTTTATCTTTATGACCATTGTTCTATAGTGATGGCATATATGTATATGACATGTTATCATGTATAACATGATGTGGCTTGAGATCTAGTGAACAATATATTGTATAATGTTTTGGTTAGGTGATATCAATACAAGTGGCTTTTGTGAACTCATGTGCAATATATTGTGACTTCTATGGTTTGTTAAAATCAATTTTCATTTCCTATTTTTTATGCTAACCTGGACGTTTAGTTTCAGTTTCGCAATTTGGTTTTGAGTTATCTCGTTGAGGTACATCAATGTGTCACAGTTTAGTTGGTATCATAGCTTTAGGTTTGCTGAGTCTACAGAGGCATATGACTAGGGTTGTGTCTGTTCTGGTGTCCTCAAGTTAATCTTATGGTCACTTCTTCTTATGCTGGAAGAAGAAGAGTTGAAACGATGGCAGGAGAACACAAAGAACACATTGCTGAGAGTGGTGTTGCTGCACCAGGTGGAGGTGCAAGGAGACATGATGTTGATGTGAGGGAACATGAAGTGCCCCAGTTTGACCCGACCATGATGGAAAATCCAGCCTTCTAGTCCATCTTTTGACAATTCATGGCGATAATGTCAAATGGTGGACATAATGCCTATCCCCAAATCTAGGACAGTAGTTCCCCATGTAGAATCTTTAGGCACTGGGAAGACCTTCGAAAGGTTGAGGCATGCTGGAGCCATGGAGTATGCTGGTACATCAGATCTAGCAGATGTAGATCTTTGGTTGATGGAGATAAATAAGGCCTTCAAGATCCTTAGCATCCCCGAGGCAATAAAGTGAAGCACACAATATACCTTCTGAAGGGAAGTGCTAGCCATTGGTGGGACATTGAGGAGGAAAAATGACCAAGTGTTGATATCAGTTGGGAGGAGTTCAGATGGGAGTTTGTTAGTAGGTACTTCCCGCATACCTATCTTGACAAGAAGATCTCTCAGTTTGAGAAGATCAAGAAAGAACCCATGACGATCAATGCATATTAGGTAAGATTCATGGAGTTGTTGAGGTTTAGCCTCATATGGAGGTGACAAATGAGGAGAGGATGAAACATTTTGAGAAGGGGTTGAATGCTGAGATGTCTACCCCAGTGGCTGCTCTGAAGAAACGTGAGAAGTTTGCCATGTTTATGGAATATATTAGGAGGGCTAAAAGATCAATGGTTGAGAAATGGGAGAAGTGTGCCAAGAAGAGGCCTGTGCAATATCAAGGACAATCGTCAGGAGGCTTTAAGAAGCCTAGGTTTTTAGCACCGCCAGCCCCGTAGAAGTCCAGTGCACAAACTCATTGGTCACCCAGTAAAGGTAGAGGCCACAAATTTCCATAGACAGGAGCCCCCAACACAACTTCAGTGTCAGTGATAGGGCCGTCAAGGCAGTGGTATGAGAGTAGAACGTGCTAAAAGTGTGGTCAGGTCAGGCATACCAAGACATTTTGTCCCATGAAGGATGATGAGGTTACCCAATAGCCGAGGCAGAGTCAGTAGGGCTCACATAGACAACAGTACAACAGTGGGGGAGGACAAGGATGTGGACATGCATCATAGACTGGTTCTTCAGGACATGCCAACAAAGGACACAGATGTCAGTAGCCGACGACTAGATTCTATGCCATGAGTCAGCCGAAAGGAATGGTCAACCTGTAAGTAGTGATAGGTCAGATGGAGTTATTTCATTCTGATTTGTCTTCTTCTTACTTTATATCTATTTTGGTTGATTCGGGTGCGACCCACTCTTTTATCACTCATGAGGTGATTGCTAGTAGCTCTTTTCCAGTTAGATGTAGACACGATAGTCTTCATTTAGAAACCCCGTAGGTTGGTTCCATAGAGTTGTGGGAGGTGTGTCTTTCCAACATCCTTTCTTTTTCAGGACATAGCATCCAAGTGGATCTCCTACCACTTGACATGCATGGATTAGATGTGATCCTTAGAATAGATACTTCATAGAAGTATCAAGTGGTGTTGGACTATAGTACTAAGGTGGCAAAATTTTTGGATGACGATGTAACGTGGATCTTCTAAGGAGACAGGAAGATTCTTCTGACGTGTCTAGTGTCGACGTTGGTGGCGGAGAAGCTGATGAGGTAGGGCTGTGAGGCATTTTTGACACATGTGATGGATACCAAGGTGAGGAGACCTAGTATTTAGGAGGAACTAGTAGTCTGTGAGTTTGAGGATGTGTTTCCAGAGGAGTACCCAGGTGTTCCCTGACCTTGAGAAATTGATTTTGAGATCAATCTAGACCCAAGTACTTAGCCGATTGCTCAGGAAACATACATGATGGCACCAACATAGATGGCAGAGTTGAAGAGACAATTGCAAGAGATGCTTAACAAAGGTTTTATCAGACCAAGTACATTTCCATGGGGTGCTCTAGTGCTGTTCATAAAGAAGAAAGACAGATCGATGAGACTATGCATAGACTACAGACAGCTGAACAAGGTGACGATAATGAACAAGTATCCCTTACCATGGATAGATGACTTGTTTGATCAACTATGAGGTGCTATAATCTTTTCCAAGATTGGCATGAGATTAGGGTATCACCAGTTGCAGATCAAGGCGGATGACATACCAAAGATAGCTTTTAAGATGAGGTATGGTTAATATGAGTTCGTGGCTATGCCGTTTGAGCTAACCAATGTACCAACAACATTCACATACTTGATGAACATGGTGTTCTGAGTGTTTCTTGATCAATTCATGGTGGTCTTCATAGATGATATCTTGATCTACTCGAGGGACAACAAAAAACTTGAGAAGCATCTGCATCAAGCATTGACCACATTGAGACAACACCACTTGTATGAAAAGTTCATCAAGTGTGATATTTGGCTGAAGGAGGTGTCCTTCCTAGGACATGTGATATTTTTTGAGGGTGTTTGTGTAGACCCCAAGAAAGTAGAATCTATGATAGAGTGAGAGAATCCATAGTTGTTGATATAAGTTCTTATTTTTTTGGGTTTGACAAGATACTACAAGAGGTTCATCAAAGACTTCAGTTCAGTGGCATTACCCCTAACGAAGCTGACAAGGAAAGATGTGCCTTTTGTTTGGGATGACAGGTGTCAGCATGCTTTCTAGTTGTTAAAGGAGAAGCTGACTAGTACACTAATGTTAGCTCTGCCTAAGAAAGGGAAATGATACATAGTTTCCTATGATGTGTCAAGGAATGGTTTGGGTTGTGTGCTGATGTAGGACAAGAACATGATTTCTTTTGCTTCACGACAACTTAAGAAAAATGAGGAGAACTACCCAACCCATGATCTAGAGCTAGTTGCAGTGGTCCATGCCTTAAAGATCTGGGGACACTACCTTTATAGTGAGAAGTGTTAGATCTTCACAGATCACAAGAACCCGAAGTATATCTTTTTGCAATAAGAGGTAAATGCACAACGAAGATGATGGATGGAAATAATCAAGGATTATGATTGCATGATTGATTACCATCTAGGAAAGGAAAATGTCATGGAAGATGCTTTGAGTAGGAAGTCTTCTTTGTCATCTTCTACGGACAAAGTGCAAATGTGTTCCTTGGTGTTCCATAAGCGAGACATGTTGGTCTCCTTACATCAAATGAATGTGAAGCTAGAGGTTTCCCTATTAGCTGGGCTATTGGCATAGCCAAAAGGGAAGCCCACATTGAGGCAATAGACGAGGGAGGCACAACAAATTGATATTGTGAAACAATAGATACGATTAGAGTTTGGCAATAAGAAACGTGATGGCTTCCATGCGGAAGATGATGGGACAGTATGTTACCACAACAAAGTAGTGGTTCCTGGTGTTGACAACTTGAGGAAGATGATTTTGGAAGAGGCTCACTCTTCAATGTATGCTATGCACCTTGGTAACACCAAGATGTACCACAATATGAAAGATATGTACTGGTGGCCTGGCTTGAAGCATGATATGTCTGAGTTTGTGGCCAAGTGTGCAGTGTACTAGTAGTTTAAATCAGAACATTAGAAGCCTATAGTGAAGTTACAACCATTGCCTATACCATAGTGGAAATGGGATCATGTGATGATGGACTTTGTGGTTGTCTACCTAGGATAGCCAAGGGACATGATTCTCTTTGGGTGATCATTGATAGGTTAACCAAGTCAACACACTTTTTTTCCTGTGAAGATGACATATAAAATAGATAAGCTTGCTCAGATATATGTTGATGAGGTCATCCGTTTGCATGGAGTCCTAGCTACTATCATGTCAGATAGATGTCCTCAATTTACAAGTTGCTTTTAGGAGCGCTTGCATATAGTGTTGGGTATGTAGTTGAGGTTCAACACTACCTTCCACCCACAAATAAATGGTCAGTCTGAGAGGACCATACAAACCTTAGAGGATCTATTGAGAGCTTGTGTCTTGTAGTTTTTGGGTAGTTGGGACATCCACCTTAGTCTGATAGAGTTTACTTATAATAACAATTATCAATGAAGCATCAACATGACACCCTATGAGGAGTTGTATGGGAGACGTTGTAGGTCATTGATGTATTGGTATGAGACCTATGAGTATCATCTTCTTGGTCCTAAGCTTTTACAGTAGATGACAGAAAATTTCGAAGTGATTCAACAATAGTTGATGGCAATACAAGATATATATGTCATATGCAGATAATTGGCATAGGCCCTTGGAGTTCCAAGTAAGAGACAAAGTGTATCTCAAGGTCTCTCCTTGGAAGGGTGTTTTGAGGTTTGAGAAGAAGGGTAAGTTGGCTCCTAGGTATATGGGACCTTACCATGTAGTGGCATGTGTTGGGAAGGTGTCTTATAAGTTAGAGTTGCCACCTGAGTTGCACAATTTGCATCCAGTGTTCCATGTATCTAGGTTGAGGAAGTACCACTCTGATACAGAGTTAGTTTTGCAACATGTTGAGGTTGAGCTTGATGAGGATATGTCTAATGTGGAAGGGCCCATGTTGATCCTTGATAGAAGAGTGAAGAAGTTGAATAATAAGGGCATCATTTTGGTGAAGGTTCTATGTCATCACTTTGGTTTCGAGGAAACCATATGGGAGCTTTAGGAAGATATGCGGAGTAAGTACCCACCTCTCTTCGCTTAGGATTTTGGGGGCAAAATCCTTGTTAGGGGTTTATGACTTGTAAGACCCCTGACCAGTGTTTTGGGTTAATCTTGTTTGTTTTTCCTAAGTAAGTTCTTGAAACCTTAATCTAATCCTTTGAGATGATCCTAGAGCTTACAGAGAGCTTAAGTTTCTAGTTTGATCTAGTTTGGATAATGTTTGTGCTTTTTGTGCATGTTTTGGGTCAAATTGTAGTTTACCCCTTTGTGAGGGTTATCTTGCAATTTAACACCTATAGAGTGTTCTTTATCTCTCTTTTCTCATGAGAGAGATCTTGATGCCTTGGGGCACGTTGGTTGATCCTTGCATGAGTGTTGGTATCACTTGTGGTGATTAGGGTTTCTAAGGCTTGGTGTGTTTCAACCATGTGTACATGTATGGGTGTAGCAAATTGTGTTGCGACCTAGGTGTGTCCTTAGTGTATCTCAACTGAGACACTTTTCTTGGACATCTTGGTTTTGATCTAGGGTGTGTGGTTGAGGTTGAGGTCGAGACAGTTTCTCTTTTAGTATCTCAACCTAATAGATGTAGTGAACCCTTGTTTTGACCAGGATGAGTGGGTTGGTTTGTCTCGACCCCTTTTGGGATGTTGCACCTGAGACCATGTTGGGGGTGACCCAAGTGGGCTGAGACCCAACATAGGTTGTATAACCACCTTGTACATGTGTGTTTTAAGTGGCTGTATATTAGTTTCTTGGGTGGACAAGTGTCCCTTTGGAGCCCTATCTTGTTGACACCTTATCCTCCACCCTACTTTCCTCCTCTTTGCTCTATAACCCCTTATATCTCCATGAAAGTGACCCTTTTCAACCATCTTCTTCCTCCCTTCTTGCTTGGTCAATTTTAGAGCCTTGAAGAGTAAGAAGACCTGTTTGGATCTCTTGGTGGCCACACGTCCCTTGCATGTGGTGCTTATGGTGATCTTTGCTCATCTTCTACCTTGGTAAGTATATACGTTTCCTTTGTAACATTTTCCTTGGATTCCCTACCCCATCTTCTCATCTTTCCTTGACCATAGTCTATATTTTGACATGATGGCTGTTCTTGAGAAGAGATCTCCTCATCACAAGGGTAATAGGCCATGTTTTGTCAAGGCAACACCCAAGTGAGAGGGAGTTCCTCCTCTCTTTTATCTTTCTTTCTTTGTATCGAACTAGGGTTATTTCTTGCCCTCTCCTTGTGCCATCTTTTACCATGATGTATTCTCCATCTTGAGGTGCTTTGTGGCTGAGAGTGGATCTTTGGTGGAGCTTCTTTTCCCCTTGGTGATCGTATGCTTGGATCTTGCCATCCTTAGAGTGATCTTCCTTAAGGCGGGTGATATAACCCTTAACCCTCTCTATTATTGCACATTTCATACCTGAATGTTGCTATTTTCTCTCTCTAAAATGTGTCCTTAATTTTCCAGTGGATGATTATAAGCTCTAGAACTTGTTTGATTCTGAAACCATGCTTGGTTTGAAAGAAATTGGAAACCCTAGTTTTGGTATTTGATTTAAGTGATTCTTGTGAATGGTGGTTTTCTCTCACCCTATAATCGTGGATCTGCTCACATGCAAGGTGTCTATGTTTCTTAAAGTTCCATGGAGTTTAGGTTCTATTCTGGAAGTGTTAAAAGTAGCTTTTTCTCTCTTGCATGAGGTCCCTTTCATGGTGATTTCATGACACTTGTGTTAGGGTTTTGATAATCAAATTTTGGGTGATGTTTTCCTTCTTGAGGATGGTGATTTTCTTGTTGTTCTCTTAAATTTTGGTCATGGTTTGCTTCTATTTTGACCTAGGTTACTCTTATTTTGATGATGGTTCTATGCCTTGATGGTAGCTTGGCCAATAATGGTCACTACACCTTGTTTTTCTTTAGGTCGTGACACTTTGTTATGTGAGGTTTTGGTCGAGACATATGATCGGGTAATGGTCGTGACATCTTGCCCTTTTGATGATTGAAACACTTACCTTTATTTGGGTCAAGAAATATACTTAGTTCTGGCTGAGATATTGCTTTAAGCAGAGATCTCAACCTAAGGTTTGTTGAGTGGTCAAAACCCTAATCCTTGTTCTAGTCGAGACATGGTTTTATGTGGTGGTCGAGACACCTTGTTTCATGGTTGCAGTTGAGACACCTAGGTTTGTTGTTGTGGTCGATACACCTAGGTTTGTTGTTACATTCGATACTCCTTGGGAGAAGGTGGTCGAGACACTTGTGTTTTGGGTGGTTGAGATACATAGGTGTGTGTTAGTTGGGACACATACTTAACTCTATAATCAACACATGTATATGAGTAAGTAAATAATGAATTATGCATAGTGCTATTAAAATGATTGTTTGGTTATTCCTTATTATGTTCCTAAACCCTTATGTGCTCCAAGAAAGTGGGAAGTCATATACTTAGGGTTTGGTGATTAGACACAATTCTAAAACCCCAAATAGGCTATGAATGGGAACCCAAACCCTAAATTTGGATGATGTGATATGTTACTTATCTTCCTTAGAGTGGCTATTATGTTATGTTGTTTTACTTCTCTTGTATATAAAATCCTAACCATGTAGGTAATAAGTATGCCATGGTTTTTGTATGTTGTGGTGATGATTTGATACAACATGGTGATTATGCACATTGTTGAGGCATAATGTGGTGATGTACATGTAAGGTTTATGTGATTGGTTCCTATGACCTGGTGATGTCTTAAGACCTATTGTGAGGTGGTAACCTCCAATAACATGTTTGAGGTATTTATGTCTGACAATGATGTGACATTGGTGTTGGCCTTGAAAAATGTCAATGTGACAAGTATCATGTGGTGATAGTATGTCAAGTTCACAACTTATACATTTTGTATCTACTGGAGTTGTACCATACCCTTATTCTTGTAGAGTTTGTTATGTCTTTATATGTTATAACTGGATTGATGCTAAAAGTCATCCAATTGGCTAACTAATCAAGTGGAACCCTGATCTTGTAGGTATACTGTGCAATAGATCCTTTCCAGTGTCATCTCTTATTGATGGATTGGCGAAACAAGTATAATCTTGGAGCGTATATTTTTGAATATGTGGGGGGTGCAAGTTGAGCATTTTCCTTGCGTCCTCAACTACAAGTTGTGTGAGATGGCCATGCGTCAGCCAATCTCCTTGTGATATGGATGGCCAGGTGTGAGCCACTCCTTGTTTTAAGAATGGTCATGCGTGAGCCTGTTATTGTAGTACTGTTACCTGTACCAAGGTGGGGTAGGTGTTTATATATGAATGGCCATGCATGATCTGATCCTTTTGTTGACTATATTTTACTCCTTTGTAGTTGACTGATATGTCTCTACAATGTTTTCTCTTGTTCTAACCAAGAGGTATGGAGAGGTCATGGATTCCAACTCTTCCACTTGACCTTGTATGACACTGATTTCGACTTAGCAGTGGTCAGTTGGATTTGGGTGGTATGACTCAAATCCTCAAGGAAATAATAAAAGATGTAATACAACCATGTAGCATTTTTTTTGCATAGGGTCAAATATGAATAACACTTGTTGAATCACTTTGCCTTATCCTTTTACTAATTTCTTGAATTATCAGGTGGTAAGAGAAGTCAACTGTTATACATGTTCTTCATATTCCTTTTTATAACATAAATTGATCTATAGCAAGATGCTTAGTCTTTCTTAATTTGCTTACTTTGTTGATTACATATCATTTAGTTGAATCTTCTCAACATGCTTAATATGTTATTTACTTGCTTAGTTATCTATGCTTTTAATAGATGTTGGCAGAGACTTATATCTCTTACTGGGACATTTGGTCTCACAACATGGGTTTCCACATCTTTTAGGTGGTCAAGCACGAAGAAGTAGAGATCATGCTGTTGGTGTTAAGCAGTAAGAGGACCAATGGTTGTACAAAGGTTGGACATGCTTCTTATGTATAGAAGTAGAGTCCTATGTGTCATTCCTATACACTCAGGTCCTTGTGGATGTTTTTGTTGTATGTATCAATACAGGCTTTTGTTTTTATGCCCATTGTTGTATAGAGATGACATATATGTATATGACATGTTATCATGTGTAGCAGGATGTGGCTTGAGAGCCAGTGAAAAGTATCTTGTATAATGTTTTGGGCAGGTGATATGCAATATAGGTGGCATTTGTGAACTCATGTAAAATATGTTGTGACTCCTATGGTTTGTTAAAATTGGTTTTAATTTCCTGTGTTTTATGGTAACCTGGACGTTTAGTTTTAGTTCCACAGTTTGGTTTTGGGTTATCTCATTGTGGTACATCGGGGTGTCACATTAATGAGATCAAACACCAGAAGCATGCAGATGATCATGGCAAGGAGTTGCACATATCATCTATGCAAGAGTTGCATATGATGCAATTGGAAAAAGTTGCCTACCTTAATAATTAACTATGGATGTTGGTATTGTCTGGGTAATAATTGAATTATCTTGGGTCTTGGCTCATTATAAGGTTGTACGATGCAATATTCTGAATTGATACGTGACCAATATCAATTTGAATAAAATAGTGGGAGCGATAATTAATTAAAGACCTAATTGAATATCGTATAATTTTCAATTCAAATCAAATTAAATAAAAAGGGGTTTTTGACAAAAATGTAAATGTTCTCTTATAGAATCAAATGATGAACAAATAAATATTGTGATCAATCCTTAGGAAGGAACAACTTGACATGACAAATTTCCACTGCTGGTTGTGGACTTTGAGAAGGGTTCCTAACGAAGAGTGCAAGTTCTATGTCCTTGATAAGCCAGTGCCAGAAATACCTACTCCTGATGCACCTAGGGCTGTGGTAGATGCTTACTAGAAGCATGCCAACGATGCCTTGGACATAAAGTACCTTATGCTAAGATGCATGAACTACAAGTTGCATGAGCATTGTGAGAATATGGGGATTCTTGAGATGGTAACACATATGATGAAAGTGAACCATGATCTCATGAAGCAAGAAAGGAACAATGTCATAAAGGCACTCTTTAAGTGTAAGCTGATAAAAGGAAACTCAATAGAAGATCATGTGCTCAATATGATTAGACATGTGTATCAGCTTGAAGATCTAGAATTCTATTAGAGCCAAGAGTTGGACACGAATATGATTCTAAAATCATTGCCAGAATTATATAGCCACTTTATCGAATGTTATCTTGTGAATAATATGGCCAGACTGATGTCAAATTTTCTTGGTATGCTGATACATTCCGAAGTAAGAATGAAGAAGGACAAATCCATGATAGTGATCAACACAGTTGAGTCCAAGGATGAAAGCAAGGTCATGAAGAGTTCTGAGGCCAATCCCAAATCCAGATCTTCAACACTCAAGATCAGGAGAAAGAGAAGTACAAGAGGAACTCATCCTTTGTACTTGAAGGCATTCAGGAAAAAGACGATGAGGATATAGATTTATATACATTATTGAGATAAACTAATGTACTTCTTCATCATGGGTACTTGATACTGGATGTGGATCTCAAATATTCTCGAATATGCAGGATCTGAAAAGAAGTAGTCCTTTAGGAAAGGGTGAGGTTGAACTCTGAGTTGCAAATGGCGCAAGAAGTTGCGACCACTACAATTAGAACCTATAGTTTATCTCTGCCCGCAAGGATTTTAATAGAGTTAGTGAACTACTATTATGTACCTTCCATAAATGGAAATGTCATTTCTATATCTTGTATAGACAAGGATGCATATGAATTTCATATTAAGAATGGTTGATGTTCTATTTATAAATATGGGATCTTTTATGGTAGTTCCTAATGTCTTATGGTCTTTGATTGTTAGATCTATAGATAGATGTCTATAATGTTAATATCAAAAGACTAAAACACAACTACTCAAACAAAATATACCTTTGACATTGTCATCTAGGGCACATAAATGATAATCACATATCTAGACTCCATAAAGACGGTTATCATGACTCTTTTGATTTCAAATCAATAGAGACACGTGAATCTTGTTTGTTGGGCAAGATGACTAATACCCCTTTCACTGATAACAATGAGAGGGCTAGTGATCTATTAGGACTCATACATACCAATGTGTACAAACATTTTAGAACAACCACTAGAGGTGGGTATCAATATTTCATTACCTTCATTGATGACTTCAGTAGGTACGACTATGTTTACTTGATAAAACATAAGTAAAAAACTCTTGACATGTTCAAGGAGTTTATGAATGAAGTAAAAAACCAACTTGGAAAAAGTATTAAGGTACTTTGTTTTGATCGGGGTGGAGAATACTTAAGCTAAGAGTTTGAGGACCTACTGAGAACCCATGAGTATTGTATCTCAGTGGACTCCACCTGAAACACTTCAACATAATGGTATATCATAAAGAAGGAATCACAAATTGTTGGATATGATTCGGTCAATGATGAGTTTAGCTGAGCTTCCGCATACCTTCTGGGGTTATTCTCTAAAAATCGCCATGTTTACACTAAACCGAGTACCATCTAAATTGGTTCAAAAGACACCATATGATATATGGTACAGGAAGCGTCCCATTGTGTCTTTTATGAAGATTTGAGGATGTGAAACTTATGTGAGGAAAATGTTTCCTGAAAATCTTGGTCCTAATATTATAAATGTTATTTTTTTGGATATCCTAAGGAGAATAAACTACATTACTTTTATTCTCTATCTGAAAGCAAAGTTTTTGTTGTCAGAGATGTTGTATTCCTATAGAAGAAATTTATTTCCAAAGGAATGAGTGGGAGGAAAGTGGAACCCAAAGAGGTTCATGACCAAAAAGAAAGCATTGAACCAATAGATGTACAAGAGGAACAAAGAGAATCATAACGTGTTGTAGAATCTCAAATTCCTCAAGTAACATAGGTGCCTCATATATCTAATAGGAAATTCCTTGATCCTGAGAGATTGGGATATCTTGTAACTCAGGAAGGTGGTGAGTTGGTCATAGATGATGACCCAACAACCTATATAGAAGCTATTGAGGGACCAGAGTCTAAGAAATAGCTTGAGGCCATGATATGTGATATGTAATCCATGTATACTAGCAAAGTATGGACCTTGGTGGATCCACCTGAAGGGGTGAAACCTATATGGTTCAAGTGGGTCTTCATGAAGAAAACTGACATGGATGGTAAAGTACAAACATATAAGGGCAGATTGGTTGCAAAGGGTTTCAGACAAGTTCAGGGTGTTGACTATGACAAAGCCTTTTCTCCGATGACCTTGGTTAAGTCCATCACGATCATGCTTGTTATTGCGGCTTATCATGACTATGATATTTGATAGATGTATGTTAAAACCACATTCCTTAATGAGAATATTCTCGAGGATGTGTACATGACACAACCTGAGGGTTTTATAAATCCAAAGGATGAAAATAAAGTCTATAAGCTACAAAGATCAATCTATGGGTTGAAGCAAGAATCTTAGAGTTGGAATCTGTGTTTTGATGAGACATTCAAAGAGTTTGACTTTGTTCAAAATGAAGACGAACGTTGTGTGCACAAGAAGGTTAGTGGGAGCATAGTGACATTCCTCACACAATATGTAGATGACATACTATTGATGGAGAAGGACATCCCTACTTTACAAAAGGTAAAGACATGATTGGGAAATACATTTCCTATGAAAGACTTGGGAGAAGCATCCTACATCTTGGGGATTAAGATCTATAGAGATAGATCTATAAGGCTTCTTATACCAAGTCAAAGCACATACATTTGCAAAGTGTTGAAGTGGTTCATCATGGAGAGCTCAAGGAGAGAAAACTTTCCCATGGTACATGGAGTTACCATCTCTAAATTTCAAAGTCCCAGTTCTTGTGAAGAAAGGATGACTTCATATGCATCAAAAATTGGATCAATAATGTATGTAATGTTTTGAACCCATCCTGATGTCTCATATGCCTTAAGAATGAAGAGCAGATATCAGTCAGATCCATGTGATGATCATTGGACAACTATAAAAAACATCCTTAAGTACTTGATAAGAACTAAGGATCAATTCCTCATCTACAATGGAGAAGAAGAATTGGTGGCAAAAGGTTACACCAATGAAAGATTCCAAATTGACAAAGATGATTATAGATCACAATCTAGATTTATGTTTTGTCTAAACAGCAGAGATGTGAGCTGGAAGAGTTCCAAGCAAGAGACAGTTGCCAATTCTACAACATAGGCCAAGTATATTGCTGCATTGGGTGCAACAAAGGAGACTGTATGGATCAAGAAGTTCATCTCTGAAATTGGGGTTGTTCCAAGAATCAACATCACAATTGAGCTATATCGTGACAACAATGGAGCTATTGCACAAGCTAAGGAACCTATATCGCATCAACATTCCAAGAATATACAAAGGCGGTTCCATCTCATACAAGAGATCATACAACGAGGAGTTGTGATGATTTGTAGAGTACCAACTGAGGACAACGTTGTTGATCCCTTGACTAAGACACTTTCACAGTAGAAGCACGGTGGACATGTTAGATCACTTGGAAGAAGATTCATGGGTGATTGCCTCTAAGTGCAAGTGGGAGTCTATTGGTATGTACGCCCAGAGAGCCAATCATATGATGATTGTAATGGCATAATTTGTAAATGATTTGATTATTATAAAGACAAGCTTCTAATTTATTCTGTTTTATTTAGTTATGAGTTAATGATGTAATATAATAGATGTTTAGAAAATGATATTACTCAATGATGTGTGTCTTCAAGTACGTGACTTGAATGATGAGATCATACATATTATTAGAGTATACATTCTCATTATGTCCCTAGTCAGATGTTATTGTGGAAGGGTGATAGACATCAATAACACATAAGACTAGATTGTATTTTGGTTGATGATAGAATCTCATTAGTCATGATATGGTATATCAAACCAAGCATGAAGATACTTGATAGAGAATAGAGTATCAGACAGACCCACCATGAGAGTAACATGTGGAAACCATTGCAATGGTAGTCATATTTAGCTCTCATAGTGTTGGTGGTGATTGTGGTTATTAAACCTGAAGTCACTACACTCATCACATGTCATTCAATGTGCTTTAAGATCATCCACCATAATATTGAATAAGGGTTATCATAAAGGTGATTATTGGGTACAGTGTGACACATGGGGATGACTGTGAGTGATGTAGATGGGATTTGTCCCTCCTATAGGAGTATGATAACCTAGGCCTCTTTATTAGTGAGACTGAGAAATGCTTGGCCATGTGCATGTGAGTCAATATGTGATATTGAGCTTACATATATCGCAGACAGTCCATTTTGGTTCAAGAAATAAGATTGAATGTTGAAGAGGATGACTACTCCATGCCTCAAGTTCAATCTGGATATCAATGACAAAGGAACTATACAAACATTGTAACACCATACACATATTGTAGGTTGAAATTGTTCTCCAACTTTTCATTTACTTGGATAGCAATGATGTGTGAATAGGCACCTCTCTTTTCTTATGATGTCATAACTAGTTATGGACATTCACTGCCAACATAATATGGGACCTATAGGGTCACACACATAGGAATTCACCCAAAAGAGGAGTTTATCTATGGATGATGTTTAAGTTGATTACTAAAGATGTTTAGGTATTCAATTAAACAACCAATTAAGTGTCTAGACTTAGAACTATCATGTTCAAGTGTTGGTCTGACTGGTTAGGGTGTCTAGTTGATTGGAAATTGAATTGGCTAAAATCTGCATAAGTCAGGACACAAACTGATTGGCTCACTGGGTGAACCGATCTACTCAGGTTGGTGAGACGACCAGTTCACCTGGTGAACCGAGTGGCTCGGTCATTCCAAATGAAGATTTTGGTGATTTTCCCAATTCATGAGAATAGCTGATCATTTTCCTTATTCAATTTGAATGGTACAAGGAATTAATGTTGGACATTAATTGGAAATGAATTGTCAATTCAAATTGTGATTGAGAAACATGTAAAATGATCGGCTCATTGAGTGATCCGATTGGCTCACTGTGCCAGCTGACCGATTCACCTATCACATGGTAATTAATTCATGGATATTTCGATTCCTTCCACCTTCACATAGACTAGGAATCCAGACCCTAACCCCTCTTATAAATAGAGGGGTACGGGAGGCTTCTCAAACACATCAATTGCCTATGAAAATTATTTGTCTTCTTTGGTTGTGGTAACCGAGAGTCCTACCCGATAAAGGGAGGGATAGCAAGGGAGAACAATTATGGGAGAGAAAGTTGATGACCAGTACACCAACGGGAGGGATAACTCCATCTTGTTTGTTCTAGTAGGATGATAGGAGTTCTATGTGGTCCATGTGGACTTCTATAGAGGTGAGGTGGCCTTTGCCTAGCGGTAGTAGAGCAATGTCTACCTACGGTCCATGCAGGAGCTACTGTAGACGTCTTCTAAGTCTACTATCCATGGTGGATATTAGGAGTTGTTGTAGATGAGTCCCAGTGCAACTCGAATACAGTTTCACATCTAAAATGACGAGGAGATGTCACTAGGATTTCTCTAGGACCATGTATATCCTCAAAACCATCCTTTCCATTATATAGTTGTGGACGTGATCTGCTGGTTTAGGGGGGGATATGGAAGTAAAAGTTTTTTTTTCTACTCCCTATTCTATAGCATATATATATGTATGTATAATATTTTCCTACAATTAAAAATTTGCAAACAATCAACCATAAGTAATCAAAAGCAATCACTGATTTGGCCAAAATCATGCATCACACACCAAACAACACAATTTTGAGGCATCACTTTGGATTTACACACACACACACACACAGATATATATATATATATATATATATATATATATATATATATGGATGTTTACTTGCTGCCCGCGCGGGTAGATTAGATTAGTTACCCGTGTTTCATGAAGCGGTGGCATTGTGTTGTAATTACAGATAGCGGTGGCAATACGGTGTAATTATTGAATAGTAAGATTGGTCCGGTGGCATTACTTCGTAATTATTGAATAACAATGGGCCGGTGGCATGACTTGTAAATCTGTAACGCGTATTTGATCCGCACCAGTTGGAAAAGTTATAATAAAATGACATTTCCCGATTGTAATACACAACGTCATCTTCAGTTACAAATGTCTTCTTCCCATTACAGTTTCTATGTTCTCATTACAATATATCAGTTATCTTTACAGTCAGGTTTCAAAAAAATAGTACGTCTATGTGAACTTGAAGAAGCTGGTTGTCGAGCAAAGTTAGGAGTTCACGAGCACGTGATTCACGTTGGCATGGAGGACAAAGGAAGGTTCTTATAAAAGCTAAGGAACCGGATCAACAACGAAGTAATAGTAATAATAAGGCAAATAAGTCAAAGTTCTTTATTACGTACACATGTTGAAGTTGTTGAAGGATGGATATTATAAGTTATTCAATACCGATGTACTCTCCAAAAGCACTACGATGAGTGAAAATTGTAGAAACTTGGTGTTGTAAGTCTTTGATGGAGTTGAACCCACCAGTAAACCAGGCATACCCACAACCCAATACATGGCATAATATGTTCTTTAGATTTTTACTCAGGGCCTCTAAATACCTCTCTTCCTACCAATGCCTTCTTTGCCTTTTCTTCCATCCCCTACAAATCCTCCTCACTACTATGCTTGTCCCTTTCGAATCGTCGATCTGCTCACTGCCCGACTGGTCAAACTATTGTGCAAACCACGTCGTCGACCACCATGACCACAACCATGAGGTCTCTGTCAACCCATACAATTACAGATGACACTTGCTTATTACAATACGCGTATCCATATTACAAAATGGTCACCTATATTATGATTGGCTCTTGTCTATTACAACATGACTGTCCATATTACAGATGACACTTGCTTATTACAATACGAGTATCCATATTACAAAATTGTCACATACATTACGGTTGGCTTTTGCCTATCACAATGTGACTGTCCATATTACATATGAAACTTTTTTATTACAACATGAGTATCCATATTACCAAACTGTGACCTACTTACGGTTGGCTCTTACCTATTACAATGTGACTGTCCATATTACAAATGACACTTGCTTATTACAATATGAGTATCCATATTACAAAACTGTCACCTACATTATGGTTGACCCTTGCCTATTACTATGTGACTGTCCATATTATATATGATACTTTCTTATTACATTAAGGCATTAAAATTTACATGTAGCATTTACACTAACAATCAAGATTCGATAACTAGAGAATTCTATGTGAACATAAGACAAAGAAATAATCTGTAGGTTTAAGAACTTCACATGCAAAATGGTAAGCTTATCATCCTAAATATTACAATAATGTTTTGCAAATTGAAAATACAACCATGTTTAATATTTTGTAAAAAGACTTGAGCAAAGACAATTATGATAAGGAGGAGAAAATTGTAACTAATGTAGATGTTTGATGATATAATAGATGACCCACAAGGTGTTAAACAAAAATTTATGAGAATAAACTTCAGTACAGAATAAATTGTAATAAGAAGGAAAAATATGTAATACAAATAAATAAATTGTAATGAGAATGAAAACAATTTTACCAAGGTTCACGTCTTGTAATACAACCTGACTGTATCAAGAACTATATGCATATTATGTAGATTACAACTACGTGGAACATATCCTGATTATGAGTCAACGGTGAACATGTGTTCAAAATGATTAAAGCTCTTGTCCTCAATTAATTTTTTATTCACCAAAAATGTATGCCTCAATGTCTCTATCTATCTTTTCCACTATTGCATGCACTCATAATTCATTGTCTTCTAGCTACAAATAGTGGAATCATGCACATGCACTAGTAAAGGATGTTGAATTAAAAAATACTACCACCATGTTCCATGCAATACGTAGTTTATTTCTGCTTAATTACAATATGGGCCACCGCTACTCCATGCATACATAAATGAAATATGTGTAATTACAATACATGCCACCACTACCATGCAACTGTAATGGAGTTTGATTTAATTACACATCCTGCCACCGTGTATCAATGCACGGGTAATTAACTTGGCTACCCGCACGGGCATCCAATACATACCCTATATATATATATATATATATATATATATATATATATATATATATATATATATATACATACATATATTGTCATACCATAGTATGATCACACTGAATACATCAGGAAAAACCTATTAACTGTATTTGTATATTAATCATTTTCATCATATTAAATATTTGTGCTATCATTGTCAAATGACAAAACTTGACCCAAAATTGAAAAATTCAGTATATAGCATTAGATGTAGATCTAATACTAGAATTGGGTTCTTGAGAGAAGAAAACATTACAAGTTTATACAATTATCACACAATAGGTTCCAAAAATTCAACTTGTAGTGCTTGGTGCAGATCTGGACCACCCAATCAACATCTCTTTCACATCTCACCTGGTCAAACCATAGAACTTGTTTTCGGTATCTATGACACTCTAAAGACCACCTTAGGGTGAGTACAAAAATCTAGTTTTGTGTGCAATAAATGAATCCATAGTTGATTGCTAGTGGTGCATCATCTAATTCTACTAATGATTGGTACACTTCCCAAGGTCTCATCTATAGCATCACACCATTCCACAACTTATACAGTCTATAGAACACTCTGTTTCTTTGTGAAGACACTCTCTCAATTTACACGTCGGTTGTGAAGCTTCTTGTCCAGAATGAACACATAGTGTGAACTCATCTTATCCATGTGAGTGCTCAAAGATGACCTAGAGCTTCCGGTCTCCTCCTTTCTCTAACTCTCTCTAAGTTTCTCTTAGGGTTCCTAAAACCTTAGAGGAAACAATGAGACAATATGATTGCATGCCATGACAATCTCCTCTCATATCATATATATATGAGTGAAGAGGTTAGGATTTCCCAAACCTTATTTTGTTGGGCTATGAACTCCCTCATTGAATGAGAAATTCCACCACTGACCCGGTCCCTAGAGCTTAGTGTTCTTCCAATTTTGGTGTGCAAGGACTTCCCTCTTCTATGAGGAATGAGTCCCTGACTTATGGAAACTTATATATTTAGTATAGATCCATATTTTATTCCGATCATCAACACTTAATTTTAGGTCCAAATATCTATCATAATAATTACATTATGGTCCAATTCACCTTTCTTCAAGATATCTTATTGCGTGTGACCATGTATGCATCATAATGTCAGAAATGGATTCACTAATCAATATTAATTCATAAAAATGAGTGGTGTCTATCCACAAATTATTGCTACCCAATGAGTATGATTAGCCAGATAAGACTAAACCATCAACGACCATTGTAATCATGTTGTATAAAACTTTTTATCATAGATATCAAGATTGAACTAGAGGCATAAACATGTCATCCTCATTAAGTTCAATAAGTTCTTTGATCTTCAAGTAAACTAGCAAGATACATATGATCTCATTATCATATATTGACTTAAATGAGCATGGCCATGCATTTCTCTAGTATCACTTATCAAGAGTCTTTGGAGAGGGACAAATTACTTCTACTTTATTCACGGTGAACAATATGATTCTCATAAGACCCAATCACTACCTTTATGGTAACTTTCTTCAAGATCATGTCGGGCAGTGTCAAAGCATGATAATTATCACATAACCATTGTAGCAACTTTAGGTCGAAGGACCATAACACCACTATCACATTTGAAATCTATGATGGTCTATGAATCACTCTCAAGGTGGGTTTTTCTAGTACACTTATTCTCTACCAAGTATCTATGTGCCTGAATTGGTTTACAATACATATGACCCATGAGATATGGTCATCAATCACTACACATACCAATCTCACAAGTCCCGTGGATTTGAACTAATCATTCTAAGGACATCATTAAAATAGTATTAATTTAATGTCCATCAATAAATTGGTATTACTTTCATTAATAAATAAAAAGTAAAAAAAAATCCCTATACCCATCATGTAATGATTGGCTTCTAGGACATATATACCAACATGCACATCAAGATGATAGGGTTTGTGCATAAGTATGTCAGAATGGCTGATGTGTGCATGTTGTGCATTGTACTGCCTCCCTAAGCATGCTTCTTTGCTCTCTGTAATGAACTAAGGTGGGGCCTTTTATCTTGTTGGATGGTCTGATTCTTGGGAATTAGATGGTTGGTTATGATTGACATGTGTCCTTCTTGGGAACATATAGTGTCTCTCTCACAACTTCTTTGGAATTGGGAACAGCTTGATCCAATGGTTTCAAGTGAAAATTTGACTTGGTTGGGCTCGTCGATTCCATCACAAATCAATGCATGGTTTTCATCACCCAAAGTAGGTGCATGTGGACCTTGACTTGTCCGATGTAGGGGCATCATGGCTTTCTAGGTACCAAAGTGTGTTACTTGGTCCTTTTATTATACAAATGAGAGGGAACCGACCCTTTGGGTACTTGATGTAGATGAGTTTGCCTCCAAAGGAGTCTAAAGGGTACCATTTGCTTGTTCATTAACA
Organism: Alisma plantago-aquatica; assembly: GCA_963693085.1. Classification (NCBI taxonomy): domain Eukaryota; kingdom Viridiplantae; phylum Streptophyta; class Magnoliopsida; order Alismatales; family Alismataceae; genus Alisma; species Alisma plantago-aquatica. Next base: position 303,057,936 of record OY856410.1, on the reverse strand, counting down.
CCTAAGAGGCTTAAAAATTGTTGGAGTTACCCTAATTAGTGTGATTACAATAGGTCACATATACAAAAGGGTTACACAATCTTAAACTATAAGATAAATAAGGGTAAAAATAAAAAAAAAACTTCCAAAAGATTTGATGTTATCCCAAATCTGTGTGGATTGACATCAACTAGAAAGCACCTAGTGTTTTAGAGACAAGATAGAATTGCTATGATCTTGTATCATAGTAATTTAATGTTTGATGAATGTATATTAATGTATTTTTAGTTACATGTCATACTTAATTTAACATTTCCATATTACAATCTACTTATGTTTTCACTTGTTTTAGGTTTTTTGTAAAATCATCAATTTATCTATTTTTATCGAATTTATGTTCTAATTTTAGGAATAAACAAACAAGAGATAGGTCTCTAATCCTCTATTGGAAGTCCAAGAAATGATCAAAGAATCCAAATCCTTAAGTCCAAGAAATGATACAAGAATCCAAATCCTTAGTCCCAACTCTAAATGTTGGAGTGAGGATCCCCACATGACAACTGAAAGCAATTGTGTGCCCCTAAAGATGGATATTCAATTGACTAGCCACTCCCCAAAGATAAGGAATGATCCAACCTGCTAGATGATGCAATAGTTTAGCTATTCAATTGACTACTTGGGAACAAGAAATGCCAAACTCTAAGGATTTCAACTAGCATATTGATTATGCTACTAATTGACCGGCTACCTAGAAGGAATTTGCCAAAATTCTTCATCAAAACACTAGTTAAAAGGCTAGTCTCTCTAGTTGGGCAATCGGAAAATCAAGAGGATCACTGATGTACATACTCTTTGATTGACAAGTCAGCCAATCAACCAACAGGATATTCATCCCTGACCCATGAAGGTGGGCTATTTGACTGGTTAGTCGACCAAGCTGATCAACTACCACACTATTAAGGAGCATCAAAGCCCAACAACCTGATGCGATATTCAACCTAGTTGACAAAATAGTGTGAAGATAAAGTATAGCTTACCCAGAGTAGTCAACTGATACTATACACCAAGATGCTCCATTAATCTTATTCTACTTTGATAATGACCTATTCTCACCATGCTTTACTTTTTTCTCCCTTAGGTTGTGAGTAGTTTTCTACTATAGTGTAGGGATCAACTCTACTACATGAGCATCTCTCTTATAATCTACATATTGGTGATTGTATTATTTTTCTTCTATTACAAAAAACTCATTTATGGTGTTTTTCATGATTACCCACCATGCTATCATGTTATTATTTTTTCTATATCATAAATGTGGAGATCAAATTTTATAATGCTTAGTTTTTTGTGGTGATGCCTTGATTCTACTGTGGATAGGCCATCTTTGAAGTGATGAATATAAGACCTACCCAATATCATGAATGTGTCACTAGAGTGATACTCGTCCATATTTGAAATCCTCTATTCTAAAAAATTAAACTACATGACAACTTTAGCAATAGAAGTTCATGCCTAATTAGATGACATGAGAGAGGGAGTCTATAGGGTATTGATTGTGAAACATACCATCATTGTTCTTTAATCTTTGATTTTTCACAATCTTAATTATTGCATTTCAAATCTTACATTTAGTTTATATTAAAAGAATTACTTATATTGTTAAGTACCTAGTTCTAGATTAATCAAATGATCAATATAATTCTTACTGTTGTCTCTAGGATCAACCCAAAACTATCTTGTGATAAAATCCTTTCATTTATGAGTGGCTTATCAGATTTGTAAATTTAAGGTAAAATCCAAAGCTCTCATAACTCCAGTGAATTTGAGATATTTGAAATCAACCAAATGAAATTAGACACCATTGTTATAGACATTTTTTTTATTTGATTAATTCATTAGAGTTTTTTAGGATATTTATTTCATTATTGAATTAATTTCCTATCCATTATGTTACTTTTCCTCATTATCTATTGACTCTTTGTAATTTTATTACTTTTCAAACATATGTGCCAGTGCATGTGATGTTCCATCATAATCAACTATATAGTTGATCTTCAGCCCAACCAGAAAAAAACATATCACATGTTACCTAGAGAAAAAAGAGCAACAATGACAAATGAGGATTTCAACATTGCACTGAAGTAGACGTTGTATAGAAAAAAGAGAAACTCATGGTAGAAGATTGGATAGAGTTTCAAGAAGAAGTACAATAAACTAAATAAAGAGAAAACATATATTTAAGGAAATATTTATTCCCAAGTCCTCCAATAGTCAACATGCAATCAACTACCCACCAAATGTAGAACCAAATTGTGATCATGACTCACTCGATACAAATGTTATAGAACAAAAACTTCACATACATAGTTGGTGATGAAAGCATAACCATTTGCATAGGTTTTTAGACCTCATTGATATGAGAAAGAAAGATAATGTCTATATAGAAGTCGTCCACCTTCATATCTTCAATTTCTCTATCATAAACAAGGCAAGAAACATGAATAATTCTTTGCAAATAAAAACCATACAAACATGGGACATGATGCAAAGCCACTTATTGGAGAATCCTTGCCCACCCTCACTTATATATCAAACTAGAGGACAACTCAAATAATTTAAGAAAAATCTGGGTGACTCATTATTTGAAGCATGGGAGTGCTACAAGGATATCATGCGCAAATGCATGCATCATGAGATATCCTTTATGATGTTTGTTAAAAACTTCTATATCATGTTTTTGATAACGTCAAAAGTTTCCAAGGTTATATTTCAAGAAGTACCTTCATGTGGAAATCATTTGACAATGCTGGGAAGGTAGTAATACTTATGCACGGAAGTAAGATAAATTGGGAAAACAAAGACAAGGACGCCCACTTAATGTATCTATGGTTGAGAAAGGAGTATGTTAGGTTTGGATATTGTAGAAAATTCTCAACATTGACTTACTCTAAAGAAAGATAGTTTCTAGAGTTCACTCCAACAATTAAAATAGAGGAGCCCACTTCCATAGTACAAAAAATAGTTTTTGATATAAGCAAGATATGTGGCATGGAGGGGCATGTCACATATGGTTTGGAACCATATTCCTTATGAACAAGGCCCTACCGCCCAAATACAGTAGACACAATACAAATAAACTCATTGTCATTAATTTCATATCATAGTAGTGACACTACAATCCTAACATGCTTCACAACCATCACGAGGTTTAATATGGAAATATAGCATGCAAGAAAATGCACAATGGCTTAAATCTAGATATGATTATGGTCAAGTATTATCTCCACCAAGTTTCCAACAAAATAAAAGTCTTAGGTAGAATAATTATCAACAAGGACAATACTGTGGAAGCTACAACTAGGTATAACAATTTTAGAATCACAACCAAGACTAGGGCACATCACAAAATTATCACAATTCCAAAGATCTATTTGAGGAGAAGGTGGAAGCCCGAAAATAGAGAAACATGCTATCAAAAGATGTTCTCTGATAAGAAATCCCATAACAAAAACATAGAGGATCATCTTGCATAGATAGCACCCACAGTCACTCACCCAATAGAGGCATTTTCAGATTAGTCAGAAAATAATCCAGTGTAGCATCAATAGCTAAATGGATTTTCTAAAAGGTCATGATTGATACTTCTAAAAGGATTGTGCCAAATTTAGAGACATTGTTCACAATGAATAATGATACTAAGATCATACCCAAGATAGTAGAACATGAGATAGAGGTGTAAACAATGACAAGGCATTCTCATATACCACAAAGTACAAAAAAGCCACAAATTCCATTATATAAGATACAACCACCATTAAAAATTTAGTAAGCACAAACGATGAGTTTAGATAATATATTATTAACTATACAGAGGCATTAAATAGGATCCTTGTCAAAATACCTATTCTTGATGCTTTGAATAAGATGATTTCTTGGTTAAGATTATTCAAGTCCATGTTCACTTGTAAGTAAATTATTCAAGAGTTTGAGATCCTTTGTCATCTAATGATACATAGGTGATATTACATGTCAATGAGGTTTAGTAGACTTGGGAATCAAACTCTCCATCATGCCCAACAATCTTAGCATAACATTGGTTTTTTTAGAATTACAATTAACATGGATAGTGTAACAACTAGAGTATTCATACATGAGAAATTAACTTGGCATAGCAGAGGGTGTCCCATAGAAGGTGAGAACTTCTATATTTTTTTGCAATTTTTTGGTCATGAACGTCAAGGATGATATGCATTATCCCATGATTTATGACATGCCTTTGCTTGCTGCAACTAGAGTTCTCATTGATGTAGAAGTAAGAACACTAACCTTGAGAGTGGACAAAGAGTCACTAGAATGTTAGGTATTTGATAGTTTGAAGGGACCATTCATTTAGGATGAAGTTTACTTGATTTTTTGGATCAGTTGACCAAGCCCCATCAATAGACTAGTTATACCATATATCCCTTGGATACTATTCTTATAAACCCACAAACCTATGACCATGATGATAAATAGGTAAATGTAATGCTCCTTAACGTTCACATTATAGAAGAGGAACCTAAAATTGAGTTTAAAGAATTAGAATATGTTTTTGTAGTTGAAGATGAAGTCAACGCACCTAAGGCATTTGAGATAAAGCCTCTTCTAGCAGTATGAAATACAATTTCCTTGATGATCAATAGGCATATCAGTAATTATTAATTCCAGTCTAATAGAAGTTTGGGAAATTATATTGCTTACTGAATTGAGGAGAAGATATAAGGATATAGGTTACAAATTGGTAGATATATTTGGATCCATCAAGCCCTTTTTCATGAATCATGTCCATATTATTGAATCCAATCATCATAGGTTGAATTGTAGTAGGAAAGAGGTAGTTTGCAAATATGCAATTAATAATTTAATAGCTAGTCACATTTCCTATTCTTGGCTTAGCTTGGGTGAGCATGGTGCATACCCTGCACAAAAAAGGTGGCATGGCAAATATTTTTGAAAGAGAAGAATGAATTTATCCCCACCCATTCAATGATATGGTGGATAATATGCACAAACTACAAGATGCATAACAAATCTACAAGAAAGGATCTGTTTCCACTTCCCTTTCTAGATCAAGTGTTGTGGTGTATGTATCATCAGGAGTTATTTTTCTACTTGAACAACTAATTGAGATTTTATCAGATGGTGATACATCCAGATGACCAAGGGAAGACCACATTCACATACCTTTTAAGTATGTATGCATTCAGAAGAATGCCATTCAGTTTGTGTAGTGCTACAACCACTTTTCAACACTACATAAACCATCTTCATGGAGGTACAATGAGGTCAACACCAAGGTGTTCATGGAAGAAATTTTGATCAGTGGAAATTCATTTGAGGCATGTTAGCAACATTTTCCCCTTGTAGTTGCACATAATTAAGAAGCACATCTTTTGCTTAACTTGAAGAAATGCCACTTAATGGGAGGGTAATGTTGTGGGTCACCTAGTCAGCTCTGAGTAAATAGAATCTGACAAGTCAAAGATTAAAGTTAATTAAAAGTTAAACCCCCAACTATAGGGGTTTATGGAGGCACCAAGCACAACATCAAAAACAAAAATAAAGAAAGCCACAATCTCATCAGCATATCTTGTGAATAACAAAGTACCAAGAAGGAATGGATGTGAGATACCATTACAATAAAGTAGATCCAAAGACGATGCTCACAAGAATATAAACATAATAATATGACAATGATATTCTCCCAACATAGTCACCAAATCCCCTATGACTATTTATCATCCACAAAGATAAATGGGAACTCCACGTTAGCTCGGGAAGAAGCAACCTTTCCATTGGCAACATGCTGGCATAGCACAACCTCTCCTTATCTCTCTCTCTCTCTCTCCTTGTAGGTAATGAGGGCTAGGTTTCACATGTCAAAAAGGTAACCAAATACTTCATCATCATGACCCTATGTATAGGAAAGACAAGGAAGCAAGGCTTCTAATAAATCCTGGGAAATGTAAAGGCAATGTAACATATTCAATTTTGGCTACTAAATATATGTTAAGCTATTTAACCCAAACTTGAACTTGTTTGCAATGTTGTCTGTCATTTCAAACCTCAATCAGTTATTTTGATTCAATATCATGGTCCTTGATAAATCTTAGTATCCAATTCAAGTCCTTTTGTCAAAATGTATCTTTTGTCCTCATTTGATAAAATATCTCCATGAAGTCCCTAAGTTAAATATCAATTGTCATACTTTGGTATCATATAGTCCCATTTGTTATTATTGTTCCTATATTCTGTGATTAGATCTTGAACACGTCGGTTACTCTCAACTTGACCATTCTTGATTTGGAATCAATGGGAAATATTAATCATATAAAAAAAATTGATACTAGAATCTATTATGAGATAAATTGAGTTAGATAAGTTGCATTCATAAATTTATTATATGAATAAGTTCAAAGCTTAGTCAAATAGAAAGGAAACTCATAGTTAAAACCCCATGGAATTTGGCCTTGCACTTGAGGAGTTACAGAAGGAATAGCTAAATTTTGTATTAACTATATTATTAATTAGATAATACATTAACGCTGGATTTACCTCTCCCTCACACAAACCGCGGAACTCCCCTCTCTGTAACGCCTATGATGCAGGCAGTTACAAAGTGACTGACGACTCTAGAGGATTGATACCTCCTCCCCAACGTTCACAGGGATCCATCCTATAAACCCTAGAAGAGGGGGCGTCGCCATCATCACAAGTGGCCGTCTAAACTATAAACTAGTAACGGCTTCGACCTACAACTCATCGGTCGTCGTCTCCGTCACTACCAACAAAATTGTCCTTCACATATGCAACCATCACCGATGCTGCTGAGTACAGCCTTGATCGTCACCAATCTACTTCTGCCACCATAAACTTTTTATCTGATCCGCCTACCCACAATACCAAGTCGCAGACACGCCTTCTCCTTCTCCTCTCCGGCCTGCTGAGTTGCTAGAATAACATCAATCTATAGGAGACAGATCGCAACAACATGTGCGACCAACTTGATCACTGGCCACGTTGAGACACCTCCTCAATTACCTAGCTACCAAGAATTAGATTTCAAGAGATCATAAATCTGATCCCACGTTGCAGGTCATGCTACCACCATCAACGTCCGCCCTCAACATTTTCCTCTTCACCGTTCCCCCTTCCGACCTGTGATGAACAAGCACCGTCAGCCACCACCATAGCACCTCCATTAATTTCAAGGCCTACTCTTCCTGGGCATCATCCGCCCCGACCCCAAGCAGCCTGCAGCTTCTACGACACCTCGCCAGCAATAACATCAACACTACCTACTGGGCTCGTCTGCCCCGCCACCTCCCTAGACTCCCATGCCCCGACGACTATCGCCTACAACTCAGAGTTTCAGATCCAACCATCACCGACCTGCAAATTTCCCTCTTCATCCACCATTGCACGCCCAACAACCAAGACGGCAAGGAACGTCGCCGCCCATCTGTCATCACGGCAGCCTGCATTGCCGCCACCACTTGCATCCCATCGACCTCTCCATCCGCCTCGGCTCCCTACTAACCCGACACTGCCACCGATAGTACCCGGGCATCCCCTCCGTATTGCATATCCGTCTCCTCCACATGCGTCGCTCCTTCCTCCCTGAGGCAACCGCAAACAACAACACCCGTGTCTCAGATCTGCAAATGAACCCGCCATCACTGAAGGTTCAGATCCACCAGCCACGACCACCCGACGCCTCCCTCTGGTCCCGTTGCATTGTCAAGTAAGTATTAGGTCTCGCTAGCAGCCAGAGATTGCCACACCTTCTTCAACCCAGCCACCTACAATGTCGGCGCAACCTGCAACAGCAGCGCCCTGCCTCACCACCAACAACAATGCCCTGCCACCTTCAGACCTCAACCAGATCTGCCACCGCACTGCTGTCATCATCACTCCACGGTGGCATCCATAATGACCAGAGCAATTGCAGACACGCCCACAGATCTGAGGGTTGAAGATTTATGATCTAAAGACATCATCAGATGTCTTTGCACCATGAAGCCTCCACGAATCCAACCACACCTCCACACTGCAGTCCCTGGTGTACTTTGCTCGACCATTGCCGCTTGCTAGCCACCTTGACCCCCAACCGCAATCCTCAAGCCATGGCTTGGATTGAGTTGTTTCAGGAGGACTGAAGTAGATTCACTCGTGAAGCTCTCTCTCTCTCCTTAGACTCCTTCTCGGCATAATGCTTACATCCAGCAAACTGAAAACTCCACAAGCAGGCCGTGAAGTGGTTGTTCACCCACAAAGAAGGCCAACACCTGAAAAGATCACAGTCCTGCTCCAATGAATTCTAATAATTAGTAAAGTACCCCATGGTACTAGGAGGCTCAGTCAAGAAGGGTTTAGCGGATCCCAGGTTCAGCAGGTAGTCTCTCCCTCTCATATTATCCCTATTCTCAGCATACTTTGGATAGATTACAAAGAACGAATAAATTGATATATCAATGATGGTGCTATCTAATATAACACCCTTATACATATTAGGTTTATGAATCAATGTGCTAATAGTGGTATATGGGAATCCTATTAAACATACATATACAACACCTTCTTAGGTCCTGATTTTAGAAATGTAATTATTAAGTCTATGTATGAAGTTAATTTTGATAATACTTATTATCATATGAATGATACTAGTGAGTATAATAAATATAGGATATCTATTTAATCAATTATATTAATATCAATAATATCATATGTATCCATGTCCTCATGTTATTAAGTAATAAGATATAGAAAACTAACAATATTCATTAAACATGTGCCAATGTTAATCTTGTTATGCATTAGACACCTAGAATGGATAGAGAAGATATCGATCTAAAAGTAATTTGATCTAAAACCTACCTATTTTGATTAAGATGAAAGTTAAGCAAGAAAGTATAAAAGAGAAACCTAATTGATTATGGGTAACCCTAACTAGAAAATAGAATAGGCAATGAGAGTTATGTTAGACTATATCCAAAGTTATTCGGTTCTTATATTAGTAAATTAATAATTAATATTTTGACTAGCATATTGAAGCCTAGGTAAGACTATATAACTAGTATGCAACAAACTTAACCCTAAATATCCCTAGTAAGGTATATTAGTAAATAGACACTTGATCCTAGTGGCTAAATGTAGTTGTAACATATATGAGAAACATAATGATATTTTAGATCTAACATAGAGACAACACGATAAAACAACTAAGTATGTAACATTGGATATATATAAATATATAACCTAGTTGGGAATCTAATATTGATAACCATAGAGAAAAATATGAAATAATAACCCTAACTGGGAAAGGAAACACGAAATAGAAAAGAATGAATAAGTGATTGATTCCAAGCCAAATGATAACCAAATTGTATCATACTTTGTAGATGTTCTCTCTTGGAGTCAACTCGTCTTTATACAATCCTTGGAGCTTTGAATAATTGAGGTACTGGATCTTCTATTTAAATTGTTTAACTATTTTCCCTTTTGATAGACACACACATATATCTTATTTTGTGATGAATTCCATATAGTTTTGAAACCTCTACTTGTTCTTGAAAGTTCACCACTCTCATTTTATAATTGATAAATTATTGTTGATAATTATTTTGGCACTAGACTTGATCTATTTGGAGTTTTGACTCCCTGTAGACTTTGGTCCCTTGGGCTTTGGCCTTATAGAGCTTTGGCTCACTTGAGTGGGCCAAGTACCCCACAACCCTACGCAGTGGATATGGATTAGTTGTCTCCCAGTTAACTGGAATAGCTAATAAGGAACTAGTGTCATTCTCTCCTAGAGTGTGAGAACACAAGGCACTTAGCCCTAGAAAAGATATGATAGAAAGGTGCCAAAGCTTGTTAAATTGAATATCTTGAAATTGATATATTTTGTGAATAGCTTGGATAAATTTTGCATACTTGAAATATTGAATCTTTCTTAGTGATATTTGTGTGAAAGATCTTCTATCTAGAAAGTGATATTGAAATTTCTACTTGATAGCCTTTAGTCCACCAAATAGTCCTTTCCTAATTTTTATTATGCATCTAAATCCTATTTCGCACATAGTTCAATTATTTGGATTTAGTACCAGCTTTGCTGACCTTTTTTTTCCCTTCAATGGGGTCCATGTGTGGTTTCGTGTAAAGACCAAGTCTCTACTATAAACATGATAAACAAAAACACCAATTGTGTAGCACTGGAAATTTAAAATATTGACTTTATTAAAAATGTATAAAGAGTACATTAGAAAATTCCCATAAAGGAAGTACAACTTTATACAAAAACAAGGATCTAGGTAGAGGAAGACTTAGACTAAGCCAAGATTGTCTCCAAACAAAACAACATAAAACATAAAAGCAACTATGATCATGCAATCTATATGCTCTTCTTCTTGTCCTATCCTTAGCCTTAGGTTCACCAAGCTTCCATGCGCACTCTGATCCTAACCTGGATGGTTGGGGTCATCCAACACGAGAGAGATAAAAGGTATGTGTTAATAAAAGGATAAAGGCAATCATAAAGTTAAGCATAGTAATCCATTAAGGGATTTCAAGAAGTGAGAGCAAATGAGTGAATAAGATTCTAGAAAAACTGCCACATTTAAATATCAACAAATATTACAATTGCATGAATACAAATTATGACTCAACATCCTCTCAATGTAGGGTGAGGCACCTACCAGACCTCACCAATGGCAGGGGGACTAAAACCCCAATGCCTAAAAAGTGGCAGGGGGACTAAAACCCCAGTGCCTAATATATAAAATGGCAGGGGGACAAAAACCCAGTGCCCGACAGGGGGACTAAAACCCCAGTGCCTTGTGGGTGGTTTGTACTCATGTACACTACATTTTCATTTGGCCAATAACTATATCATGCATAAACATTCACTTGGCAGTAGAGTGAAAAGTATAACAAGATTGCAACATAGCATTGGGAATAACACCCAAGAAATAAAATATATAGGCCATCATAGGCCACCACAATATCCAAGAACTCCAATGAGTCAACAAGCAACAACATTATACAATGTTTCCAAGTATTTCAAAAAGATGAGCCAACACTGGCCAAGACAAGATTAAATATTTCACATAAGTGAGCCACAACTGCAATTGATTCATCAAAGAAGTAAAAGAACCAAAAAATGCATTAGGAGAATAATAAGGCTTGCACAATAGTGATGGTGGGGTTGGAAAAGACCCAACTGAGAGATTAGGATTGTTTGCATCATTCACATAGATTTCACATTCATCATGGATGTCACTTACTAAAATAGACTTCACATACAAAATAGGGTGCACATGCCTATTTTATTTAATTACCATAACATCCCCCAAGTTGATTGCATCCAATTCCATAATTCCCTAGTTACATTATTACACATGTATTAATATATATAATGACATAAAACATAGGAAAAACCCTAACTTTACTAAATCACGATTTAGGGTTCAAAACCAAGCCCAAATGATTAGTCATATTCTCCTAAATAATAAAACATATTTTATTTTACAAATTGGAGTTAGAATGAATTAATTAGGTATTTTAGAACATTTTATATACTTAAAAAGGTATTCAAGGCAAACTTCGAAAAAGGAATCAGATTCATGACTCAAAAACCATAAAATCAAAATCTACGTTAAAAATCCTTTCCATTGACTATTTAGTCGTATTTTTCTGACCAAGGATTCATTTATTATGAATTAAATGATCTCAGCCAATCAGAAATTAGGAAAAAGCCACATAGGCAAAAATAAAATCAATTGAGCGCCACAATGGCTGGACCCACGATGACATGGGCCAATCAGCTTTGTCCATGTCAGCCAATCCAGGCTCGCTAGGCCTCGGTCAAGGGCAGATGAACAGAGAGGCAAAAGACCATTTTTCCCTTGCTCGCTAAATCTATCTAATTAGAACGACGAGGGCTCTTGGGTCATATAGGAATATCAAATAGTTGCTGCGAGAAAAAACAAAACAATTGTGAAATGTATGGATTGCCCTTTGTGAATAAACAAATACAATTGACCAGGCATGGACGCCTTGGTCATTCACCGACCAGGTATCTACCTCCCTGGTCATGGCTATGGAGCGAGCCTCTGGAGCTCAGGCTCCACTGCCCCAGCTCGCACCCAGGCGCGAGGATCCCAACAGAGATCGGGGATGAATTCCCCACGGTCTCTTGGTCACAATGGGACAAAGGGCCGTTGTTGGTGCGCCAGAGAACAGAGAAGCCATGTTGCGACATGCTCGGAAATAGGGGGAGAGAAATTCGGGGAAACCACACAGAAAACACCACTAAATCGAAAACCGAGGTTAAGAGTAGCTTCATGGATCTAAAGCGGGTGAGAAACCGGTGTTGCGGCGGAATTAAGTGTACCAGGGCGAGAACGAGCATGGCGCCGCCAAAGCTCGACGGCGAGCTTACAGGTCCCAGAGGTTGAAGGCGTCGCGGGGCAAAGAGAGACCAGGGAATTGAAGGGCAGATGTCGAAGAAACTCACAATGCGTCTAATTTGGAATAGGAGGCTGGTGCTGCGAGCAGTGGGACAAGGTTGCCGGTGAAGCAAATCGAGTAGGTCTAGGTGGCTGGGGGTATCTTAGGGCCAATTGGTTGTGGAGGAGTGACACGCGGAGGCTGAGGAAGATTTTCTAGGTCTCAGGTGGGCCAGGGGGTATAGCTACCCTACTCTGTAACTCCTCCGCAAAGAGGAGGCGGAGAGCCCAGTTAGGCGTTTCATGTACAATGAATGGGAGAAGGTGAACATCCCCTTGATGGATGCGTCATGGAGAGACAAGTCGCACGGAAGAAGAATCGAGTGAAACTATTGAGTGTAGAGGGAGAAAGGGGCCGAGCAAAGATCTTTCGTGAGACGGTTCCTTGGACGCGGGCTGGCTAGAGGTTAGGGACGAGCCCTAGACCGTCTGATCGAACCAGCGGTAAGATGATCTGATTTATGTCATTGGATGGCACACTGGGTAAGGAAGGGTGCATGACAAGCATTAAATCAAACTTTAGGCGTTACGCCTTCAATCAATAATTGAAATTGCAATCAAAGCTATAGTCACACTTTATTCAATACTTATAAAATGGATTTGAAGGGTCAAATGAACTCCAAAAGCCACCAACTTTGGACCATAGGTTCATAATGACGCATATTACAATGCTATATAATTAGATTTCGTAATTATACCCAATAAGGTCCTCAATTAATATATTGCTCATTAAGGTGTATTTTAATAGATTAAAAGGAATGAATTATATGAAAAGACTACTTTTAATGAAACATGTGAGTAATTTCGAGATATTAAACACATTAGGATCCAAATAATCATTTCTCAACAAAATAACATATGAATGTGAATTAAAATCATATTTTGAGGAGAGAGAAACAATTAAGGTTAATATACACATATATGAACTCAAATACACATTATTAATAATATATTTATCCAAAAAAACTCCAAATTAATATTATCTACTACATTACCATCCTTAATGACCAAATTACATGATTAACCCTAACTTATCTCCTTAAGTGGGTTATTTGTGCAAACACCCCTCCATATACATAAATGATGGTAAATAGTGATTTCAACATCAAATTATGCCCAAATTGCACATAGAGTCCAAAAATGATCCAAAAGGATGGGAAATTTATGAAAAAGGTCCAAATGGACTCGAAGGTCAAGAAAAGCTCACAAGTGGGTAAATTGCAGGGAAGACCCTGAGATTCAGTATGTTACAGCACACCACCCCTTAAAGAGGATTTTGTCCCCGAAATCACAACAAGAGGAAAGAGAGGGTGTGTGTGCAACATCCCAACCTTAACCAACTAGGTTATAACCCTTAATCTAGGGTACAACACACAATCTACACAAGTCAGGTATTACTAAGGTTTCCACAAAACCTATAGCCTTTTATCAAACTCAAATTAACATTTTTGCCTAATTAGCACAACTCTATCATGAAGAGGCATCATATTTATTATGCTATCACTTATGCCACATTTTATTCAAAACGATTACATCTCAATATAATATCACATGTTTTTCCCTCATCAAGGGTTTTAAGCACAATTAGGGTTTACTAAGCCATTTCAACATTTATAGATGCATTAGGTCACAAGCCTTAATAACTCAATATTATTATCCATTAACTACATCAAGTTGAATTATCACATACTATTTTGGTGAGAACCATATAATATTATCCAACAAATTAATCTAATAACAAGTCTAAGGGTGTATGGCTTATCTCCAAGTTACATATTGTCACAACATCTAACATACTCATATCCATGTCATCATTAATCATTATCTCTTATTACATAAATTACTATGAATTAACATCACATTATATGAATCAAATTACTCATTATCATATTACTAATTTGATTCATAAACCAATAAGATGATTAATGAGATGTATTTTAGTGAACTAGGTGATATGCCTAACATATGCTGATAATTGGGTCACAATGATGATTAAGTGATTATAATCCACTTACATGTACCAAGGCATATTATGTGATGACACCTAATGTCACTAGTGTGTCATGAAAGGCATTAAGGGTATATATATATATATGTTGTCAAGGCTAGATGATTACACATTAGGGTTTAGGTCAACATGATTATTACTTATTAGGCCTTTATCTATCATTAGGGTGACTTAATCAAAACTATGCATATTCACATATGAATAATTAAAGATTAGGTGCATCAAGAATATATTAGGGGTTCAAGCATGAGAATTATATGACTTATTCATTAGTTTATAATCAAACAAGATGAATTACAATCATATTAGGTTTTTTCAACACTAAACATATAAGCTCACTAATCCCATATCTAAGGAGTTAGGATTTCTTGATTTCAAGTCATTGAGGGACTCCAACCCCCTTAACGAGGATTTTGTCCTCGAAATCAACAACTCCAAAATCTAACAAGGTACTAACTCTACCTTTCCACTCAAAGGGTTGACTAAGTCAAACTATTTTATGGGTATAAGATCCAACATGAAAGTCTTACTAAACTCTATCTTCCAACTCAAGGTATAACATAGGGCATAGGGTACACTAAACCCTAAACATGGAAATCTAAGGCTCATACAAGATACTTAGGGATTACAAGATGATTTTTTTATTTTGGAAAAAGTAAAATCACCATATAAGGGTTATAAAGGTTACTCAACAATAAGGTAATATGTCTAAGGGTAGACTATTTCGAGCTGTCCGTTTCAGATCAGGCCAGGCCAGGTCATATGAGCTCAGGAGTCCTCGTTACCAAGCTAGTGGGGTGGAGGAAAATATTGCCAGCCCCTAAGCTCTGACCCTTTCTAGACACCATCACTTCAACTTCTTGCTCTAATAGCTACTCAATAGACAATTCACCAAAAAGTTGACAAATTTTATTTCTAATATGAAATTATTATGGTCCTAAATCAAAATTTCATCATTGGTTAACTCTAAGGTGAAAAGCTTACTAAGGGAAACTAGATGAGATAAGGGTTCTATCTAGGAGACAATTTGAATTAGTCAAGAATCCGACTACCTTGATGCTCTGATACCATGCTGTAAAGACCAAGTCTCTACTATAAACATGATAAACAAAAACACCAATTGTGTAGCAGCAAAAATTTAAAATCTTGACATTATTCAAAATGTATAAAGAGTACATTACAAAATTCCCATAAAGGAAGTACAACTTTATACAAAAACAAGGATCTAGGTAGAGGAAGACTTAGACTAAGCCAAGATTGTCTCCAAACAAAACAACATAAAACATAAAAGCAACTATGATCATGCAATCTATATGCTCTTCTTCTTATCCTATCCTTAGCCTTAGGTTCACCAAGCTTCCATGCGCACTCTGATCCTAACCTGGATGGTTGGGGTCATCCAGCAAGAGAGAGATAAAAGGTATGTGTTAATAAAAGGATAAAGACAATCATAAAGTTAAGCATAGTAATCCATTAAGGGATTTCAAGAAGTGAGAGCAAATGAGTGAATAAGATTCTAGAAAAACTGCCACATTTAAATATCAACAAATATTACAATTGCATGAATATAAATTATGACTCAACATCCTCTCAATGTAGGGTGAGGCACCTACCGGACCTCACCAATGGCAGGGGGACTAAAACCCCAGTGCCTAAAAAGTGGCAGGGGGACTAAAACCCCAGTGCCTAATATATAAAATGGCAGGGAGTCAAAAACCCAATGCCCGGTAGGGGGACTAAAACCCCAGTGCCCTATGGGTGGTTTGTACTCATGTACACTACATTGTCAATTGGCCAATAACTATATCATGCATAAACATTCACTTGGCAGTAGAGTGAAAAGTATAACAAGATTGCAACATAGCATTGGGAATAACACCCAAGAAATAAAATATATAGGCCATCATAGGCCACCACAATATCCAAGAACTCCAATGAGTCAACAAGCAACAACATTATACAATGTTTCCAAGTATTTCAAAAAGATGAGCCAACACTGGTCAAGACAAGATTAAATATTTCACATAAGTGAGCCACAACTGCAATTGATTCATCAAAGAAGTAAAAGAGCCAAAAATGCATTAGGAGAATAATAAGCCTAGCACAATAGTGATGGTGGGGTTGGAAAAGACCCAACTGAGAGATTAGGATTGTTTGCACAATAATCATTCACATAGATTTCACATTCATCATGGATGTCACTTACTAAAATAGACTTCACATACAAAATAGGGTGCACATACCTGTTTTATTTAATTACCATAACATCCCCCAAGTTGATTGCATCCAATTCCATAATTCCCTAGTTACATTATTACACATGTATTAATATATATAATGACATAAAACATAGGAAAAACCCTAATTTTACAAAACCATGATTTAGGGTTCAAAACCAAGCCCAAATGATTAGTCATATTCTCCTGAATAATAAAACATATTTTATTTTACAAATTGGAGTTAGCATGAATTAATTAGGTATTTTAGAACATTTTACATACTTAAAAGGTATTCAAGGCAAACTTTGAAAAAGGAATCAGATTCATGACTCAAAAACCATAAAATCGAAATCTACGTTAAAAATCCTTTCCATCGACTATTTATTCGTATTTTTCTGACCAAGGATTCATTTATTATTAATTAAATGATCTCAGCCAATCAGAAATTAGGAAAAAGCCACATAGGCAAAAATAAAATCAATTGAGCGCCACAGTGGCCGGACCCACGATGACATGGGCCAATCAGCTTTGTCCATGTCAGCCGATCCAGGATTGCTAGGCCTCGGTCAAGGGCGGGTGAACAGAGAGGCAAAAGACCATTTTGCCCTTGCTCGCTAAATCTATCTAATTAGAACTACGAGGGCTCTTGGGTCATATAGGAATATCAAATAGTTGCTGCGAGAAAAAACAAAACAATTGTGAAATGTCTGGATTGCCCTTTGTGAATAAAAAAATCCAATTGACCAGTCATGGATGCCTTGGTCATTCACCGACCAGGTATCTACCTCCCTGGTCAGGGCTATGGAGCGAGCCTCTGGAGCTCGGGCTCCACTGCCCTAGCTCGCACCCAGGCGCGAGGATCCCAACAGAGATCGGGGATGAATTCCCCGTGGTCTCTTGGTCACAATGGGACAAAGGGCCAGCGTTGGTGCGCCAGAGAACAGAGAAGCCAGGTTGCGGCATGCTCGGAAACAGGGGGAGAGAAATTCGGGGAAACCATACAGAAACCACCACTAAATCGAAAACTGAGGTTAGGAGTAGCTTCGTGGATCTAAAGCGGGTGAGAAACCGGTGTCGCGGCAGAATTAAATGTACCATGGCGAGAACGAGCATGGCGCCGCCAGAGCTCGACGGCGAGCTTATAGGTCCTAGAGGTTGAGGGCGTCGTGGGGCAAAGAGAGACTAGGGAATTGAAGGGCAGACGCCGAAGAAACTCACCGTGCGTCTAATTTGGAATAGGAGGCCGGTGCTGCGAGCAGTGGGCCAAGGTCGCCGGTGAAGCACATCGAGTAGGTCTAGGTGGCTAGGGGTATCTTAGGGCCAATTGGTCGTGGAGGAGTGACGCGTGGAGGCTGAGGAAGGTTTTCTAGGTCTCAGGTAGGCCAAGGGGTATAGCTACCCTACTCTGTAACTCCTCCGCGAAGAGGAGGCGGAGAGCCCAGTTGGGCGTTTCATGTACAATGAATGGGAGAAGGTGAACAACCCCTTGATGGATGCGTCATGGAGAGACAAGTCGCACGGAAGAAGAATCGAGTGAAACTATTGAGTGTAGAGGGAGAAAGGGGTCGGGCAAAGATCTGTCGTGAGACGGTTCCTTGGACGCGGGCTGGCTAGAGGTTAGGGACGAGCCCTAGACCGTCTGATCGAACCAGTGGTAAGATGATCTGATTTATGCCATTGGATGGCACGCTGGGTAAGGAAGGGTGCATGACAAGCATTAAATCAAACTTTAGGCGTTACACCTTCAATCAATAATTGAAATTGCAATCAAAGCTATAGTCACACTTTATTCAATACTTATAAAATGGATTTGAAGGGTCAAATGAACTCCAAAAGCCACCAAATTTGTACCATAGGTTCATAATGACGCATATTACAATGCTATATAATTAGATTTTGTAATTATACCCAATAAGATCCTTAATTAATATATTGCTCATTAAGGTGTATTTTAATAGATTAAAAGGAATGAATTATATGAAAAGACTACTTTTAATGAAACATGTGAGTAATTTCGAGATATTAAACACATTAGGATCCAAATAATCATTTATCAACAAAATAACATATTAATGTGAATTAAAATCATATTTTAAGGAGAGAGCAACAATTAAGGTTAATATACACATATATGAACTCAAATACACATTATTAATAGTATATTTATCCAAAAAAACTCCAAATTAATATTATCTACTACATTACCATCCTTAATGACCAAATTACATGATTAACCCTAACTTATCTCCTTAAGTGGGTTATTTGTGCAAACACCCCTCCATATACATAAATGATGGTAAATAGTGATTTCAACATCAAATTATGCTCAAATTGCACATAGAGTCCAAAAATGATCCAAAAGGATGGGAAATTTATGAAAAAGGTCCAAATGGACTCTAAGGTCAAGAAAAGCTCACAAGTGGGTAAATTGCAGGGAAGACCCTGAGATTCAGTATGTTACATTTCGTTTCCTTTGGGAACTCATAGGCAGGTGATAAATGGAAGAGCTTGAAGAGACATGCACTGGGTAGTCCTCCGTTAAAGATTGGATAGGAATAAATTTTATTTCTTAAACTTGTAATCATATTTGTAAGCTTCCGTGACTCTGATGTACAAGCATGGATGTAACAAAAATTGTTTATGTTTTTGATATTATTTTGTAAATATTTGACCGAAAAGATCGGGTCTTTACAGGCAACACCTATTTTTCAGCAGTCCACTTGCGGGTAGCCAGTTGGGTGACTAGTTTAATTAGTTAGGAAAATGGATGAGTTGAGCTACTTTTTAGCAGCCTGACGAGGACAACCAATCAGGTGACTGGTCATTCTAGTCAAGCAATTGGGTTGGGTCAGAAATTGTTGGATCTAATCAGCCGATTTGCTAATCCAGTCTAGTTAGGGGACCGAACTAGCAAGTCAACCGACTATATAATTTTAACCACTCTAGAAACTAGGCTAGCCAGTAAATTGATTGGGTGGATCTCACCCCAGTCACTCAAGTGGAACTTCCAGTCAATCAGGTGGTTTGTCAAATTAGGTGACTAGAATTTCAAGTTGACCAACTGGGCATCGAATATTTCTTGACGATGTAATTAATTACCAAAACCTTTTAGTAACCATTTAATCATATGTGAATGATTATACTCCTCTTCCTTATGCATCCTATGTTTATGAACATGTAGGCTCCAAATTACATTGGAAATGATATCTATAATCATATTATGATGTTGTAGATAATTATTAATATCTAGCAAGACTTCATTTCCACAAAATAATTTGAGAAGTTGCAGAGCAACTTCAACCTAGTATTGTGAATGGTGTTACAATTATCGTATAATCCCTTCATCTCTGATATCCAAATTGAATCCAAGGCATGGAAATGTCTTTCTATTAACGTTCAACATTTGTTCCTATATCTATAGTAGACTACCTGAGATACATATGAGCTCAATAGTATATATTGATTCACATGAGTTGGTCATGCATTTCATAGTCACTCTCATAAAGTGGGAAGTAATATCACTCTAATAGGAGAGACAAATCCCATCTGCATCACTCACAATAATCCACATGTGTCATAGTGCAACGAAGACTACATGTATGACAAACCTAACTTAAGGACACATTGGATAGTGTTAAAGTACACTTAAAAGGTCTAAGGACTACAATCACAATTGTCAGATGAGATATGATTCTGACTGCCATTTATGCTTTCCATGTATCATACTAGAGTTGGGTCTATCTAGGATACTTGTTAATAACAAGTACCTATATGTTTGACTTGATATTTTATATCATGAATAATGAGACATAGTCATTAGTTAACACACATACTAGTCTTAATGTATTATTGTTGTCATAATTTCCATAATAATATCTGACTAGAGACCTATACAAGAATGGCTACTCTTAGAATGCACATGATCTCATGTTCAAGTTCTCAACCTGAAATCACAAATTCATTGAGTCATACATTTTAAGGAAATTATATATTTATTCATTATCTCATATTAAAGAAAATATAATAATTGGAATTGGCTTAATCAATGATAAAATGAATTACAAAGTGTTCTATTACAATCTTCATATGACTGGATCTCAAGGCATACTGCCAACACCAATGATAATCAATGGATAAATAATTTGTGAAGGAAAATTGTGATTACTAAGAAAATTTTCAAATCAGCAGATGTACCAAATTTTGGGGTGGGTCCAATCAATTCTAGAATATTGGTAGTAGTCTTAAAGGTCAGAGGGCCAAGAGTGAATCTAGGTACAACAACTAACGAAAGTTTGTTGGCTATGTATGGAGCCAATATGAAGTAAAGCAATAATGGATTTCATTTTCTCAGAGGTCCGATATCATTATTGAAGGCATGGATTTATAAGGGATGGATAGTGGTAGAATTTGGTGTTGTGTTTACATGTACTAGTGAGTCTGAATTTGTCTGGGGTGCTGTAAGGAGTGAGTCCTAGGAGGGCATGCACTCGTTGCTCAGTCAAATATAGGGAATAAACCCAATACCAAACACCAACATCATTTTTTTACATGGGAATATGATCCAATATATTTAATTTCGTATTTTAAAAAACACAAAAATAGTAGCCAAATAAAATATTCTCACTATACCATTTTATAACATTACAAGGTATATACTCATATGGATAATTACATAAGGTACAAGATATATCACTGATCCTAGAAGAAAATCATAATCCAACCACTTAAACTCTATCTACCAAGGAAAATCAGCTAACATGTGTGGGTCATGGTCATATTTGTCATGCTTAAAACATCCTCCTTGCCTAAGGGGTTGGAGGCATACCCCATAAAAGAAGAAAAATGGAAGATTATAAAAAAATGTTGGTATGTGTATATGATAGGGAGTTGGGTTGTAAGAGGAAACAGAACAACAAATAATATATCAAGCCCCCAACAAAAGAGAGATAACAAACACCCAAATTGATGTAAAATGAAACACTTCAATAAGATGATAATGAAAAATATACTTGCCATTTCATAAGATAATGTATGCCACAAAATCATATATGAATTTATTAGGGCACACAACACATCGTCAACATGTTAGCATGCTTTGATATAAACACAATACTAATGCAAATATACAAACCATGGTGGTAAGGGAACATGACCCAAAACCTGATAGAGAATGAAAAACAACTAGACTTCCAAAAATAACATGGGAACACAACCTAGGGTATGGGTCGCATAGCCTACAACCCATGGTATACCATGGGCATAGCCTTTAACCCATGATATACCATGGGCGCGCAACCCAAGGTATTGGGCACACAACCTCCACCCCAAAAATATATCATGATCACACAACCCAAAATTAAATAATAGACAATTCATTTATATAACATTTGTAAAATTAAACAAATAAGCATGCAATGATGTATATGAAAGTGAAAGTTTAGTCACAATGTGAATCAAGAAAAAATTTCCATTAAAATTGGATTATACAAAACATCCACCAAAAGTGGGAAAATAGAATTTACACCACAAAGGTGGATAAATATATCATATTCACCATTAAGATGCAGACTAGTATAACAATAAGCCATTGCTGGGAAAAATAGAGTTCCATTTCACAAAGGGAACAATCTAATTCAAATCCACAAATTTGGGTACAATTTAAAAATAGGATGAACAAGATACAAACCTTAGACTCCACATGCAAGACCAATAGTTTAAGAATACAAGGATATGCATTTTACAATATAAGACCCCAAATACATCATCAGAACATGAAAGAGGAACTTCTATAGCATAATTCTTCTGAGAGGTTCAAGAGAGAGAATAAAGAATCATTGCTAACTTAATCACAAATAGATGCAACATACATGGTATCAACCTTAATCAATAATCATGTTCAAACCATTGTTCCACCATAGGCCTGGATTCACTTTGTAGGTCAATTGAGGGTACAAAAACTTTCAAAAACATTCATGAGTCCACTAGTTGTTTCAAAAATGGCTGTGATGGCCTCTATAGATATAGCAAACCATCATTAGGGGTAGGCAATGGGTGGAGTTTGGGGGGATAAAGTAGGAGGTAATTGAAGGACTTCTTATGATTGGGTCTAGATTCTAATAGGTGTAGAATGTTTGGGAGTGGATATATATACGAGCAAGGGCATGTAGGGATATGGAACCTCAGATAGGTCAGAAATAGGGGAGGTAATGGAGGCATGGTTACTATGGAAATTATAGAGCAGAAACCTTAGAAAAGTAGAGTCTCGATAATTTGGGAAGAATAGAGGAATCCTAAGGAGGAGAAATCTTGGTGAAAGGTGCATAAGAGAGAGATATAAAGAGAAAATTGGAGCAGACTAATCGATGCACTATAGATGATAAATATGAAACAAAATCAGAGATAAAAGAAAGGCAAGAGGCTATATGATCACAATTCCTCTTGTTATTGTTAACTTCCTCTTTTTATGTAAAAGAATACGTTTTTTAATTATTTAGTGTAAATTTATTGTTATTATATATATATATATATATATATATATATATATATATATATATAACTCTAATTTATGCCTTACTCTAACAATTTGAAACTTGATTACTTTTTATGTTTATCTATCCTCTAAACATTTCCTGAGAATACATTCATATTTCATCAATATTTTACTCAAGTTTCCACTTAGAGATTACCCTTATATATTAGGATAAATATGTTATTTCCTTATATGTTCACCAACCAAATATCTATGGGTAACATCTTGGAACTATATTTTCTTTTTTGATCATTTTCACATGAATTAATTTCCATAGTTTTTTTATGCTACCATATCTTTAAATATTTTTATTTTCATCAGCATGTTACCCATCATTGTTTTTGATATGGAAATATTCCATATTGTTCTAAACTAGTAAACCATTACTGGAATTAGATACATTATTGGGATAATGGCTTCCGAATGCATTTATCCTAATCGAAATCTTCCCATAATCACTTTGGAAAGTCATTCATCTAATCATTATCTCCTTTTATATACTTCTGTTATTCCTATTTACAACTATTGTCATTTTTTGCTCAATTTCTCGTTTTTTTTAAAATAATCTAACCCTTTTAATATACATTGTTCTCATTTATGCCTATAAATGTATTTTGCATCATACACACTGGTATGGATAAGTACAACCTAGCCCTAGTCACTATTTAGCTTATCGGTTGGGTTGGTTTTAATAGTGAGGGCTATGTGAAATTAATGCATTTGTATACTTATAATAAGACCAATTATCAAAAAATATGGTATTTATTAATTGATTGTTCTTAAAATTTTATTTATACTTTATTAGCACTGCTTATATCAACTTAGGGTAACAATTTTTCATATGAAGTGACTTCGGGATTATAATATAAAATGACCAAATATTATTTATCCATTCATGTTTCTCTTATTATCATCCTATAGAGGTCCAACAAGGCATATCTTACACAGTGTTTGATTTTTTCTAGAATAAGCCTAAAGACATACAAACTAAGAAATTATGATTTCTATTGTTGTGAGGTCAAATTTTGGTATGTTGCAACACTCCATTCCTTAAATAGGATTCCATACTCAAAATCTAACCATCCATAAACTACCAAAGACTACTATGCACCCCTTAAAGGGTTAATCTATAAGTCAAACTAAACAACTCATAAGGTGTTAGATTTATATATATACATCCTTTAGTTATGTTTAGTAGGCGTGTTGATGATGTACATAGTTCATGCCTCCAACTGTATTATCTCAACTAATAAGGTCTAACTTATCATATATCAAATCAGTTCTATAGTTAATGTTAGAATCTACTAGATTATTGGGTACAACTGTTGATGAACCTACTGCAGGTAAAAGAGGGTATGTCCAATAAGTATTTAATACAAGCCACATCTTCCTATTCATCACTCCATTACCAAATCTAGGGTTGGATATTTCTATTATAAATATTTCTATGGTTTCTCTCCCACAACTTCATACATTTCTTCACTATGATATAGTTCAAGAAAGTATCGAGAAAATATTGAGATTTCTTGTACACATAGAAGTATAATGAAAACTACGTTGATTATAAACTATGAGAAGTAAAATTAAACATGGTACTAATATCAATGCATGATCCACGTCTAAAAGCACACCATAACAACATCACCATACCTCATTGTTCTACCATCTTCATAAATTTGTTCATTCTAAATTCACATTTAGTAACAACATAAGGATACATGGATTTCTAATATTAGGTTTGCATGTATAGGCACGTAGGGTCCAAACATACTAGAGTTAACTAATCAAATTATACAATTTTGTCCATTCTTGCTTTGGTAGATTCTAGGGGAAAGATTTCACTTAATGTTTTCACCTAAGGTAAGGGTCCCATAGTTATAACAAATTAATGGGAGAGAAAATTGAATAGGTAGATAAAATACTACCTTGTCTTTGATACCATACTTGTAAGGAGTGAAACATGAGAGGGAATCCACTCCTTCATCAATCAAATAAAGGGAATAATCCCAAATGCAAACATCAACATAATTTTATGCATTAAAATATGACCAATATATTCAATTTAGTATGTTCAAAAACACAAAAGATATAAGCAGAAGAAAATATTATTGACTATTTTTTTTTATAGATTATAATGTTGACACTCATATGGGTGATTACATAAGGTAACTAAGGGGTTTGAAGCTTACCTCATAAAAAAATAAAAGTGGAAGATCATCAACGAAATCTTATAATAGGAATCAAATAGTAAAAGGATAAAAGGACAACAAATAATATATCAAGACTCCTCAAAAAAGAGAGATAGAAAACCGTACAAATTTATGTCAAAAGAAACATTCCAACAAAATGACAATCACATATATACTTGCCATTTCACAAGATAAAGTATGCCAAAAAAGCATACACAAGTTTATTAGGACACATAACCCATCAAGTTAATAAACTATTTAAAATGCATGTGAGATCAACACAATACTAGTGCAAATATAAAAACCATGGTGGCTAGGGAAAATAACTCAAAACCTTATAGAGAATGGAACACAACAAAACTCCAAAAACAACATGGGCACACATCCCAAGGAATGATGCACACAACCTATATACCATGATATTACATGGTCACACAACCTAGGGTATGGGGAGCAAATGGTCCTCTATCCCTAATATATATTATGGACACAAAACCAAAAAGTAAAGAACAACCAAATCATTTATATAAATTTAGACCTACTAGATCAAAAAACATGCAATGATGTAGAGGCAAATGGAAGTTTAAACACAATATGGAATAAGATACATTCCCACCATAAAATGGATAATATGAGACATCCGCCATAATTGTGGGCAAAGCAGGGTTTCCACCACAAATATGGACCAAATATCATATTCACCATTAAGAAGAAACCTAAGACAATCATAGGACATCACTTGGAAAATTAGGGTTTTGTTTCACAAATAACAATTTAATTCAAATCTACAAATTACCGTACAACTTGAAATGCGATGAAAAAGATACAAACCGTAGAGTTCAACATGCAATCCCAATAAATACAAAATATAAGGGGATGGATTTTAGACTATTATACCCCAAACATGTCATCAAAATATGAAAGAGGAAATTTAATTTCTTAATGTCTCAAAGAGGTCTAAGAGAGAGAATGAATAATGATTTCCCAATTGACTCATAAAAATATGCAACTTACCTAATAATCGAGCTTAATTGGAAATCATGTTCAAACTGTAGTTCCATAGTAGGGTCTTGATTAACCTATTTTATCCAATTGAGCATACCATTAGCTTTCCCATACATTCATATCCAGTCATTTCAGTAATGGCTATGATGGACTCTATATCTATAGATAATCATCATTAGGGGTAGACAATGTGCGGAGTTAGGGGGATGACGTAGGAGGTAATTGGAGGAGTTCTAATGATTAGGGCTGGATGCTATGAGGTTTTCAAAGGTGGGGGTGGATATATATACAAGTGAGAGCATGCATGTCTATGGAACCTTACAAGGTTAGAGAAGAGGTAATAGAGGCGAGGTTCCTCTAGGATATATAGAGAAAACCCTAGATAGTATAGGTTTTGAAGAAACATGGAGGGATAGAGGAAGCCTAAGGAGGATAAATCTTGGAGAAAGGTACAAAAAAGAGAGACCATAGACTGAGAGAAAATTGAAGCAAAATAATCAATATACTATGGACAAAAAATATGAGACAAGGTTAGAGGTAGAGGAAAGTCAAGCAACCATACGAGGGAAATCAAATACCCATATATGTGATTGAGCTCTATATATCTAAGGAAAGCACATGTGAGATAAAAATATGTGGGACTTTGTAAAATAGATAGTATCAAATGAATTACAACAAAATTTTAGAGTTTTCATTAGTTTTATTTCCCTAATTAATTTAGATAGATAGAATCAACCACTCAATATCAAACTTGGCCACTACACTAATTTAGGTATCTATAATTCGATTTTTTTTGTTTGTTTCTTCTTTTGGGATCAAACATTAATATATGTAATTCTTTACTATGTAAAGTTATTATTTTCATATATATTACTATAATTCAAATTAACTATTTGGGATTTGGTTTCTTGTTATGTTTATCTATCCAATAAACATTTTCCTTGGATCCTATATTCATCTTTCATCAATATTTTACTCAGGTTTCCACTTTAGATGTTATCCCTGATGTATTAGGGATAAATAATGGTATTTCCTTATTTATTTACCAAACAAAAATCTATGAGTAAAATATTGGAATTAGATTTGTTTTAGGATCATATTCACATGACTTAATTTCCTTACTTATTTTATGATACCATAACCATTATTTAAAAAAAATTCTTTTTTAAGTCATTTAATGATATTGTTATTCAATCAATATTAAAATAATTTTCCATTATTATTTTTATATCTATTAGTGTGTTACCGACCATTGTTGTTGAGATGTAAATGTTCTATTTTATTATAAATAATAATATACAATTATTTAATTAGATACATTATTGGGGTAGTGGATTTTAAATGCATTTGTCACAACTAAGACCTTTCAATAATACTTTTCAAAATTCATTCCTTTTATATTATCTTCTCATAAAACACTACCATTATCACTATTTACAACTATTCTCATTATTTACTCAACTTCTCATTTTCCAAACTATTTAACCCTTTTAATATGCATTATTCTCCTTTATGCCTATAAATGTATTTTGCATCATACCTATTGGTATGGATAAGTTCAACCTAGTTCTGGTCATTATTTAACTTATTAGTTGGATTAGTTTTTATAGTGAGTATTGTGTGACATAATACATTGATTTACATGTATTAAGACTAGATATCGCATAATATCTTGTTTATAAATTTAATGGTATTCAAATTAAGTTTTAAAATTTATTAGTGTTTTAAAAGCATAGGTGTGACAAATATTCATATAAATTGACTTAGGGTTTATAATAAAAAATGTCCAAATTTTATTTATCCATTCATACTTCTCTTATTATCACCCTATCAAGGCCCAACATAGCATAACTTATGCCATATTTGGGATTTTTTCCTAGACTAAGCCCAAAGACATCCAAGCTATAAAATTTGTATTTCCAGGGTTATGAAGTTATATTTAGGTATGTATAGGTGTCTAGGTCATGGAATCCCAACATACTTGGAATTTTGTTGGCTGTTGTGAGGCATAGGCAAAGGGGAATTCTCTCTTCTAGATATATATGTATATACATACATACACACACATATATATACACACACATATATACATATATACATATATATGTATATATATATACACACACATATATATATATACATATATATATGTGTGTGTGTGTGTGTGTATATATATATATATACATATATATGTATATATATATGTATATATACAGACATACATATATATATATATATATATATATATATATATATATATATATATATATATATATATATATATATATATATATATATATATATATATATATATATATATATATATGTGTGTGTGTGTGTGTGTGTGTGTGTGTGTGTGTGTGTGTGTGTGTGTGTGTGTGTGTAGACACACACATACACAAAATCATGAGTATTAATGAGTTGCAGTGAATTTGCTTAATCTTGCCTGGATGTTCTTTGATCATACTTTAGAAGGATTGTGCTGACTGGTAGGTGTTTGCTTTGAAATGATATGGATCAAGAGAGTTGATGTTTCAAACTATTTTTCTTACTTAGAATTTATCGCCAAGCTTAATTTGGATGTTATCTTTTTGTTCTTTGAGCACAATCTTGCTTAAGGACAAGCAAGGGTTTAATCTTGGGGTGGTTGATAACACCCAAATTTAGGCATGTATGCTAGGTTTGTATTTATGGTTTTGTGTCAATATAGCCTTAATATGCCCAAAATAACCCTAGACTCTTATCTTTCTATCATCTGTATCTTTTTAAAGATAGAGTTACTCAAATATCCAATTTTGGGACTTGCATGCACCGAACTCAAGAAGACATGAGTTCTTTAAATTCTACCCCACAAGCGTTGCATTATGTGCACTAGCTTAGGAGACGGTGGTCCTGCTAGCTGACTAGCGGGTCCAAGAAACTTTTGGTATCTTAGACCCTATTTCTGATGGCCAATCCTTTATGAGAAAGCATCCTTATCAAGCAAAAGGTTCATCAACGTGGGCCCATCGACCACTGATAATAGCCCCCCAGGGTGGGTTTGTCCCTAAGGAGTAAGGTGTGGCCGCTACCACCATTACGAATGCTACCACCATCATGACCGCTACCACCATCTCGATTGCTATCACCATCATGACCGATACCACCATCTCAACTACTACAACTGTAGTGATCACCACTCCTATAAGTATCCATCCCTACTACCTTTACAGGGGTTCAACTGTTACGATCTGGGTTCCAACACTCAACCTTTTTGGGTTCCCTTCGGTGACTAGCAGTTCCTAGAGCTCTGTGGGAGTGCTCCAAGGTCTGAGAGGATCAAAGAACACACCCTACATCCTCCCCTTCAACATGCCTCCATCCACCTCCATTTTCCACCATCTTCCATCCATTTCCAGCCATTCCCAACCACCTTCCGCCTCCATACATCTGCCAAGGCTGCTGCTCAGGGTGGAATCAAGAAGAAAGGAGGCTAAAAGATTAAGAAGAACAACCCAAGGACAAGATCCAACCCTTCCGGAGGCTAAGGAGTGAGATCTACCTATCCTCTATGGGATATATCTCTTCTTCTTCTTCCCCTTTCTTCTACTATTCTCCTTTGTTTCTATATGAATGATGTTCTTCCATCTTTGTTCGGTGCCAACTATGCTTGTCCATGGCTAGTTGAGCTCCTTCTTGTCTATGTAGCCTGCTTTGGGCATGTTTATGTACTTTTACCTTTAACAAGTAGTTTTATTCCATATCTACTATGTTTTCTGTTCTATCTTATATTTTTGGTTATGATTTCTAATTTAGTTGATCTGTTTCTTACTTGAACTTCTATTTCATCCTAGATTGAAAGATTACTGCTAGAAATGGATAAGAGAACGTAGTTTGGATCAAAATCTGAAAAGAGAATGGTTTAAGGTGAATCATGGACCAGGGTACGATTAGGCCTAGCCTGGCCCAGTCAGGCCCATCACCAAGTTTCGTCCAGATCACATCTGTTCCTAGAATCTAAGGATATTCTAGACCCAAGAGGGTATCTGGAATATTCTAAGGTGTTGTTTTGTCATCCTCGAGAGAGGTTTCATACCATTGATGGGTTATAGTCACACTGTGAAAAAGCGAGTGGGATGACCCCTCATAGGAATAGATACCACGTTACATACTATTTTTGGATGTAGGTTGCTTGCTGAGGTATCCGAGGGTTGTCTACATCTGACAACGGGTGCATAGACTGCCCAACTTGTGGTTACATGGCCAATAACTCCTTCTCTCTGATTAGTAGAATCTGAAGGACTCTGTTCTAATTTCTTTACTTTGTTTTATTTTATTTTTTGACATTTTTCAAGACTCATTCTAATTTTGTACTCTTATCAACTATTGGATTGGCTTAACTGACTTAAGAGAGAGATCTTAAGCATCCTAAATGTACCCACATCCCTGTGTTTGACCCCATTTATCTATTTTGACCCCGTAATAAAGTTGCTGGGGTCCTTGAAGGTTTCAGGTTATAAATTTAAAGTTCAGTCCTTTCCAAGTCTGCCTCTCTTATCAATGATCCACACATGTTGTCACTGACTCTCTCCCTCCTAATCTCTCTGCCTCTCTCTTAATCCCCACACACTCCACCTATGCCGTATGCCATGGCCGATCTATGTCAAGTCTTGACTAGGTCAATCATACTAGGCAATGTGTGCTGAATCTCAAATCTACAACCCATAATAATCAATAAATGGTATATTTCTCTCTCCTTCTCCTAAGTTTTATGCAAACACTTGCAAAATTTCTATCAAATCTTTCCTAGGGCCAAAAGAGACATATGGTATATTAATTTTTTAATCTAGAGAATTATATCAATCCAATGAACCTAGTTTCAAAACCAAATTCCACTGATTGTGCCAATTATGATAAAATGGCATATTTTTGATCTCTTTTACAAGAGTAATGGTGTTTGATGTTCAACCATGATCTTTTATGACCCTAATAATCCTTGTGTCTATAAATCAATAATGTTTGATGCATGTTGAGACTAAGATGGAACTTGTCCATACTTTTAATCTATTTTGACTTTATATTAAATGAACCACGACATATATGTTGTATGGACTTTTATGCTAAGGTCATTAATTTGATGCCCAACTTGATTATATGATCCAAAAATTCTTTATGTTTGACGTATAATGTAATACGTGCTATAAAATGAACCAATAATTGAACTTGACCATACTTAGCTCTATTAATGACTTCATTATGTGAAAAGTACCATTTAGTATGACATGTATGGACTTTTTGGTACTAATTTAAAACCATGTGATAATAATGATCAAGTTTAAAACTACTTTGTGGACATTGAATCAATGACTTTATATGCTTTTAACACCTAAATGCCTTATGGATCACTCTGGTTCACTATTATGACAAAGTGACCTAAATATGTCATAAAATGTGACCTAATGTGCATGTTGCTAAATTTATATCTAATCTTGTGGAGATATGACCCTAATGGTCACTCATGCATTTAGACTAGTAAAATATTGATACTAATGGCACAAAACCAAACTAGATCTCATATATATTCTAACGATGACTATATTTCACAGAAATTGTGACACCCCACACCATATAACTCAAAACCAAATTGCAGAACAAAACTTCACATCCAGGTTACCATAAAACATGGGGAATTAAAACTGATTTCATTAAACCATAAAAGTTTCAAAATATTGCACATGAGTTCACACAGCCACCTGTATTACATATCACCTGCCTAAAAGATTATAGAGATACTGTTCACTGGCTCTCAAGCCCCATCATGTTACACATGATAACCTATTCATATACATATATGCCATCTCTATACAACAATGGGGATAAAGGAAAAACCTCATATAGATACATACAACAAAAAAAACCTCCCTAAAGACCTAAGTGTACATGGATGACACATAGGACTCTACTTCTATACAAAAAAATGTCCATCCTTTCAACAACTACTGGTTCTCTTTCTGCTCAGCACCAACATCACGATCTCTACTTCCTCGTGCTCAATCCCCTAAATGATGTGGAAACCCACGGGGTGAGACAAAACATCCCAGTGAGAGATATAACTCTCCACCAACATCTATTAAAACACAGATAAGTTAAGCAGGTAAAACAACATACTAAGCATATAGAGCAGATTCAACTAAATGATATGTACTCAACAGATGAAGCAGATTAAACAAGACTAGGTAGTTATCACTGAGCAATAATCAAGTTATATTCTAAAAAGGAATATGAAGAACATGTATAACAATTGACTTCTCTTACCGTCTTATAATTCAAGAAATCTGTACAAAGATAAATCTAGGCTCAACCATTGTGAGATGCAGTCACCTAACAAAATATACTACACGATTGTGTTACGTCTTTAATTATCACCCCAAGGATTTGATTAGTACCACCCAAATCTGACCACCCCTTGTGAAGGGAAATCGACGGTGCCATACAAGGTCCATGGTAGAGCCGAAATCCACTACCTCTCCACACCTCTTGGCCAGTACAAGAGAAAACACCACAGAGACATACCCGTCAACTGTAAAAGATGACATATAGTCAACAGAAGGATCGACTCATGCATGGCCATCCATATAAAACACCAAGCCCACCCCGGTACAGGTAACAATGCTAGAAGAATAGGCTCACACATGGCCGTTCTTAAAAGAAGGAGTGGCTCACACATGGCCATCCATATCACAAGGATATCAGCTCACACATGGACATCTCACACAACTTGTAATTGTGGACACAAGGAGATACCCTGACTTGCACCCCCACATATTGAAAAATATGCCCTCCGAGTTATACTCATGTTACCAATCTAGAAATTAGAGTTGACACTAAAAAGGATCTATGGCACAGGGCACCTACATGATTAGGGTTCCACTTGATTAGTTAGACTATTGGGTGATTTTTTGTATAAATCAAGTTACAATGTATCAAGCCAAAACAAACACTACAAGAAATAAAGATACATTGCAACTCTAGATGATATAAAATATAGAAGGTATGAACTTGTCACATAATCACCATGAATGTTACACACCACTGTGGGATATCAATCCCTTAATCACATCACTTGAGGATATCACCTCTCAAGGCATCAAACCATCA
Organism: Alisma plantago-aquatica; assembly: GCA_963693085.1. Classification (NCBI taxonomy): domain Eukaryota; kingdom Viridiplantae; phylum Streptophyta; class Magnoliopsida; order Alismatales; family Alismataceae; genus Alisma; species Alisma plantago-aquatica. The sequence goes on along the minus strand of OY856410.1, from coordinate 303,024,325 downwards.
CCAAGTCATATGACCTATCACCTTAAACCCTGCATGTGTTTCATCACATTATGCCTCATTAGTGTGCATAAACACCACACTGTATCATATAATCAACACCATAGCATACACAAGCCATGGCATACACATCACCTGTAAGGTTAGGGGCTTATAAACAAGAGAGAGAAAACATTATAGCAAAATGACTATCTCAAGGGAGAGAAAGCAAACACATCATATAGTTCATCATTAGGGTTAACACTCCATGCTCAACCAATTAGGGGTTTTGTATATACATCAAAACACTAAACTCTAGATATGGAACCTCCCATTTTCTTGGAACACTTTTAGGGTTAAGGAAACGACTATCCACATAGCACTACACGTAGCTGGTACATTAATCATGGATGTATATTGATTGAGTACTCAAGCATGTGTCTCAACCATCCATCAACCATGTGTCGCGACCACCCACCAACAAGGGTGGCGGCCAACTAGAGTTAGGGTTTCAACCACCTAAGGTAGGGCATGTCGCGACCTCAAAAACAAGTCATGTCATTGTTCTAGGAAAGAAGAAAACATCTCGACCAAACTAGGGGTGTCTCGACACACTAGGGAGTAAGTGTCATGACCATCAAGGAATAGGATGTCACGACCTCCAACTATATCAACTGTGTCGACACAATGCCACCACACCAAGGTGTCCTAACCCAAAGAAAAAACAACGTATAATGACAACCAAGGGTCAAGCCACTACCAAGACCAAGGATAATCATCAAACTAAGAGTAACCAAGACCAAAATGGAGGTATTCCATGGTTAAAATAGAAGAGAACAACATGGAGCATCACCATCCTCAAGAAGGAAAAATGTCTCCTAAAATTGGTCATCAAAACCCTAACACTTGCATTATGAAACCAACATGAAAAGGGATCTCAAACAAGAGAGAGAACCAAGTTAAACCACACCAAAATAGAACCAAAACTTCATAGAATGCCAAAACACTCAGTCATCATGCATGCAAGAAAAACCAAGATCAAGAGATAGGGGAAAACATCATTGCACCACAATCATCAAAATTGGGTACAAAACTAGGGTTTTAGATTCCATACCAACCAAGCATGATCTCAACAACAACCAAGTTCTATAGTCTATCATCATATACCAATATGTTAAGGAAACATTTAGAGATAGAAAATAGTAGCATGCATGTAGAATAAGTGCATGAATAGAAAAGGTTAAGAGTTATATAACCCGCTTGAAAGAAGGTCACTCTAAGGGTTGCAAGCTCCAAACACACGACCCCAAGGATGATAAAGCTCCACCAAAAGCTCCACCCTATATACAAGAATACCTCAAGAAAGATAAGACACCATGGTCAAAGATTACCCAAGGAAAGAGAGCAAGCAGCTCAAGGCCGAACCAAAAGAATGATGGGGGAAAAGAGAGAAGAAACTTCCCCTTACTTGGGTGTCGCCTTGTCAAAACATGGCCTATGACCCCTTCTGAGGAGAAGTTTACACTTAAGAATGACCACCATGTCAAAACATGGTCTAAGGCCGAAAAGGGGAAGAAGCTGGGGTAGAAGATACAAGGAGAACACCATAAAGGAAAGGTAAACACTTACCAAGGTAGAAGATGATCAAGGGTCACCACAAGCACCACATGCAAGGTTGGTCCTCCTTCAAGGAACCAGGAACAACACCTCCTTGCTCCACCAAGCTTCAAGGACGACCAAGAAAGGAAGGAGAAGGAATACGGTCGAAAAAATATCTCTTGCATGGAGAGAAGAGGGTTTATATATCAAAGAGGAGAGAGGTAAGATAAGAGATGAGGTGTCAACAAGATAGGGCTCCAAAGAGACACTTGTCCAGTCAAGAAACTAACATGAAACCACTTAATACCCACATGCATGAGATGGTGATACACTCTATGTTCAGTCTCTACTCACTTGGGCACCCACATGATCATGGACACGATTCACATTAAGGACACCATCCACGGTCGCGAAAACACCACCAAATACAACAAAGTCGCGACACAAGGTCACCAAACCATTCCTAGCTCGAGACACTCTATACAAAGGCAAATCTCTTAACCCAAGATCTTCCAAAACCACCTCAGTTATGACAACCCCATCTAGGGGAGGTGTCTCGACTGTGACACCCACCCAACAAGCCCTAGGTCACGACCTAGGTCGAGACATCACATAAGGTATACAAACCCTAGAAAATCCTAATCACCTGAGGTGATTCCACCACTCAACCAAAACTCAAACAAGGTGCCTTAGAGTACCACAACCTCTCTAATAAATCCAAGAGGGAGAAGGAACAATCTAGAGGGGAAAAATTGCAAGATAATCCCACAACTTGGGTAAATTGCAATTTGCACCAAAATAAGCGCACAAAGCACAAACATCATACAAACAAGCTCAAACTAGAAACTAAAGCTCTCAACAAGATCTAAGACATGAAGGAAATTCACTGACTTGGTCAACCTATAAACGATCACTAAATGGAATCGTAACCTTTGGATGTCCTAGGTAGACCTACCACAAAGTCCATAGTTACATCATCTTTGGTAACCCAGGAGACTCGTAAGGCTTTTGCCAAGCCCAACCTGGGAAGCTCAACCCCATCCTATAAGGAGCATATCCCATTAAGTCACGTAGAGGCCGGCTGCGCTATGGGAGAAACAATTCTGAATAGCACCACTAGGGGGATTCAAACTCAGGACCCTTCGTGAGGGGCCCCATGCTGCGACCACCTGAGCTACTGCTCGCTGACACCATAGTCACATGATCCCATTTCCACTGTGGTATATGCAACTATTGCAATGTCCCTCTAGGCTTATGATGTTATGCCTTAACTTGCTGACACATAACACACTTGGCCACCAACTCAGCCACATCACATTTCAAGTCAGGTCACCAATATAGATCTTTGAGGTTATGGTACATCTTGGTGCTACCTAGGTGCATAGCATACATTGAAGAGTGAGCCTCCTCTAAAAACATCTTCCTCAAGTTTTCAACACCAGGAACCATGACTCTGCTGTAGTAGCAAACTGTCCCATCATCTGCCTTATGGAAGCCATCACACTTCTTGCTACTGAACTCTAATTATATCTACTATATCATGGTATTAACATGTTGCAACTCTCAAATGTGCTGCCTCAATGTGGGCTTCACTTGTAGATGTTCTGATAACCTAGTTAGCAAGGAAACCTCTAGCTTCACATTCATCTGACGTAAGGAGACCAACATGTTTCTCTTATGGCACACCAAGGAACACAACTATGATTTCTCCATACATGATGATGAAGAAGATTTCCTACTCAAAGCGTCTTGCATGACATTATCCTTTCCTGCATGGTAATCAATTTTGTAATCATAGTCTTTGATTAGCTCCATCCAACATTGTTGTCATGTGTTCAACTCCTATTGCAAAAAGACGTCCCTTAGGGTCTTATGATCTATGAAGATCTGACACTCCTCGCCGTAAAGGTAGTGCCTACAGATCTTCAAGGCATGGAACACTGTAGATAGCTGCAGATCATGGGTTTGGTAGTTCTCCTTGTGTTTCTTAAGTTGTCACGAAGCAAAAGACGTCCCTTAGGGTCTTATGATCTATGAAGATCTGACACTCCTCGCCGTAAAGGTAGTGCCTACAGATCTTCAAGGCATGGAACACTGTAGATAGCTGCAGATCATGGGTTTGGTAGTTCTCCTTGTGTTTCTTAAGTTGTCACGAAGCAAAAGAAATCATGTTCTTATCCTGCATCAGCACACAATCCAAACCATTCCTCGACGCATCAAAGAAGACTATGTATCCTTTTCCTTGCTCATGCATAACTAACATTGGCACACTAGTCAGTTTCTCCTTCAACAACTGGAAGGCACAATGACATTTGTCATCCTAGATGAAAGGCACATATTTCCTTTTCAACTTTGGTAGGGGTACCACCACTGAACTGAAGTTCTTGATGAACCTCTGGTAGTACCCTGCCAAACCCAAAAAACTACAAACTTCTATCGGCATCTTTGGCTGCTCCCACTCTATCACAGATGCCACTTTCTTGGGGTCCACATGAACTCCCTCAACAGATATCACATGTCCTAGGAAGGACACCTCCTTCAACCAAAACTCACACTTGCTGAACTTGGTGTACACCTAATGCTATCTCAATGTGGTCAATGCCTGACGCATATGCTTCTCATGCTACTGACTATCTCTAGAGTAGATCAATATATCATCTATAAACACTATTATGAACTGGTCTAGATAAGGTCTAAACACCCTATTCATCAGGTCCATAAACACTGCCGACACATTGGTTAGCATAAAAGGCATAACCACAAACTTGTAATGACCATATCGAGTTCTGAATGCTGACTTAGGTATGTCATATGGCTTGATTTGTAACTGGTAATATCCTGATCTCATATCTATCTTGGAGAACACTACAACTCCTCACTACTAGTCAAACAAATCATCAATATGCAACAAAGGATACTTGTTCTTTATTGTCACCTTGTTCAACTGTCGATAATCTATGCACAACCTTATAGATCAATTTTTCTTCTTTACAAACAATACTAGAGCACCCCATGGTGATGTATTTGTTCTGATGAAACCCTTCTCAAGAAACTCTTGTAACTATTTCTTCAACTCTGCCATCTCAGCTGGCATTTTCTTGTACAATGTCTGAGCTATCAGATGGGTACCCAAGACTAGATTGATCTCAAAATGATTCTCTTGAGGCGGGGGAATATCTAGAAACTCCTTTGGAAACACATCCTCAAACTCACAAACAATTGGTACCTCATGGATACTAGGATTCCTCACCTTAGTATCCCTCACATGTGCCAAAAACACCTTGCAACCTTGCCTCATCAGCCTCTCCTCTACCATCTCTAACACCAGACACGTCGGGAGAATCTTCCTATCTCCTTGCAAGATCCATGTCTCATCGCCATCCCAAAATTCTTCCACCTTGGCACCATAGTCTAAGGCCACATGATACTTATTCAAGGTATCCATTCCAAGGATCACATCAAATCCATGCATGTCAAGCGGTATGAGATACACTTGAATGCTATGTCATGAAAAAGAAATGACATAGGAAGGGTATACCTTCCACAACTCTGTGGAACCAACCAACATGGTTTCTAAATGAAGGCTATCACACCTACATCTAACAGGCAGAGAGCTACTAGAAATCACTTCACGAGCGATAAAAGAGTGGGTCACACCTGAATCAACCAAAACAAATATAAAGCTAGAAGAAGACAAATAAGAATGAAATAACTCCATATAACCTGTCTCTACTCATGGATTGACCACTCATTCTGACTGACTCATGGCATAGAATCTAGTCATCGCCTTCTGACGTCCCCATCCCCTACTGGCATGTCCTGAAGAACCAACCTGTGATGTCTGTCCACGTCCTTGTCCTCCTCCACTACTGTACTGTTGTCTCTACGAGCCCTGCTGACTCTGCCTCGGCTGCTGGGTCACCTCATCATCCCTCGTAGAACAAAACTACTTGGTATGCCTGACCTAGACACACTTGTAGCACATTTTGTTCTCATACCATGGCCTTGATGGCCCTGTCACTAATATTTGAATTGTACTGGTGGCTCCCACCGACGGAAAAATGTAGCCTCTGTCTTTGCTGGGTGACCACTAAGTCTGTGCACTGGATCTCTGCTGAGATGGAGGTGCAGAAAACCTAGGCTTCTTAAAGCCTCCTGATGACTATCCCTAGTACTGTGCAAGACTCTTCTTAGCACTCTTATCCCACTTCTCAACCGCCGACCTTTTAATCCTCCTGATAGACTCCATGAACGTCGCTAGCTTCTCACGATTCTCAAGCGCTACCACAACTGTCGTCAGCTCACTACTCAGACCCTTCTCGAAATGTATGATCCTCTCCTCATCAGTCACTTCCATGTGAGGATAGAACCTCAAAACTCCATGAATCTTGACTCATATTCATTGATCGTCATGGGTCCTTGCATAATTGTCTCAAACTGAGAGATATTCTCATCAAGATAGGTACACAACAAGTACCTGCTGACAAACTCCTACCTGAACTCCTCCCAACTGACCTCAACACCTGATAATTTCTCTTCCTTAATAGCCCACCAATGGCTAGCACTTCCCTTCAGAAGGTACACTGTGTACTTCACCTTATCAGCCTCAGGGTTGCTAAGGATCTTGAAAGTCTTCTCCAGCTTCGTTAACCAAAGATCTAAATCCACTAGATCCACTGTACCAACATACTCCACATATCTGGCATGTCTCAACCTCTCAAAGGTCTTCCTAGTGCCCGAGGATTCCATATTGGGGACTGCTGCTTGCATTTGAGGAACGGGCATTCTGTCCACCATATGTGTAATCGGGGCCATAAAATGCCCAAACATAGACTGATAGGCAGAGTTTTCTAGCATGGCTGGGTCAAACTAGGGCACTTCAAGAACCCTCCATCAACAACATGCCTCCCTGCACCTCCACCTGGTGCAACAACACATGTCTCAGCAATGTGTTCTTCATGTTCTCCAACCATCATTTTAACTCTTCTTCTACATAAGCAGAAGTGATCATAAGATAAATTCGAGGACTCTAGAATAGACCCAACCCTAGTCCTATGTCCCTGTAGACTTAGTGAACCTAAATCTCTAATATCAACCAAACTGTGATGCCCCATGCCAGAGTAAGCAAGATAACTCAAAACCAAACTACGAAATAAAACAAAACATCCATGTTACCATAAAACACATGAAATTAAAACCAATTCCTTTAAACCATAAAAGTTGCAACATATTTCGCATGAGTCAACAAAGCCACCTATATTACATATTACCTACCCAAAAGATTATAGAGATACTATTCACTGGATCTCAAGCCACATCCTATTACATGTAATAACATGTTCATATACATATATTCCATCTCTATACAATAGATGGCATAAAACTAAAACCTTGTATTGACACACACAACAAAACAACCTCCCCAAGGACCCGAGTGTATAAGGATGACACATAGGACTCTACTTCTATACACAAGCAACATGTCTAACCTTTCAACAACTAATGGTTCTCTTATTGCTCAACACCAACTACATGATCTCTACTTCCTCGTGCTCAATCACCTAAAAGATGTGGATACCTATGGGGTAAGACCAAACGTCCCAGTGAGAGATATAACTCTCTACCAATGTCTATTAAAGCACACATAATCTAAGAAAATAAAAAAACATACTAAGTAGACATAGCAGATTCATCTAAATGATATGTACTCGACAGATGAAACAGATTAAAAAAGACTAGACAGTTATCACTGAGCAGTAGATCAAGATATATTCTAAAAAGGAATATGAAGAACATGTATAATAGTTGACTTCTCTTACCATCTTATAGTTTAAGAAATCAGTACAAAGGTAAAGCAAGGCTCAACCAATATGAGACACATGTCACCATAAGCTAATATACTACACGGCTGTGTTACATCTTTTATTATTTCCTTGAGGATTTGAGTCGTACCACCCAAATCCAACCACCCCATGCGAAGGGCAACTGACGGTGCTATACAAGATCCATGGAAGAGACATAATCCACAACCTCTCCACACCTCTCTATTAGCACAAGATAAAACACCGCATTGACATACAAGTCAACTACAAAAGATGACATATAGTCAACAGATGGATCGGCCCACGCATGACCATCCATATAAAACACCTAGCCCACCTTGGTACAGGTAACAATGCTAAAAGAATAGGCTCACACATGACTGTTCTTAAAAGAAGGAGTGGCTCATGCATGGCCATCCATATCACAAGGAGATTGGCTCATGCATGGCCATCTTACAGAACCTATAATTGTGGATGCTAGGAGATACCTCGACTTGCACCCCCACATATTAAAAAATATGCACTCTGAGTTATACTCGTTTCACCAATCCAACAATTAGAGATGACACTAAAAAGGATCTATGGCACATGGAACCTACATGATTAGGGTTCCACTTGATTAGTTAGCCTATTGGGTGATTTTCAATATAAATCAAGTTACAATGTATCAAGCCAAAACAAAATCTACAAGAAATAAAGATACATTGCAACTCTAGAAGATATAAAATGTACAAGGTGTGAACTTGTCACATAATCACCACATAGTATTCAATTTCTATCATTCACAAGGCCAACACGAATGTTACACACCACTGTGGGATATCAATCCCTTAATCACATCACTCGAGGATATCACCTCTCAAGGCATCAAACCATCACCAAGTCATATGACCTATCACATTAAACCCTGCATGTGTTTCATCACATTATGCCTCATTAGAGTGCATAAGCACCACACTGTATCATATAATGAACACCATAGCATACACAAGCGATGGGATACATATCACCTGCAAGGTTAGGGGCTTATAAACAAGAGAGAGAAAGCATTACAACAAGATGACTATCTCAAAGGAGAGAAAGAAAACACATCATATAACTCATCATTAGGGTTAAGGATCCATACTCAACCAACTAGGGTTTTGTAGATACATCAAAACACTAAACCCTAGATATGTAACATCCCATTTTATTTGAACAGTTTTAGGGTTAAGGAGAGAACTATCCACACAATACTATAGGTGGCTTATACATTAATCATGAATGTGTATTTATTGAGTACTCAAGCATGTGTCTCAACCATCGATCAACCATGTGTCACGACCACCCACCAACATGAGCCGTGACCAACTAGGGTTAGGGTCTCAACCACCCAAGGTATGGCATGTTACGACCTCAAAAAAAGCCATGTCACGGTTCTAGGAAAGAAGAAAACATCTCAACCTAACTAGGGATGTCTTGAACCACTAAGGAGTAAGTTTCACACCATCAAGGAATAGTATGTCACAACATCCAACTAGGTCATCTATCTCGACACAAGGCCACCACACCAAGGTGTCATGATTCGAAGAAAAAAAAGGTACAATGACCACCAAGGGTCAAGACACCACCAAGACCAAGGATCATCGTCAAACCAAGGGTAAAAAAGATCAAAATGGAGGTTATACATGGATAAAATAGAAGAGAACAACATGGAACACCACCATCCCCAAGAAGGAAAAATGTCTCCCAAAATTGATCATCAAAACCCTAACACTTGCATTATGAAACCACCATGAAAAGGAATCTCAAACAAGAGAGAGAACCAAGTTAAACTGCACCAAAATAGAACCAAAACTTCATAGAACACCAAAACACTCGATCATCATGCATTCAAAAAAAAACCAAGATCAAGAGATAGGGGAAAAACATCATTGCATCACAATCACCAAAATCAGGTACAAAATTAGGGTTTTGGATTCCATCTAAACCAATCAAGATATAAACATCAACCAAGTTATAGAGTCTATCATCATATACCATCATGTTAAGGAAACATTTAGAGATAGAAAACAATAGAATGCATGTAGAAGAAGTGCATTAATAGAGAAGGTTAAGAGTTATATAAACTGCCTGAAAGAAGGTCAGCCCAAGGGTTGCAAGCTCTAAACACACAATCCCAAGGATGATGAAGCTCCACCAAAAGCTCCACCCTTAGCTACAAGAACACGTCAAGAAAGATAAGGCTCCATGATCAAAGATTGCCCAAGGAAAGAGAGTAAGAAGCTCAAGGCCAAACCAAAAGAAAGATGGGGGAAAAGAGAGAACACACTTTCACTCACTTGGGTGTCATCTTGTGAAAACATGGCCTATGACCCCTAGTGAGGAGGAGTTTACTGTCAAGAATGACCACCATGTCAAAACATGGTCCAAGGCCGAAAAAAGGGAAGAAGATTGGTAGAAGATTCAAGGAAAACACCATAAAGGAAAGGTAAACACTTACCAAGGTAGAAGATGATCAAGGGTCACCACAAGCACCACATGCAAGGTTGATCCTCCTTCAAGGCTCCAAGAACAACACCTCCTTGCTCCACTAAGATTGAAGGACGACCAAGCAAATAAGGAGAAGGAACATGGTAAAAAAATATCACTTGCATGGAGAGAAGAGGGTTTATATAGCAAAGAGGAGAGAGGTAGGGCAAGAGATGAGGTGTCAACAAGATAGGGCTCCAAAGGGACACTTGTGCACCCAAGAAACTAACATGCAACCATTTAAAGCCCACATGCATGAGATGGTGATATAATCTATGTTGGGTCTTGACCCACTTGGGTCACCCTTATGGTCATGATCACAATCCACACAAAGGACACCATCCATGGTCACGACGACATTGTCAAACACAATAAGGCAGCGACACAAGGTCACCAAACCCCTCCTAGGTCGAGACACTCCATAAAAAAGAAACTGACTCCACCCAAGATATTACAAAACCACCTTGGTCATGACATCCACATCTAGGAGAGGTGTCTGGACCGTGACACCCACCCAACAAGCACTAGGTCGCGACCTAGGTCAAGACATCACATAAGGTACACAAACCCTAGAAAACCCTAATCACCCAAGGTGATTACACCACTCAACCAAAACTCAAACAAGGAACCCTAGAGCACCAAAACATCTCTCATGAGGACAAGAGAGAGAAGGAACCCTCTAGAGGTGACAAATTACAAGATAACCCCTCAACTTGGCTAAATTGCAAATTGCACCAAAACAAGCACACAAAGCTCAAACTTCATAAACAGTATAACCAATAACATAGCCATAGACAATGCAAACATGGAGGAGGATGTGCCTTAACTCGTGAAAGAAATCAACGAAGTCCTATAAACTTTGCCGACCTATGAGGGTAGAAAATCTAAAGCACATGGGACCAAAATGAAACGAAAAGGGAAAATACGAAGTACCCATACTGAATTTGTTAGAAGAAGCCCTCGAAGTATAGGGAAAGAGACAGGGACCATAGCACATGAATGCGGTACTAACACCAACATTGATACCAAAGAAACAGTGATGGAGGATGAAGAGGAAGAAAGTCCATCGAGAAAGCATCTTACTTAGAAAAACATTGCGAATTCCTTTATGTCGCCTGATCTATTGAGACTTTCATGCTATGTTGTAAAAAAAGAATATATGAATGGAAAAAAAGTATGCTTGCTCAAGTATAATAATAAATTAAGATTTAAAAAATTAATAAAATATTTTTTATAGAAAAAAAGCTCAAACATCATACAAACAAGCTCAAACTACAAACTAAAGCTCTCCATAAGATCTAAGATCATCCCAAATGATTAGAGAAAGGTTCTAAACACATCATCATGCCAAAGAAAACAAGGTTAACCCAAAATACATGTCAGGGGTCTAACAGAAATGACTCAATATGACTTTATGTATGTTCTTATTGTTAAGTATTTAATCTTATCGTAACATCCTAGTTTATGTAGACAGATCAAAACCATCAGGATTAAACCTTATCTTGAGATTGGATCAAGAATGTTATCTTATGTTTCAACTCAAGATGATGACCTAAGATCTTATTTCAAGTAAATGATTCATTTGGTGGTGAGTGATGGACACATATCAGTTCTAAGTGATTACTCTATAGTTATGAAGTAATGCAAATTTGTGTTTATATGGATGACTGGATAATCAGACTCTTTTGTGCCTAAAGGCATCATAAAATATATGTTGCTTTATTTAAGAGTTGATTTACTAGATCAAATGATCCAAAAACCTAGTCAAGCAATGTAATACAAATATATAAAACTTCTATAAAGGCTGTGGAATTTTTGGAGCTTTGTGACATCATTTGAAATAATAGTTTTTCATCATTTGATTATACTTTACTTGTTCATGGACTAGTATTAGGTGTAGCTGGTGATATATAATGATAACATGGTGAAGATAATCCCTAAATTCGAATTTAAGAAGGTATGAGTTTTTACATAAAAAAGGAAATAATATGTTGTTGTGACCCTCAAAACTAAAAATCAATTTTAAATTTAGATTTCTCACAAAAAATTTGGGTAGCATGCAAAAAATAGAAATAATAAGACAACTCTTGATATCCCAATTACTTTAGGAATGAGTCAGTTGTTAGCTATGTGTGCAAGTCTTAGATTTATAAACTAAAACACTACCCCACAAGTATATGTGTGTGTATAGTATTATTGAGGTCGTCTAAGGAGCAAGGGTTTGTTAGGCAAAAGAGTATTGAACTTCAATAGTTTAGATCTTTTTAACAAGAGAGATTTTATTATGTAAACTAAGAAATTTAGAAGAAAATGAACTAAACCAGAAATCACTTGTATTAAGGATTAAATTAGATTAGGAATTCTTGAGGATAGGGTTTCACTATCATATCATGACATGAAACAACAAAAAATTGACAAGTGACAAAATGACAAGGGAAGTTTCGAGTTCTACGCCCCTCCCAGTTGCGTAGAATGATTATGCTTATATAGCACCACATGCATGTACACGAAATAGAACCATCAAAACCTTGGAATCACCTTCACTTCCAAGCCACTCCTCTGGTCAAGGAAACAAAGCTATAGAACACATATCCCTACTTTAGTGTACACCTTCCAAGTATGCACAAGAAGCATAAGATATACATTCAAGATGGCTAATCAATAATATATGTGAAATAAACACCAATGTATCCATAGAACAATGATTAAACCAACATTAAGCAAGAGAGTATGTACTTTTACAAAGCATGGCATGGGAGTTACTCCCCCATGCCCAATAAAAGAAGATCTACTCGTCCATGGTTGTAGAAAGTAGATACAAGTAGTAGAAAATAGTTCTAGACATCATAATAGAAGAAAATAAATGTCCGGCCAGAGTAGCTCGACTGGTTGCGGCTTGGTAAGTCCCAATGAAGGACCTGGGTTCGAATCACGTTGTAGGCACTCTGTGAAAAGTAACTAAATTTGATTGGGTGTGGGAGGGGGTGACCGGACCACTCACTGCTCATGTCCCTTGGGTTTACATTACTGGAGTGGGGTCACCAAAGTGGCTCCTCCTCGGGGGTGGTTCCCAAGTAAAAACAAAGAAGGAAATAAACTTGGATGTCCCTGGAAGAAGTAAGATAGAGTTGGAACTCCAGTCAAGGAGTCACAAATCTATCCTTTCTATTGGACACTCTCTAGAAAGTTTTATGCTAGAGTGGAGAGAAGAGAATAGAGGAGGCCCCTACTGTAATTGTTGAAGAAGAAGGAAGAAGAAGAAGTTTCTCTTCTGAGAAACCATATTTTCTCCCTTGGAACGCCTCTAAATCCTCTTGGATTTTCCCTTTCTTGAGTCCCACTCCAAATTCTTTGAAATAGTCCATGATTAGTACCCAAGATTGCTTGTGATCGTATATATAAGTGTGGGGTAGTAGCATTCGTATTTGAGTGAAATCTATAGGTAACATGGCATGCTAGATGACAACACGACATGTTCGATGTGATAAATACACCAGAATTGCATCAATCAATGAAGACACACCATGTTGTTTGGCAAACACAATGTGTTTCTATTATTATGCGAGTTCTGGATTTAATTTTTGGACCGTGACACAACGTATCTGAAATTAGACATGGCGTATTGCTGTAATTCCAGGATTTTTGGATCCAATTTCTGGACCGAGATGCGACATGTTGATTTTTTGACATGGCATGTCTGAGTCTAGACATCGCATGTTGATTTTTTGGACATGTTGTGTCACTGTCAGTTTCAGTAACATTAATTTTCTGAATGTCTAGATGATTGGGGAATGTTTTGATGGATGATATGATGGCATTTTCTCCCCATTTTGATACCAAATTGTTGTACCTACAAACCAAACCATATGACAAGTAAAGAATACAATAAAGTGGAAAATATAGCATGATTAAGAGTGATTATTGGGTGAAATTGATTTGCAAATGCAACCAAAAATGGTCAAAAAGATGATATAAAGTATGCACATCACCAGGCAAAGTAAAAACCCTATCAAGTCAAGTGTTTCATAAATATACCTAGTTTTAATGATTTAGATGTCATACATCATCACAACCCTTCTTCCTTTGATAGAAGCTCATTCAGAGACGTTTGATTAGGATTTGAGGACATGCCCCTCATCTTCTACCTCATACAAGACTCTACTTTGAGGTGGAACAAGGCATCATACCCTATCAACCCTCGATCTCCCTTATGAGTAGATCTCACAAAAAATAGTCTACCTCTACATTCCTCATCACACGATGGATCAATAGATCCCTACTTTAATAGGGTTTAGTCTATCACCTTTCTCAAACTGCAAGGGACTCCTTATTCCCTTACATGTCAAGCTCCATTGATGTCTAAGGACTCCCGACCCTTCATCTATATATATGACTCTTCCAAAGTCTTCATGACAACTTGGGAAATGGAAAATCATCTTATCATCTACCCCCATTTTCCTATGTTCCTTCCCCTAGTTGACCTATCTCTTTTCCTTCAGGTAATTTGCATGAGCGTTTCAGACCACTGGTGGCTAGCACCAATGATGAAACAAGTTCCACTACATCTTGAGACACTTCACTCCTGCTGAATTTCATCAAGTTGTAGATACTCCATTTTTTACCCCTTTCATGTCTTGTTTCTTTGTTTTGAGCATCAATAGAAGATTTCCTAGTTTCATCCTTCTTCCATCAGTGCTTTGTCCTTGTTAAACTTCCAAAAGATGGAGCAAATCTATGTGCATGATTAGTATCATTTGTTGTTTTCTCTATACTCCTCCCTCTTCTCGGCTCCTTCTTGCTAGCGTCTGAAAGTGCTTTTGGCCTTAATTGATCACCCTAGAGCCCTACATTGGGCTTTCCGTGTTTTACCAATGATAAAGATGCTACATGGTACCATGGTTTCTAACATTGGAACCCATATTCTAGTTTTGGGTTTCCAGTTTGATGCTCCTGATGTGGGTGTTTCTCTAAATTAAGCTCTCATGGAGATGATGAACATGAGGTATTAGGCTGTCATTTTTGCCCCTAATCATATCCATATTTGTAATGAACTACCATGGGATATATGAGATTTAGGCACTTCATTTTTGGTTGACTCCATGTTTGATTTTGGGGAGACACAGTCGATGTGGCCAACTCCTATCAAGCCATCTAGGAAAGGGCCCCACGAGCAGGGTTCAACCTTATCGTTACTTTTTCTTGATTCTTATTGACCCATACTTGGAAATCCTTATCATTTAATTGGTATGTCCAATAGGGCTGAGTACTATATAGTTTTTGATCACACTTTCAACATTTTAGCAAATGGGATTGGTCATGAGTTCTGATTCTGACTTCCATTGCTCGAATTTTAAGAACTAACATAATTAGTATTTATAATTAGGGTTTTGGGTTTTAAGGACATGAAATTAAAGTTTTGATATTAGGAGGTTCTAGGAGTGATTGTTCCTACTAATCTTAGGTAAGTGGTCCATGCCTTGGGTACCATATCATTACATCATCATGTACTGCTCTAGTTATCATGTTTAAAGTATACATGCTATTATGTGAACACTTTAATGATTTAATATGTATCTATTATATGCACATAATGTTAAAATTTAATTTGCATTTATGTTTAAATGTTAAGATCATATTAATTAAGAAATATACATCTTCATGTTTTAGATCAGGTGCAATTATTGGTGAAAACCATAAGTAAGATAAGAGAAGATAAGAGTAGAATAAGAACTAATAATTAGGTCCTATATCATGAACATGTTATGGAAAGTTGATGCATCCTGATCCCTTCAGTTTACAAGTTCAAGCCTAAGCCTTCATACCTTTGATGTGTTTACTAATGTTTATGTTTTAGGATGAAACCAAAGACTGCACACCTTGTGTGTGTTCAATGACATCAAATTAGATAAATTCATTGAGTAGGTGCCCTAATAAGAATTTTAATCAAATTAAGAATGCATCCTAATCCATTATTATTGTTTATGCATGCCCATATCACTTTTAAGCTTTATGTTAAGTCATGTTAATATTATTACTAGAACCCAACCACTTCCAAATAGTTTTTCAAATGCATGGCTATGAGTGGATGCACATAGGTGGTCCTCTGCATGGGAGAGCTCTTGGGTGGTTGATGTCTACCAAGTCAAGAGATAGTGGGGTTCCATCTATAAAATGCAATGAGAATTAGAATTAATTTTTTATCTTTTGTGTCAAGTTATCTTGTTGTGAGTTTTGTTAAAAAGAATGCATGAAAATCAATGTAGTTTATTCTATGTAAAGTTATTTTTATTATTGCAATACTTGGTATATGATGTTTGTGACATTATATGACTACGTGTTTGATGGATCATGCTTTATGTTGTTATATGTGTATCACACTTGGGGGATGCTACAATTGACACAGGAGAGATATAATATAGATGGAAACCAATAAATATTATTACATTCTTATAGTCTTTGCCTCTTATATGATTCCTAAGATAAGAAAAATCAGACCATGATTAGTTGTAAGATTCCCATAAGGATAGACATGTAAATTTCTATAATTCCAAGCTTTAAGAAATTATGAGTGTTTAAGGATATTGGAAATCCTAGCTCATATATTTGATATACGCTAGATTATAGATCTAGCATGTGAATAAGATAATTAAGTGTAGATAAAGTAGGATGAAATATTCAATAAGTTAGAGTTCATGATGATGGAGTGATGAGTCATTTGATGAGGTTCATGTTGTTTCTGTTAGGGAAAATCCATCACCTTTGATATATGGATATCATTAATGTACAAAAATCAATATATGTTTACTTCAATAATGATGCTGTTTCACATTTCTGACGGATTTAACATTTCTCTTGAGCGCTTTAGTTATGATAAAAATATTTTCTTATAATTTATATATTATAAAGTGTTCAACTCTTTCACAAAGTCACTATGCTCAAAATCTTTTGATAGAAGAAATCAAAGAAATGTTTTATTGGGATTTTGTGCTTTAGATATAAAAGTTGTTACATATATAATACAAGATCCAAAGAGGGATACATAAGTTTAGGTTTAAGTTTCTTTTTGTAATGGGTTTTAAGTGTTGACTCCATAGCTCATAACATGTCCTCTTTCTTTCTCAATAGTTTGCGGTATGGGACACAGATAAATTAAGAGCCTTAGAGGATATGTTGTGGGATTGATAATTTTATTAGACTACTCTCCTCCCTTCTAGTACTTGTAGTATGGGATACTACTACTAGAAGATGTTATAGATGAGTATTTTATGACCTATTATCTCTAGTTACATATAGTCATGAGTATGTGTCACAATATACCATAAAGAGTTAACAGAACCTATACATGTGGTAATTTAAACCTAATAGCGCTAGAACTACGTAGAAGTCCACAAACCATTTGTAGTATAGATTCATTGGCATAGAAAATATAATGATGATATTGGGATAATAACTGGATTTAGGTTACCCCAAATAACCATAGTAAGACTCCTTATTATACATGTTCATCTAGTAAGTATGCACTAGATTATGTAGAAAAGGTTGACGAATGTTGAGAATTAACTAATTCATGTTTTCTTTAAATATATTTTCTTAAAAGTTAGGGAATGTGTGCAAGTATAGTAGTCAATCATATCTCCACCTAAGGGTTTCTTATTAAATGAGATGATATGTTTTGACAATCCATAAGTATATCAAGGACTCATTCTTAATACCTAGGAAGGCTAACCTTGAAACAAAGGATATAATGTTTTCTTAAGGAGGAATACCCTAGTATTTTTATGTGTTAAGGATTATGAAAATTAGACGATAATGGTTGAGTTAAGTTCAAATAAGATTATGTTTCTTACTTATACAAAATAGGTGTATTTATATCATGAAATATGTTAAGGTAATTGACCTTTAAAGTAAATGAATATAGATTTTTTGGTTAAATGGATATGTTAATTTACCTATTTAAAGATTAAAATAAGATAGGTGTGACATGCTTCTACATCACGCTTCATGAAAATAAATGCTTATGTAGGTGAAAATCCTAAAGGCCAAGTAAATGAAGAAAATTGTATGTAAGATTCTACCCTGGCTTTTAACTATTGAACTATGTGGTGAGACTCGGTCTTTGTACATGTCAACATCATGTAGTGAGGATATATAACTCATTTTTAAGGTGGCTTTCATCATAGGATGGAGACCAACCTACTTATGTACACCATGTTGTTTATCGGATTAGACCAGTTCTAGGTGTAGATGTTCCTGCATATAATTCATGCAATGATTAAGTAATGAGAAAATACATCCTCAAACCAAGTAGAGGAGCCATGGTTTGATATGTTTGATTATTTTAGTGGTAATATATTAAAAAAGAATAGTAGGGACAAAATATGAATTTTGATCCTCTAGATCCCTGAATTGTAATCTATGGATTTGAACCATTTCAGTTTAGTGGTTTAGTGATTGGATGTAAATATGGTCTTTTAAGTACTATATATATTATAAGAGTTAGGAAATCTTGGAAACATGGTTCCAAGATGGAACTTATGGTACAAAAGTGAATATTTTTGGGGAATATTTGAGGATTATTAAATCATTTTATGTTCTAAGTTTAGGTTTTTAATGTGATAGTATGACAAAAATAAGGAAACTCTTGATGAGTTTAAATCTCTATTTTTGGGACGAATATTCTCTCAAGTTGAATCGTGATTTATTTTAAGGTAACAGTGGAAGATAATAGAAATAATGATATGATTCAAGTTTTAACCAGTACATTAATAGTATGATGTTTTACAGAGGTTTCCAGATAATCATTAGGTTTATACATGATGATGCATTAAACATGTGTTGGTATAAGTTATGTGTTAGTATGGATCATTAGTAAAGGATCACATCAATATGAGGTTTTACATGGTGTTGATAGGAGACAGAACCTAGAAAAGATCTCTGGTTAAAATTTCATTTAATATTCTTAGCAATAAGAATGGTTTAATGGTAAGAAAATGACTATAAAAACCTTGGATGATTTAGCTAAGAACATTGTGGTAAGAAGAACAAAATTATTATGAGTAATGTTAAGAAAGTAAATTTAACTTGGTGACCCTAAAAAGGCTGATGAGCAGATGGGTGCAATGAGCACTTGGGAGCAATGAGCACCTCATTGCAAGTTTATGTGTCGAAATCACTTTTATTGACTCACTAATGGCAAGTAATAAGTTCATGCTGATGATAACGAATTATGAGATGATATTTAATGCACATTTTCAAGTTTAAAAGGAAGAATGTTTCACAATAGTCTTTAAGCACTAGCTTAGTTTCAAAGGGAGTGTTATGTAGGTAATATATATTTATGATGTGTCTTGTGACATGGGCTATGTGTATTGGTGAGGTGTTAACATAAGTTTAATAAGACATGCCACCTCTAGATATACAATCAGATGACATCAATCCAAAGGTGACAACAAAATGGAGTTGCCATTGGAAGTTTGAGGCTTACAGTCACCTAACCTAATTAGATACATATTAAGACAAAGAATGTATACAAGGGGTAGATAAGTTGACATATATAAGTAAATTAGATTTAGGGTAGAGCTAGAACTCTACTCATGTTCCCCTAGAAGAAGCAAGCAAGGATCTTTGCCATGGTAGACAATGAAGGTATGATCTAGATTACACACTCCATTAGTAATATGTGTGCATTCTAATTTTGATAATGATGTTAGAAATAGTTAAGTAGCCTTGTGAAGGTCACACCTTTAGTGTCTTAGTGAGATTTTAAGGTAACATTAGAGAGTTAGCTTACAATGTATATATGAAACTCTAAGGTGGGTAGACTATTTGAATTTTGAGGGAAAAATTCCTATAAGGTGGGTAAAATTGTAACATACTAATTTATGTGGACCCATAAACACCATCAGGCTTAAACTCTACTTGGTGAGGATTTGATCAAGAGTGTTTTATTATGTTGAAACTCAAGATGACAAACTTAGATCTCATTTCAAGTAAATGATCATTAGGTGGTGAGTGATGGACACATATCAAATATAAGTGATTACTTTATATTTATGAAGCAATCAAAATCTATATTTATTGGGTCAACTAGATTCTAGACTATTTTGTACCTAAGGCATCATCAACTATATGTTGAGGTTCTATAGGATTTGTTTTAGTAGATCAGATGATCCAAAATCCTAGCCCAAAAATGTCACACAAATACATAAAGCTTCAATAAAGGCTATGGATTTTTTTTCACTTCATGGCATCATTTGTAATAAGAGTGTTTTGTCTTTAGATTACAAGTAAACTTTTGATGGACGAGTATCAAGTGTAGCTAGTAATGTATAATGATAACTTTGTGAAAATAATCCTTAAATTTGAATTTCAGAAGGTATGAGGTTTTACTTAAAAAAGGAAATAATATGTTATGACCCTCAAAATAAGATAAATGTAAAAAATTCTTATTCCTCACACTAAATTTAGGTAACATGCAAAATTTAGTGACAACCGAACAACTCCATATATCCCAATCGATTTGGGAAAGAGTTTGGAGAAGTATGGACCCCAACGATTCGAGTATTTCATCACTATACCTAGTTTTCATGATTTAAATGTCACACATCATCACAACCTCTTTTCTATTAATATGGGCCCATTCAGAGCTATTTGATTAGGATCTGACAATATATCCCTTGTATCCTACCTTGCATAGGACTCTACACTGAGGTGGTGTCATACCCCATCAACCCTTGATATCCTTTATTGATACATCCCATCACAAATAGAGTCCGACTTCTAGTTCCTCATCACACAACAGATCAGTACATACCTAAATTCATAGGGTTTGGTTTATCACGTTTCTCAGATCACAAGGGACTCCTAGTTCCCTTATAACTCGAGCTCCATTGATCTCTAAGAACTCCCCGACTCTTCATCTATATATACCACCCATTAAAAATATTTAGGGCAACTCAAGGAACTAGAAAACATCTTGTAATCACCCTCATATCCCTGTGATCTTGCCCCCTAGTCGGTCTGTCTCCTTCTGCACATTGATGGATAACACCAATGATGAAACAAGTTCCACTACATCCTGAAACACTTCACACCCATTGAATTTATCCTATTGTAGGTACTCTATTGTTTCCCCTTTTTATGCCTTGTTTATACACTATGAGCATAAAATAATATTTGTTAGTTTTTTCCTTCTTCCATCAATTCTTTGGCCTTCTTCAATTTCTAAAAGGTGAGGTGAATATACCTACATGTTTAGTATCCTTTGTAGTTTTCTCTATACTTCTCCCTCTTCTCGACTTTTCTTACTCATGGATGAAGATGCTTTTGGTCTCACGGTAGCCCTATATCCCCAAATTGCACTTTCCATGCTTGATCGGTGATAGGGATGGTACCTTGTACCATTGTTTCCAATGGTGAGATCCACAGTCAAGTTTGGGGTTTCTAGTTTGATGCTCCTGATTCAAGTGTTTATTTAAATCTCTTACAGAGAAGATGAACATAAGGTATTGGGTTTTTGTTTCTCGCCCTGATTATATCCAGGTTTGTAATGTGCAACCATGGGCATATTCAGGATTCAATCACTTCATTTTGTGTTAACTGCATGTTTGATTTTTGGGAGACCCAGACTAGGTGTCCCACTCCTATTGATACATCTAGGCAAGGGCCTTGCGACCAACATTTATCCTTGTCTTTGAATTATCTTGATTCTGATCGGCCCAAACTTGGAAATCCTTATATTTTTACCCAATAAACACGAGTGATATATGTTTTGGTCCAATTTTTGATATCTAGCCAATGGGATAGGTAAACAGTCTCAATTTGGACTTTACTCTCTCAGATATAAAAAATTGGTCTATTTAGGGTTTATAACATGTTAATTATGGTTTTGGTTTATAATGAAAAGAATTTATATGGTTGAGATTAGGATATTTTGAGAGTGATTGTTCCTAATGAATTTAATTATGTGGTCCATGCCTTGGTTTCATTACATTGAATCATCATGTTTTGCTCACAATATTATGTTCAAAAATAATATTATACATGATATCATATGAAAACTGTTGACTTGAGAGTTCTACATTGTCCATATTTTGATAATGACATAACTGTTCCATTCCTATGTATCTAATATGTTTGTTCAAGATTGATTTTAGGTACATGAAAAGGATCAAATTACACAAGCCCTAGCTTGTTCAAGTTCAAGACAAATGCAATGCAAGCACGTGTTTTGGGAAATCTTTCCAAATGACCTTAGATGATTCTTGTAATCACTTGTATTGATGATATGACTTGTAACTAAGATGAGAAAAAAATTAGGGACACTTAATTCAAATGTTTTATAACTCAAATGTCAATTTAGAAAATTTGTCACAGGCTATTTATCAGTTGACATGGAAACTCGACTGATCCAGTGATAGATTATCTAGAGAGACCAATTGGTCGAGTTGCACACTCACAGAACTTGACCGACTGACTCACTAAGAAAAATTGATTTTAGCTCATCGTTTGAGTTTCCCAGAACAAAACCGACTGATAGTTTGAAAATTATCTTTGTCATTTAGTGGATCCGTCAAGTTGCCTTTATTGATCGACCAAATGTACTATACAAAAAATGTAGAAAATGTGATTATAACCATTGGTGAGTTGTTTTGAGCGAGATTAGATCTGTTGTAACTTGGAAAATGACTATATTTCACCATTAAGTGATCCCACACTCAAGGTAACACCCCCAACTATAAATAGGACCCCTTGGAGTTCATTCCAAGTTTGCTCATTCTTGCTATTCAAATTCCTTGCTATAGTTGAGTGTGTTGCAACTCCTTGAGCCCCTTTATCTCTCTAGTTTACACAACATTTCATGATTATGAGTGATTTAGGCCATTTGTGAGAGAGCTACTTCCTTGTGCTTGTAAAGCTCTCATTATATTCCATCTTCCCTACCCCTTTCCTCAAACAAGAAAAGGTGAAACAAGCTACTCTGAGTGAAGTTGGAGCTATTGCTATTCTTCTTCAAGGTTGAAGAAGAGGTGAAGATCTTATCCAGGTGAAGGAGAAGGCAAAGGATGAAGATCCAATAAGAAGGGGTAATCCCTTGAAGGCTGAAGACTTGTACAAGAGTAAGCAAGTCCTTGGAAGAAGGTGGAAGACTCTGGCAAAGTGGGTAAGTCCTTGGTAAGGATTAAGAATCTTTGTATTTGGATAGGTAAGTCCTTTGGTGGTCTTGTGTTGTAACTCTTATTAGTGACTATATATAGAGGAAGACCTCTCTAGGTAGTGGACTGACTCTCTCCTAGTTTGGAGAGTGGAACCACTCTAAACGACCTTGTCAAGTGCTCATTTTATTTTCTTTCATCCTTGGTATGCTTGTTAGTTAGGACTTCAAATTGCACTTAAGCTATTGGTTTTGATTGATATAATTTGAAGGTCTAATCTATCTTGTGAGAATTTTTAAAGCTCTATTCACCCCCCTCTAGAGCCCTAGATTCAACAAGTGGTATCAGAGCTAAGGATCTTCTCCAAAAATCTCCCATGAGATGAGAAGATGGATGACAACCTACTTGATTCACTCAACCTAGAGGGAGGCTTCTCCATACGTCCTCTAGTCTTTGATGGCACCAAATTCCTCTATTGGAAGAGGCGCATGAAATTCTACATTCAAGGCATGAAGTTTGACATGTGGAAGGTGATGGCCACACCATACAAGGAGCCAACCAGAGCTGTTGAAACATGGAGTGAAGCTACACTTAAAGAAGCCCAACTCATGCTAAAGCCATAACCATCCTCTATGCAACCCTTAACCCAATGGAGTTCAACAGTATCTGATCTTGGGACACCAGCTATGAGATTTGGGACAAATTGAGCATCACTTATGAGGGTACAAAGCAAGTCAAGGAGGCTTAGATCTACATGTTGAATAGCCTTCTAGAGAACTTCAAGATGGGTAAGAAAGAAGGGATTGCAGAGATGTACTCAAGATTCAATGTCATCATCAATGGGCTGGCTACTTTAGGCAACACTTTGGATAGAGGTGTAATCAACTCCAAGATCTTGAGGACTCTACCAAAGAGATGGGAGTTAAGGTGACCTCCATTGAAGAAGTGAGGAGCCATAGTGATATCCCAACCAAAGAGCTCATTGACAACCTCCAAGCTCATGAGCCAATGATTGACAAGTAAGAAGAAGAATCCAAGCAAGAAGAGAAGGAAGACAAGAAGATCAAAGATAGTGCCTTCAAAGCATAAGTGGAGGTGGTCATCCTTCAACAACAAATTCCTTGCCAGACTTCTCATTCCTCCTCTAGTGAAGATGAATTCCCTAGTGAGAATGAAGCCAATTACATCAAGGACATGCACTTCAAGGGAAATCAAGCCTCCTCCTCTACTCCTAGATGCTACAAGTGTGGAAAAAAGGGACACTACAAGAGTGAATGTCCCAAGTCAAGAAATTCATACCACAAGGGAAACTCAAACAAGGAGTAAGAGTACAAGAAGGAGAGCAAGTAAAATAGGAAGGTAAGAAGGAAAAAAAAACACAAGAATGCAACTCATCAGCTTGGGAAGATCCATCCTCAAGTAGTTCAAGCTCCGAAGAAGATGGAGAGTGCCACCTTGCACTCATGGCCTCTACTAGTGAAGACATTGGTGAGGTAAGTGAGGTAAGCGAGGTAAGCTTGCATGATCTAAGGAAGCTAATATTGATATGCTTGCTTCTACCCATTCTTCTTTTACTAAGTGTAAATCTAAAAGAAAAAGGTTGGGGAAAATTATGGATGATTTCTATGCTAAACTTGAAATTCTTGAGCTTAATGAGAAAACTCATCTTGATATCATTGATAACTTGCAAGGACAATATCTTGATCTTGAGATCCGATACAATGGAGTTGAGGTAGATAATTGTATCTATCTTAAGAACATTGAAACTCATAAGGAAGATAACCAAAAGTGCCTAAAGGAGCTTGATACTCTTAAAACTGAAAATGCTGAATTTAAGCTTCTTGTTGATAAGGATGAAAGCGATGTTTAACTAAAGAAAATTCAGGTGCTTAAATCTAAAAATGCTAGGTTGCTTGGTCAAGTCAATGATTTATCTTCTAGACCTATCTTTCCTAGTAATGATATTGCTTCTATTTCCCTTGAGAAAGATTCCTATTTGACTAAAGCCCTCTATCTTGAGGCCGACATTGTTTATGCTAGAGATGATATTGCTTGTTTGTCTTCTACTATCATATCTCTTAATAATGATAATTATAGACTAAGGGCCTCTCTATAGAAATTCCTTAAAGGGAAAAACTCCCTAAATGAAATCCTTGACCATTCTACCAAACAAAGTAGTACTAGTGGTTTGGGATTTGTAAGGGGAGCACCAAAAGGCAAGAGAAAAGTCAAAGGTAAGAAAAAGATCAAGGAGACCTCTTTCTTTGTTGGAGAGTCTTCCATCACTAAGAATCCTATGGTTTGTTCTTATTGCAAGTGTGATGATCATTACTCTACTTATTGTCCTTACAATCCTAAGGGGACCAACCCAAAGATGAAATGGGTCCCCAAGCTAACTCCAGATCCCAAAGTTTGAGTTAGGTACTGACACTCTCCTTTCTTGTAGGAAAAAGAAAGATATATTTTTGATGGTGGCTGCACTAAGCATATGACAGGTGATATAAGTCGTTTCAACAACTTCACCAAAAATAAAGGAGGTTTGATCACCTTTGGGGACAACAAGAAAGGTAAAGTCAAAGGTGAGGGTGATGTAGGTGAATCCTTGTGTATCAAGAATGTTCTCTTTGTGGATGGCCTACATCACAATTTAATTAGTGTTAGTCAATTATGTGACAATGAATACCTTGTGTTATTTACTTCCTTTGAATTCTTGATTCTAGATTCCCTCACCTATCAAGTTATATATAAGGGAACTAGAAGGGGTAATCTTTATGTTATTGTTCTTGACTCTATTAAGCCTGTTGTAGGCAGATGCGTAGTAGTCAACTTGAATGATATTTCTCTTTGGCATCGTCGGCTTGGTCATGTAAATATGCATCAATTGAAGAAGTTGAGCAAAAAGGACTTGGTCAAGGGACTTCCCAAATTGGATTTTGAAAAGGATGAGGAATGCCAACCTTTTACCTGAGGAAAGAAAACCAAGTCCTCCTTCAAATCCAAAGGAGTCGTTAGTACCAAGAGAGCTCTTAGACTTCTTCACATTGATCTATTTGGACCAATGAGAACTTAATCACTTTGTGGCTCCAAGTATTTTCTTGTTATTGTTGATGATTTCGCTAGATATACTTGGACCTTATTTCTCATTTCCAAGAGTGATATGCTTGATGTTTTCAGGAGCTTTTGTAAATGAGTTGAAAATGAAGCCTCTTGATGCATCATTTCCATCCATAGTGATCATGGGGGAGAAATTGAAAATGATCTTTTTGAACATTTTTGTCAAGTATCGGGTTATGCACATAACTTCTCTTCACCTCAAACACCTCAAAAAAATGGGGTTGTAGAGAGGAAGAATAGGTCAATACAGGAGATGGCTAGGACCATGCTTTTAGAGTATGCCATGCTAAATAAGTTTTGGGCCAAAGCTGTTAGTACCTCATGTTTTATGCAAAACTGGGTTTTTACACATCCTTCTTGGAAGAAAACCCCCTATGAGCTATGGCGTGGTAGTAAGCCTTCTATTGAGTATTTTCATGTTTTCGGATGTCCTTTTTTGTTTTGAATATGAAAGATTCTCTCAACAAGTTTGATCTGAAATCTTACAAGGCTTTCTTTCTTGGCTATAGCACTACTAGCAGGGGTTAGAGAGTATTTAATGTTGATCTTGCTAAGGTAGAAGAATTTGAAAATGTTAATTTTATTAAGACTAACCCCTCTATTCCCAAAGGTATTGTTCCAAATGATGATGTTGTAGGTGAAGTAATTCCTATTCTAAAAGAGCTTAACATCACCCAAAAGGGAAAAGAGGAGGTCACTCAAGAAGAAGAAAAAGATGAAGAGAAGATGGATCCAACTCCCCGATTTGCAAAGAATCATCCAGAAGAGATGATTTAGGTGATCCTTTTGAAATAGTAAAGACACAGAATGCATTAACCAAAGAACAAGCCAACAACGCCTTCATCTCACAACTCGAGCCAAAGAACATCAAGGAAGTTCTTGGGGATGATGAGTGGATCCTAGCCGTACGAGAAGAGTTGGAGCAATTTGAAAACAATACAGTATGGACCCTAGGGCCACCTAAACCCTAAACCCTAAACCCTAAATCCTAAACCCTAAACCCTAAACCCTAACAAAGTGATAGAAAGATCATTGGCACCAAGTGGGTCTACCACAACAAGCTTGACGAGACCGACAAAGTGATAAGAAATAAAGCAAGGTTAGTGGCTCAAGTCTACAATCAGCATGAAAGTATAGATTTTGATGAGACATATGCACCTATAGATATACTTGAGTCCATTCACATGTTACTTGACTTTGATAGTTATGAAAACTTTCTTCTATATAAAATGAATGTTAAAAGTGTATTTTTGAATGGTACAATTGAGGAGGAAGAGTATGTTGCACAACC
Source organism: Alisma plantago-aquatica (assembly GCA_963693085.1). NCBI lineage: Eukaryota > Viridiplantae > Streptophyta > Magnoliopsida > Alismatales > Alismataceae > Alisma > Alisma plantago-aquatica. The sequence continues at coordinate 302,996,858 of OY856410.1, read as the reverse complement.
TCCTGTCTTTGAATATGATAGTCTACCTAACCATGTTTATTTGTTGCAAAAAACTCTCTATGGACTCAAACAAGCACCTAGATCTTGGTATGAAAAATTAAAGAACTTTTTGTTTGATCATGGGTATATCATGGACAAAGTAGATTCTACCTAATTTCTAAAGAACACCTCTAACAATTTTCTTATCACTCAAATATATGTTGGTGATATCATTTTTGGCAAAACTAACCTTGATATTTGCAAAGAATTTAGTGATCTTATGTAGAGTGAATTATAGATGAGTATGATGGGTGAGCTCACGTTCTTCCTCAGATTTCAAATCAAGCAAACAAAATATAGGAACTTCATCAACCAAGGCAAGTACACAAGTGAGTTACTTAAGTGCTTTGGGTTGGAGAACACCAAACTGATGGACACACCCATGTCAAACACCACCAAACTTGACAAGATGAAGAAGGTGAGAAGGTAGATGAGAATCTTTATAGAGGTATGATTGGAAGTTTACTTTACTTAACTACCTCCAGACTTGATATAATGTTTAGTGTTGGCTTGTGTTCTCACTTTCAATCAAACCCTAACAAATCTCATCTTATAACTGTTAAGAGGATTTTAAGGTACTTAGCCAAAACCCAAAATTTTGGCCTGTGGTATCCCAAGTCAGGGGACTTTACTCTTACTGCTTATCGTGATGCAGATTTATGCAGGGTGCTTGATTGATACAAAATGCACAAGTGGCACTTGCTTTCTCCTAGGGCCATGCTTCGTGTCTTGGTTCTCCAAGAAATAGAGCACAGTGGCATTATCAACCACCGAGGCTAAGTACATTGCAGATGGGAGTTGTTTTGCCTAGGTCCTATGGATGAAGCAAATGCTTCGAGAATTTAACATTCTTTTTTATGCCTCTCCTATCTATTGTGATAATACTAGTAAAATTAACTTGTCATATAATCCTATCTTGCATAGTAGAGCTAAGAATATAGAGGTTCATCACCATTTTCTTTGGGATCACATTGTCAAAAAAGATATTTATATAACGCATGTGGACACAAAAAATCAGTTGGCGGACATTTTCACTAAACCTAGCTAGAGAGCAATTTAACTTTATCAGATCTAAACTGCTCATAATTGCTTTTAATGAATCTAATATACCTTGTAGCTAGTTTTCATCTATCCTATATGCTCTGCTTATGTTTTGATCACCATTACGTATTAGTATGCTAAAAATCAAATTTTCATGTTCATTTTGCCTGTTTTCCTCTTGTTTTTGGGTATTTTTTTGTAAACACTTGTTTCATCACAAAATAATACCCAATGATGAGTGATATGTGCCTATGATCAAAATGCAAAATGAACTTGAAAAATAAATTTAATTAGCACTCTAATGGCTAGAAATTAGGATTTCTAAGTTTAGGTCAGGTTGACCATCGATCGAGAGCTTATTTAAAGTGCCTATTGGTCGAGTTTTTGAGTCACAGAACTCGACCTATGCTCGGGCAGGAGCAAATTTAAGATAGGTTTGGTCGACTATTCTCCCTCTCAACTAGAGAAAAGTCAACTGATCCAACCTCTAGCTCCCTCAAGCTCTCAACCCTAGCCCTAGTTTGACCTAGATCGACCTCCCTTGACCTTCCCTCTATATAACCTAGGTTTATGGATGAGTTTTGTGGTGGTTCTGTAGCTTTTTCTCTCTCCTTCCTCTTCTTTTTGTCTCCATGGAATCTAATAGGAGGAAAAGGCCGCCCCAGCTAATGCACCTTCATCTTCGTCCAACTCACACTAGATTCCCTTTTGATGACACTCTCTTCATCTAAAATGAGGTTCTAAATAGGTACAAGGAGCTCCTTCCTAGGAACTATTTTCCTTTTTGTGCCCTATTTGAGCCACACCCACAAATACAAGAGGTCATAGATCAAGTAGTGGAGTTCCTATTCGACCACCATCTCTCAACCTTGGGTGTTGAATGCGTGCTATAACAATTCCATCACAAATAGCAAAGCCGTTCATGAATTCTACACAAAGTTGCGTTGGAATTACAACACCCTCGTACCCCCATCTAAAACTCAAGTAGTCCTCACATCTATGATAGCCGGGAAGAAATTCCAAGTCTTTGAGAATTATTTTCGAGTACTGAAGTGACTGACACCTGGCGTAAGGACTATCCAGAGTATTTTGACCTAGTTGAGCGTGAGGCCTTCTACAAGCAATATGATATTACTCTCCCTGATATTCATAAGTTCTTAATGAAGCCTCAATTCCCATATAGGAAGAAGTGAACCCTTCCCTCCTCTGCCTTAGACCTTAAGAGACACATACTTGCCCTAGTTGTTAACTACAATATTCATCCAAAGAAGAATCAGACTGAAATTGTAGAAAACACCACAGTCATTATGTACTGTCTCTAGAAGAACATCGGAGTCAAGTGGGTGAGATATGTTCTCCATCATATGACCTACTTTGAATCAGGAAAGAACACTCATGGCACCCACCCACCCTACCCAACCTTGATTTGTGGTCTCTTCCAGCTTGCCACTAGCATATCTCTTTTCCATGACTTGCATTACAAGCGTTCCCGGAAAGGAGTTTGCATTAGTGAGACCACACTTTAGAAATATGTGCCTATTCTATCGTCTACCACACCTGGTTCCTCTACCTCTACCTCTACCTCTACCTCTACCCAAGCACCTCCACCACTCCAGCCTACACGACCTGCATGTGCCTTGTTCCATGTATCCAATGAAACCCTTATGAGCTACATGATGCATCAACATGCATACAACCTTCAAGTTCAGGATCACTTGCATCAGGACCTCTATTCCATCATGTCTAACATGAACATGCCTTGTACACACCTCTACCCTACCTACCAACCCTACCTAGGAGGTGACTAAGAATCCTTTGCATATAATCACTTTTACCCTATCCCTCCACCTACTTCTTCCACTACTACACCCTCTGCTATTGGTGGATCTACCCCTGGTGTGCTGCCTCTAATAGCTGGCCCTTGGCCACTCTACTTGCTAGTCTTGGTAGTTCTACTCCTTCCTTCCCATAGGCCAATGAGCTCTATGCTCTTGGTATGTCTTGGGATGAGCATAATGCTCGTTGGCCCAGTTGAGGTTTTGGTTCTGTTGTTGATGAGAAGATGCCAGACCAGACTGATGAGGAGGCTGATGATGATGGTGGTGATGCTTCTAATGATGGCTCTGATGGCTTTGCTGGTGCCTTCGGTGATGAAGGTGATGTTGTTCTCTCTACTGCACCTTTAGACGGAGATGATGACTACGATCCTAATGCTTCTGATGCTGATGATGATGATGCCATGGACATAGATAGCTTAGATGTTTAGTCTAGATGCTGATCATATATATATTTCTAGGCTATTTTGTATTATAAACATTTGGGCACATATTCTGAGTTGTACTATTTTTATCATCTAGCTTTCATCACTTTGGCTTGTATTTGTTTTCTAAGAACATTCTTTTTGAGTTGTACTCTTAATCCTTTGTCCACTTATCTTTGATTTACTATATCTCATGAGTTGGTGCCATGTTTTACCATATATTGATTATAACTTAGATTGTTTGTTTCTCTCATCTCTGTTTGGTGTATGCTTTGAGATTGCATGTTGTGGATGTATGCTTGGTTGTTCTTGAAGAAGATCCATTTTTGTTCTCTTCTACCCCTCCTTCCTTTTTGATAATGCCAAAATGGGGAGAGAAGTTCAATGTTTTGAAGCTCAACCATATTGTTTTTATTGCCTATGTGATCCTTTTCTTATTCATTATATGCTTTTATCATACAGCTTACTAAAGGACCATATAGTTAGTATATATATATATATACATACACACACATATATATGTCATGTTGCTTGGTGTAGATATACTAACTATGCATGTTAGAGTAAGCATAGATTGAGGGGGGGAAATTCACATTGTTTAAATCCTGAATCCCCTTACAATTCACAAGGCAAAGGTATAACTTTACATATCTTTTTCAATGTGATTGAGGAATGGTTTGTGATTGTCAAAAATGGGGAGAATGTTGACTTGAGAGTTCTATATTGTCCATATTTTGATAATGGCTTAACCATTCCATTCCTATGTATCTAATATGTTTGTTCAAGATTAATTTTAGGCTTTAGGTACATGAAAATAATCAAATTACACAAGCCCTAGCTTGTTCAAGTTCAAGTCAAATGCAATGCAAGTGCACATTTTGAGAAGTCACTCCAAATGGCCTTAGATGATTCTTGTAATCACTTGTATTGATGATATTACTTGTAACTAAGATGAGAAAAAAAATTAGGGACACTTAATTCCAACGTTTGATCACTCAAATGTCAATTTAGAAAATTTGTTACAGGTTGTTTATCAGTTGGAAACTCGACCGATCCAGAGATGGATTTTCTAGATAGACCAATCGGTCGAATTACATACTCACAGAACTTGACTGACTGACTCACTGAGCAAAACTGATTTTAGCTCATCGGTCGAGTTTCCCAGAACAAACTCGATCGATAGTTTAAGAATTGGCTTTGTCATTTAGTGGATCGTTTGAGTTATCTTTATTGAAACTCGACCAAATGTATTGTACTGAAAATGTAGAAAAAGTGATTATAATCATTGGTGAGTTGTTTTGAGCGAGAATAGATCTGTTGCAACTTGGAAAATGGCTATGTTTTGCCCTTAAGTGATCCCATACTCAAGGGAACACCCCCATTTATAAATTGGACCCCTTGAAGTTCATTCCAAGTTTGCTCATTCATGCTATTCTAAGTCCTTGCTATAGTTGAGTGTGTTGCATCTCCTTGAGCCCCTTTCTCTCTCTAGAGCCCTAGATCCAACAAACACTTTAATGATTTAAGAGGTATCTATAATATGCACATCTTGTCAAGATCTATAGCATGCATGTTTAAATGATAAGATCAAACCAGTTAAGAAATGCACCTCTTCATGTTTAAGATCAATATTACAATCATGGGTGAAAACCCTAAGTATGATAAGATAAAATCAATCTGAATAAGAATTAATAATTAGGCCCTATCTCATGAACATGTTATAGAAGGTTGGTGCCTCATGAAACACATTTAGTTTATGGGTTCATGACTAGCCTACGCACCTTGAGTATATTCAATGATGTTTATGTTTACGGGTTCAAGCCCAAGCTTCACACATTGTGTGTGTTCAAAGAGATCAGATTAAACAAGGTTCATTGAGTAGGTGCCCTGATAAGAATGCTTAATAGAGTTAAGAATGAATCCTAAGCCATTAATAATGTTTATGTATACTCATGTTAGATTTAAGCTCTATGTTAATTTATGTTCATATAATTACTGGAACCCAACCACTTATGAATGGTTTGTCAAATTCATGACTATGTGTGGATCCACATAGGTGTTCTACTACATGAGAGATCTCTTGGGTGGTTTATGCTTATAAAGTTCATGATTTGTTGGGGTTTCATCTATACGGTGCAAGGAGAATCAAATTAGTTTTCAATCTTTTTATGTATCTTGTTATCTTGTTGTGAGTTTTTTTGAAAAAGAACATATATGAGAATTAATACAATTTATCCTGTGTAAAGTTATTTTTATTATTGCAATTATATATGATGTTTGTAACATTATCCGAGTGTGAATTTGATGGATCATGCTTCGTGTTGTTATGTATGGATCACACTTGTGGTATGCTACACTTATTCACATCTTATGATTTCCCTATTAAGATCCATGAAACACTTAGATCATTGATCTTTCTAGAATGTTTCATCCTAATCTAGGAAAGAATTTATGATGTAATGAGTAGCTTGATGATGAACTTTCATGTATACTAGAGATGTGCAAATCAATCATTGAGAAAAAAAGAACATCGATTATGTGAAACATCCACCATTGATAAGTTTGTTTAAGATGATCTAAATCTTTCTGATGTTAATTCAATCACACTTGTTTATAATGTTAGTATATCTTGGATGGACTCTTTTTAATCATCAAATCATATTATATAGTCTAATGCTCTTAATCAAGATACACTTTTATCCTCCTATTGGCTAGACCAGTGATATTGAAAATTACTTGTATGTAACCCAAAATGTTGGGCTTTATATACTTGTTCAAGATACATATTCCCTATGACTACTATGTTTGATCTGGATTATACTAATTCAAAAAAACTAAAAAAACATAATCATAGATGTCCATTGTACAACCTTGCACACCTGTCTATATTCTTGGGGTAAGGACACAAGGTTGGGTGTCCTACTTGATTTATCAAGTAAGGGAAGACCATATTGATAAAAGGTTAGCTCTCAGGGATGGCCTTGAGGTCCCTTATGAATAAGGTTAACTCTTGACGTTTAGTCTTGCAGTTCCTCATGTTGAAACATAGTACAAACTTAGCTTTGTCATAAATGTCCCTCACATACCCCTTTCTTTGAGAAGCTGGTCAAAGACCTTATGACATTATTGGTATAATGGAAATGAACTTCAAATATGCTTGCATATTAAAAAGAAAGTCTTTAATGTTGTTACTTTTCTTTCTTGTCATTATATTAAGTTTCTTCCAAGCAATAAATGTTTTCATAAACTTGCAATTTTATATGTTTGCATAGAGTATTGAACACAGTTCTTCTTATGTGTACCCATTTTATGATTTTACATATCAAGTTCTCATGATAATACAATGATTGTTGCTTCTGGTCTATTATGATATCATTACACTTATCTCTAATGGAATCTTTCATGACATGCAAATGAAATATCCTAATGGTTTGAATCTAGAAGGGTATGAACTTGATGTTAGGTATTGGGTTTAATTTTCTTTTACACATATACCCTTGTTGTTCTTATATTAATCCTTTAATGTTTTTTATTTTGGTCTTATTTGTGCTTTTTCTATGTGACCCATTCTAGGGACGGACACTCGGGTCCTTCTTCCTTTGGTTGTCTATCCATAATGGGTCTAGAACTGTAAGACCCCTAACCCAACTTAGTGATTGATTGTGTTTTCTTTGATTAATAGGATGCTTAAACTTTAATTTTATCATATGATGTGCCTTAATAACACGTGACAAGTTTATTTTTTCAGTTTGGTCATGTTTGGTTGATGTTTGAGCTAATTATGCTGGTTTTGGACCAAGTTGCAATTTACCCATGTTGAGGGTCTATCTTGCAATTTCCCACATGTAGGTTGTGCCTTTTGTACATGAGCATCATGAGAGAGAGAATGATGCTTAAGGGTGCCTTGTTTGGACCTTGGTTGATAAGTTGGCATCATGTGTGTGGAGCTAGGGTGTGCATTGTTCCCTCAGATGCATGTGTTGTTTTTGACCTTGATGTTGTGATCCTTGTTGCGACCAAAGTGTTTCATTTGGGGCTTATGTTGCAACCGATACACCTTGATTTGTTGGTGGTTGTAGTGACCTAGGTGTTTTGGCTTTGGTTGAGATCGCTATGGTTTGCTCATGTGGTGGTGTGTTGTGACCTATACCTTGGATAGTTGTGTTGCGGTCGTTGCCCATGGTTTTGCTTCGACCTTGAGGGTGTAGTGGACCTGAGTGGTATCTACACTACCTTATTCTTATCATCCTTTCTTTCATACATGTCTAGAGTGCTTGCATGGCTGATATTTTTTTGGGACATGTGTCCTTTTGATACCTTCATATCTTGACACCTCATGATCTTTACCTCCCTCCTACCCTTGAGTATATAAGATCCTTCTTTCACATGCAAGTACCCCCTTTAGCACTCTTCTTCCTCCATTCTCCTTTGTTTTCAGCCATGAGCTTGGTGGAGCAAGAGAAGGTGCTGATCTTGGAGAAGGTGGACGATTTCCTCTTGCATGTGGTGATCTTGAGCTTGAACATCTCTCTTGTGGTGATCCTTAGTGATCTTTAATCTTTATAAGTGGTTCTAACTCTTTGATCTCATTTCCTTTAAACCCTATCTTCCTTCTTCCTTTCTTTGCCATGAGAATATGGGTTACCATGGTGGCTATCTTGAGGAACTTATCTCCATGGAAGTTGAGATCCATGGTTTTCCATGGGAGTACCGAAATGGGGTGAAGTTATCCTCTTTCTTATTTCTTCTTCCTTGTTCATCCTAGGGTTTGAGCTTTCTTCTTCTTCAACTTTCTTCTTCTTGAGCTTTCCTTTGACCTTGGTGTGTTCTTCTCTTCTTAAGGTGACCTTGTTCACCATTGATTTGATCGAAGTTAGAGTTCCTCTTCTCTCAGAGCTCGTGGCTTTGGAGCATGATATTAAACTTAAGGGGGTTATATAACTTCCCCCTCTTCCTATTTCATGTTGCTACACACCTTGGTGATTGCTATCTATTTTGATCTTGCTTTTGGTTACAATGTTTTCTAACTTATGATCGCTAGGGTAGGTTGATCTCTATCAGGTGATGGTGATGAACCTTGATGTGACATACTGAGATAAGTGATGATGTGATTGGGTCTTATGACCTGGCAGAGGCTCAATGCCTAATGTAAGGTGATATCCTCTAATTATGTGATGATGGATGATTATCTGAGGATGATGTGATAATGATGATGGCCTTGTATGATAGTGGTATCATGTGATGATGTGGCAAGTATATACCTTATTCATTTTATATCTTCAGAAATTGCAACATACCCTTATCCTTGTAGAGTTTGTTTAGGATTTGTATATTGTAACTTGATTGATGCTAAAAGAGACACAATTGGCTTAACTAATCAAGTGAAACCCTAATCATGTAGTTGCCATGTGCCATAGATCCATCTTCAACCTCAAGATTTGCTGAATGGTGAAGCAAGTTCTCCCTCAATGGAACTTCAGAGTCATATACTATTAAGTATATGCATTTCACAAGATTGGATGTGGTCATACCCGGGAAGGAGAACGGTTGATGGATTATATCAGATGATGTGATTCGATATATATATATATATATATATATATATATATATATATATATATATATATATATATATATATTGAGGATGGTTGTGGTCATACCTTGACAGGAGTGCGACTGTGTCCATAACTCAATTTTCACTAGTGTTGTGCCTATATACCAAGGCAGACTAGGCTGTTTTGCAGTTGGACTCTATATGTCACTGTAGCAGGCTCAGACTGATTGAGGGTGTGGGAGATCAAGGAGTCCAGATCTCCTAGATCTTGTATGGCACTGATTTTGACTTAGTAGTAGTTATTTGGAGCATGAGTGGTATACCTCATCTCCTCAGGGTATAATAAAAGGTGTAATACAAGTGTATAGTATACTTGCTTAGGGTTAAACATGATTCAAATTGGATGACCTATTTTCTTGTTTCTTATTCTGTTTAGTTGATAAAGTTTATACATGTTCTCATATTCCTTCTAAAAGTATAATATGTTCTACTGCTCAGTTGTAGATGCGTAAACTACCTAATCTGTGTTATTAGCTTTACTTATATCATTTAGCTGAATATGCTCATCTTGGTAAGAATGTTGTCTTCCTACTTTAGTATATCCATGCTTATAATAGTTGCTAGCTGAAAGTTATATCTCTCTCTGGGATGTTTGTCTCACTCTGTGGGTTTCCGCATCTTTTAGGTGATCATGCACAATGAGGTAGAGATCATGTGGTTGAGGCTGAGCAACAAGAGGAGCAGTAGCTGTTGAAGGTTGGATATGCCACTAGTGTTTTGTAGTACAATCCTATGTGTTGTCCCTGTACTCTCAAGGCCACTAGTGTTTTGTAGTACAATCCTATGTGTTGTCCCTGTACTCTCAAGGCCACTCGTGTTTTGTAGTACAATCCTATGTGTTGTCCCTGTACTCTTAAGTCCTTGGGGGTGTTTTGTAGACATTGTACATTGATACGAGTTTTTGGAAGTATGCCATAGTTGTACAGATATGGCTTGTATATATGAACAAGTTATCATATGTAACAAGTTATGGCTAGTTAGCCAATGAAAAATGATATGTAATATCTTTTGGCATGATATATGATAGATATGATATAGTTTTGAGGACTAAGATGTAATAAGTTCCTCTTTTCCACATCTTTTAGGTGGTCATGCACGATGAGGTGGAGATCGTGTGGTTGAGGCTGAGCAACAAGAGGAGCAGTAGTTGATGAAGGTTGGATAAGCTACTAGTGTTTTGTAGTACCATCCTTGTGTCATCCCTGTACTCTCAATTCCTTGGGGGTATTTTGTAAATGTTGTACGTCGATATGAGTTTTTGGCAGTTTGCCATGGTTGTACAGATATGGCATGTATATATGAACAAGTTATCATATGTAACAAGTTGTGGCTAGTTAGCCAGTGAAAAGTGATATGTAATATCTTTTGGCATGATATATGATACATATGATATGGTTTTGAGGACTTAGATGTATTAAGTTTCCTATTTTGTGTCTATATTAAATAAATTTTAATTTACCTTATTTTATGGTAATCTAAATGTTTAGTGTTAGTTCCACGCTTTGTTTTGAGTAATCTAATTTTGTTGTGATTAGTGTGTCACAAGAACTGAGTAATAAATGGTTTTGTGACACTATCTTTTGTTAAAAGGCACAAAATTCCAAACATCTAAGAACCATATTTTGTTTTTAAGTATGTGATTCTAAAATCAAGGTATAATCTAAAAGTCACAAAGTTAGCCCTTACTTCTCTTTATCCACATCATCCATTACAAAGAATATTGCTTACCTCTTGGGTGCTGGATTCTCATTCTTTTCCTCCTCTTTTGTTACCATAATGTAATGCTTCTCCAAGCTTACATACAACAATGGAAGCAAATCCCATGTTGTACAAAACATGAGTACTTGGCTAGGAGAAATGTGACAAAAATGATATCCATAATGACAAGATAAATGAAGTATTGTGCATTAATTGAAAAGAGATCCATACAATAATTTGAAAGGGGAAGATAAATTGTCTCATTCTGAACTAAAACCTAATATATGTAGTTTAAGAAATGCTAAAGCATAGAACTAAAACTAAACTATATAAAGATCTTTAGTGGTAGATGACACCCTAATAAGCTAAAGTCTTCTGGTGTTAGCTACCTAAGGTTCTCACTTCTATCCTCCTTGGATTTTGGTCTCGGGACATCTTGTCCTACATCCATGAGAAAGAAAGAAACAACATATTTAAGAGGAACTGAATATGTTATAACTTGAAAAGTAAATATAATACTTTGAATTAAAAAGCATGTTCATGACTTTTAGTAGTAATATTCTATTCATATTTCGTCACTAAATAACATGGATGAGTTGAGACTAATGCTATATGTTCTTCCCTATATGATATTCTGAACCTTGGGGCACAAGGGTTGATATGGTTAGGGTCACCATAATAGTAAAATAAGTTGGTGACAAACCTACACATCCCTCCATGAGTCTTGTTGCATGTAGGGAATTGATATTTCTCTTGGGACGTTGACTCTACTTTGACACCTTACTCTTTTGGGTATGATTGTTTTGCAGTTCACAATTAGGGCTACTTCTTATTCCATGTATCTCCTCAGTGGTCTTCTATCTCGAAGGCAACATCCAAAGCCACCTACATAGTGGTGATGCCTCATCTTGACAATCTAAGGCTAAGGTCTTCCTTAAGTCCTCTAATGAACTTCTTGACTCGTCTAGATTTAGTGAACCCATGCCCGTATTTCTAGGGGACTTGAAACTACATGGAATACTGAGTGATTATCATGGCACCTAGTTGCCTCAGCTTTGTGAACCCTTCCTCCTTTGAAATCTTAGCCATTAATATGTAGTGGTTTCAGAAGGCTTCCAAAATTGTGCCCATGCAAGTACTAGGCCTTAAATTAGACAAACATAGAGGAAACTGTTCAAGTATTGATGTGTAACTTCTTGAAGAATTGGGTTCCGAACCAAACCTGGAGTTCTTTGGGCATAATATATAACTCCCAAAAATAGTGCTCCATAGGACATATCTAGTACTTAGCTTTTATAAATATGTCTAGCTTCTCTTCTCTTGAGAAAGTGTTAGGTTTGACTTTAAGGAAGTCAACCTACATGACTTCATGGTACGTTCTAGGTGGATTTGCATGTTTATCTTCTCCTATTTCCATGGTGGTGTCTCGGGCCCTGACCAAGATGTCGAAGGGCACCATGGGAACTACATCTCCATGAGAGTGTCTGACAAACATAGACTCATCATTTGATCCCAAGAGGCCTTTCTGTTGTCACTATTCTTCACCTTGGGATCCATCTATGAAGGAAAACATAGGCTATAGGGTTAGAATGATGAATCTTTAGCTTACTATCTATCTATCTTTTTCTTTGATACCATAATGTAACCCTCCTCCAGGAACACATACAACAATGGAAGCAAATCCCATGTTGTTCATAACATGGGTCACTTGTCTTGGAGAAATGTCACAATAATATATTCACAACAACCAAATAAATAAAAACCATGCATTATTTTAAAAAAAATTCATAAAATGGTTTGAAAGAGAAAACATAAACTGGCCCATTTACAACTATAGATAATACATGTAGTCTTAGAAATGCTAAAGTATATAATTATAAATTAAACTAAATAAAGATCCTGAATGGTATACGTCACCCCACTAAGATAAAGTCTTCTAGTTTCTACCGTGCTAAAGTTCTATCTTCTGTCTTCCTTGGTCTAGGGACATCTTGTCCCACTGCCATACAAAAGAAAGCAAAAACATAAATAAGCAACATTGAGTATCTTATAACTTGAAAAGAAAATATAATACATTGAATTGAAAAGATTGGACATGACCCTTTCTTATAAATTCTTAATCATCTTTTGTATTTAAATTGCATGACTACATTGATATGAATGTTATGTGGACCTCCCTCTATGATCACCCACTTAAGGCCATATGATACAAGGAAATCCCTTGAGTGCTAGGGAAGCCCTTGAATTACTTGATTGCGAAGCATATAAAGTTTCTTCAATTCATTCAACTAAATATTAACTTAACTTGATCCCCTATCATGACAAGAAAGACCCCATCTTTAACATGATGGGACTTCTCTATGTGAACCTAAACATGAATATGATTCTTGAATATGACTTCTTGATCATAGTCTTAGATATAACATGTAGATGATGTTATTTGTAGGACATAATATATATACATATATACATATATATATATATATAGAGTCAGGCTAGAATACACTCGAGTGTATCCGGAGCGAAATACACTCAAGTAGTTTTTCATGATGCAATATTTTTTTTGAAAATCTAATCCGTTGATCTTGTTAAACATCTTGTGAACAACTCATACGCAAAATTTGAGCACATTTGGATATGTATAGCTCATGTTATGAAGACCGCAAAAATTATGCATTTCAAATTAGTTTCACGCGTTGATTTTGTTGCCCTTGGATGAGTGACTTACACTCATCCAAATGGGTTAAAAATTTGTATGTAGCCTAGTTATAGTATGACGGTGAAGATCAACGGTTTATATTTTACAAAAAATAGTCTTGATATGCAAACACACTTGAGTGTATTCGTGCGATCCGTACACTCGAGTGTATTCTAGCCTGACTCTCTCTCTCTCTCTCTCTCTCTATATATATATATATATATATATATATATATATATATATATATAGAGTGCGTTTTCATTGCCCCCGCGGGTACTGTAGCGGGGCTACCCGTTTAAGAAGACGCGGTGGCAGTATCGTAAATAATCAAAAAAAAATCAAGGGTGCGCGACTTACAGAAGAAGCACATTCCCGACTGATTCTCCACCAGAGATTCCCAAAATCCGCCGTCTTCCCGCTCCAGAACTCCCGAATTCATCCGCATTCCCAAAATCCCCAACCCCAACAGCCGAATTCTTCGGCCTCTGGTCTGTACTTGCGCTGCTGTGTGTGGAGTTCTTCTCCGCTGTAGTATTCACCGCAGTTTCCACCGCAACTGCATTTGCCAGTCTCTACCGCTGAGATCAAAATGGGGAAAACAAAGGTAAAAGCAAAGAAGGCGATAGGAAAGGGAAGTACAAAAATAACGGAAAGTGAAGATTTGTTGACCAAGCACTATGAAGATGTGTCCAAAATGGTAGAAGAAGTAGCTACAACCATACTGCAAGGAGATGAAACGGGGAAGAGTATTGAAGAGCACAGCGAACATGCTATGCCGAGAAAAGATAAGAAAGTTAAGAAGAAGAAATACAACGTCGAGACAACTGACACTCTCCAGAAGACTGATGGAGATGACAACACATCAGGGGAGAAACCAGCCGATGAGGTTACTGAGATACAATTGGATGCAGTGCATGAAGAGACTGAAGAGCCAGAAACTGACAACACATCAGGGGAGAAACCAGCCGATGAGGTTACTGATATACAATTGGATGTAGTGCATGAAGAGATTGAAGAGCCAGAAACTGAAAACAAATATGGGGAGAAACAATTCGATGACGTTACTGACAAACAATTGGCTGTAGTGCATGAAGAGAATGAAGAGCAAGACACAGAAGATGTTGAAGAAGTTGAACAGGATGAAGCAGAAGATCGCGAAAGAAACCAGAATAATACTTTGGAACAAAAAACCAAGCAAAAAGGAAAAGCAAAAATTGCAGAAGAAGGTAATATTGATCATTTTTACACTTATATACGAATGTAATTATCCTGAAACGGTGCTGACAATAGAGTAACTTTGATCACATTAATTATCCTGGAAAGTAACCTTGATCCGATAAAAGTAACTAGATGAAACAAAAAAGTAACTATATCGACATGAAAGTAACTCTCTGGATCAAAAAGTAACTGTTATACATCAAACAGTAACTTTGATCCAAGGAACGTAACTAAAGTAACTGGAAAGTAACCTTGATCCGATAAAAGTAACTAGATGAAACAAAAAAGTAACTATATCGACATGAAAGTAACTCTCTGGATCAAAAAGTAACTGTTATACATCAAACCGTAACTTTGATCCAAGGAACGTAACTAAAGTAACTGGAAAGTAACCTTGATCCAATAAAAGTAACTAGATGAAATAAAAAAGTAACTATATCGACATGAAAGTAACTCTCTAGATCAAAAAGTAACTGTTATACATCAAATAGTAACTTTGATCCAAGAAACGTAACTAAAGTAACTGGAAAGTAACCTTGATCCGATAAAAGTAACTAGATGAAACAAAAAAGTAACTATATCGACATGAAAGTAACTCTCTGGATCAAAAAGTAACTGTTATACATCAAACAGTAACTTTGATCCGATAAAAGTAACTTTGATCAAGGTTACTGTTATACATCAAACAGTAACTTTGATCCAAGGAATGCAACTAAAGTAACTGGAAAGTAACCTTGATCCAATAAAAGTAACTAGATGAATCAACAAGTAACTATATCGACATGAAAGTAACTATGTGGTTCAAAGAGTAATTGCTACAAATCAAATAATAACTTTGATCTAAGAAAGCTAAACCGCATTTGCAAATGTGATACTGTACTATGTAACTCTGAAAAATGAATAGTAACTCTGAAAGTTAAAAAGTAACTACCTGAAAACAAGAGTAGATGTAACGGATAGAAAATAACATGTTGAACTGAAAAAGTAACACTAAAATCTAAAAAGTAACTAGACAAATTAACACAAACTTTTTCATATATATGCAGGTACAGGAAAACTTTTCCATAGATGCTACATAAAAGGTTACAACAGCATACAAAACAACATGTCGTATAGCACTGATCAAATGAGGATGATGAAGTCAACTGCATTTGCAAATCTGATAGCCATGCCTCATCTTATTGTAGATGTAACTCTTTTAGAAGATCTGATAGAGAGATATGTGGAAGACGACAAGTTCATGTTAGCACCAGGTTTTGAGGCGAGGATGACTATAGAAGATGTAGGAGTGATACTAGGTTTTCCTAGTAAAGGTATTGATATAGTTCCACGAAAGCAATCACAGATTGTAAGAAAAATATGGGAGGATTTTGCTAATGCAACAAGAGGAAAAGATACAGTTGGTGAAAGTAGTAAGAAAATAAAAGAGAAGGATGTGTTACACAAGGAGAACTTGAGTAAACTCTGGCAGGAATTTGCAAATAATGACTCTGAAGAAAACTACCAAAATATGTGTCGTGCATGGATGTTGCACTTGTTAGCAACATTCCTTTTACCAGACACTAGCTATTGTGCCCCTATTTACCTTCTACATTATTTGGATGATGTAACTGCTACAGGGCAGTTAAACTGGGCAAAATTAGTGCACGGGAGCATATTCAAGAAAATGAAAGTTATAAGTGAGAATATAAGGATGAGGAGAAGAGGGGAAACAAGTAAAAGAACACTCTATACAACTGGATGTGTAATGTGCTTGTGTGTAAGTGACACATTTCATAGTTACTTTGGTTACATTAAACAACCCTATATGAACATTTAAAACACTGATTTATACTTTTCTTGTCAACACAGGTCTGGGCTTATGAGTTAACAGGGATAGCAGAGCCTACATTCTTTGAAGCAAAACCACGAATAAAAAGATGGGCAACTCCTGTTAAGATGGTGAAAGATTTGAAAAGTTTGGACAATGACAATGTAAGAATCAGTGTGGGTAAAGTGAAAATAAATATGCCAAATAATATAAAAGCTTTATAATAAACTGATAACTTTTGTGCACAAATTTCTGCAGTGTTGAAGAAGGATGACAATGATGATTGGGAAGCTGCAAAGGCAGTGAAAGATTTGCCTTATTATCTCGTAGAAAATAAAGCCAAGAGCAAGGTAGTTAGTAAGAAGATACTTGCATCATATAACACAAGCAGAGAAGTCTCAGGAAGCTTGGAGAATAGAATATTGATCCTTGAGGACGAGCTGAGACTGCAGAAGGAAACATGCAACAGAATTGCACTAGAAGCTTTTACTGCTCTAAGAGTAGAAAACGAGCAGTTGAAGAGAAGACTTGAGGAAGTTGAATCTGAAAATAGATTGCTAAGGATACAAGATGACAATTACAAGTGTTCACAATCTGCAGCTACACCAACTCCCAATTTCATTGAGAATGAAAGTTGGCATTCATGTGATCTGAAGAAAAAGTTGTTGGAAATGGACCAACATGGACCTACACAAGAAAGACCAAGATTGAGCAAACTTAAACTAAAGAGAAAGTTAGTGGAGAAAATGACAGAAAATGTACCACAAGATTCAAAGAATGTAGAAGAAGTTCCATCTAAAGAAACCAAAGAACCAGCACAACATGAAATGGAAAAAGATCCATCTAAAGAAGATCCAACTGAAGAAAAAAACACAGAAGAAAAAGAACAACTAGCAGATAAAATAGAGCTCACAGAATATGGAATGGAAAGCATAATGATGGATATAGACAATGAAGTTGGAGTGAATGAGAAGGATGTAAATTTTGGTGAAGTTGAGATGAAAACAACTAAAATGTTGAGAAAGAGGAAGGAGAAGATGCAGACGGTCATTGGGAGCATGGAGGAAAATATCAAGATAAGGAGGCATGCACAGGTAAATTTTTTTTAGTAATGGTGCTCGTTCCATCAATGAAGCAACAGTCTGAACTAAAAAGTAAAATATGTCATCCATAAAGTAAGTATGTTAATATAAAAAGTAACTGTGATAATGATAGAGTAATATTATGGAATGTAAAGTAATTTTATGGACTAAATAGTAGTGTAACTGCAATAAAATATGTCTTTTACATAGACTACTAACCAAAATTTGTACTTCAAAAATAGAAAAAGAATTTGGCATTCATAGGATTCGAGCACTTTAGACCAAAGGAGATGCAAGAGGATGTGAAAGAATTTATTGACAACATTGATGAAGTGTAAGTAGATACTTTTTAAAGTTCTATCAGTCACATGTTTATTATGAATTACTTGATCAATCCATAAATTTCTGTCTCACATCTTCAGTGTGAATTCTTTTGAAAATAAAAATAAAAATGCACAGGTCAAGAAGAGAATGGATTTTTGGAAAGGACGCATGGTGCACGGGAAAGGACTTATCAGCTCTGTTGTTTAAGGATAAGATGATGCAGTCACCTGTAAGTAATGGAATATTAAACATTTATTATGAAATTATAGATTGCTAATTGATGCTTGTGCATTTTCAGATAATGGATTGCTTTGTACAAATGTTGAAAGAGACAACAAGCAGAAAGAGGAAGAAGGGACTGCTTTCATGGCATTGCTTAAGCACTTATGTTCTGGTAAGACAAATAGGCTATCACACTAGATTACATTTATCACAACAAGGCCACTAAAGCTTGCAGAAAAGTAATTCACAAATTTGTTTTTACAGCAAAAGCTAAACATGATGGCGGATGAGATAACAATCAAAGAGATTGATATGCTGCAACCACTCTTCAATGTACTTGACAAGGAATTCATGACAATGGACTCCGTGTTTACAATACTTAACAATGACAATCACTGGCATTTTCTAGAAGCAAGTTTTAGGGATGGGGTGCACAAGATGGGTAAGGAACAAAAAAGAAAAACTATTAGAAAACAGTTGAATGAACTAGTGTAGGTTACATTATACTTATGAATGTTATGTTGTGCATGCAGGTGGGGTCGTTCATGAATTCTTCAGGGGGGTGGTTGAGCGTGGAAGTCAAATGTCTCAATGGCCAATAGAGTACCCTGATTGCCCCCAGCAAGAAGATGATGATGTTGACTGTGGAGTCTATGTTATGAAATATCTGGAATGCTTAGTGAATGGGAAGGAAATGAACTTCACAAGCAAATACATCCCTGCAATAAGGGCAGAGATCTTCCAAACAATGATGAAGAAGGGGAGACTGCAGCCAGTTGAAGAACATACTAGAGATCAACAAGAGAGCAAAGAAGGAGCAGGTGACAAGCATAACAAAGAAAAAGAAGAAGATGTTGTGCCAAGTATGAATGCTTGGCTCAAGTCAGATTAAAAAGAACTCTTAGACATATGTAAATGGTTATGGTTATGGTTATGTTTTGTAAATGGTTAACTGAAGTAAACTCTGCAACCAGTACTATATGTAAATGCTTATGGTTATGTTTTGTTACTTTTTGTTTGACATTTGAACCTACGGGTTCATCAGTTATATGTGTATATGGTTATGGAATGCAAGGCTTATGTTACAGAATCTGAAGTAAACTCTGTAAAGTTGTTTTAATGATAATTACTATGATCAGCAGGTTCTCATTGCATGAGTGTAGTAACTCTCTTCCGAACTTAAAAGTAAATATGTATCCTGAAAAGTAACTTTGATCCAAGAAAAGTAACAAGATGAACTAACAAGTAACTATATCGACATGAAAGTAACTCTCTGGATAAAAAAATAACTCGTTAAACAAAAAAGTAATTTCTGTGATGTATAACGTAACTCTCTGGATGAAAAAGTAACTCGTTAGACAAAAAAGTAATTTCTGTGATGTATAACGTAACCTCTGGATCAAAAAGTAACTCGTTAAACAAAAAAGTAATTTCTGTGATGTATAACGTAACTCTCTGGATCAAAAAGTAACTCGTTTGACAAAAAAGTAATTTATGTGATGTATAACGTAACTCTCTGGATGAAAAAGTAACTCGTTTGACAAAGAAGTAACCTGTGAGATGTATAACGTAACTCTCTGGATGAAAAAGTAACTCATTTGACAAAGAAGTAACCTGTGTGATGTATAACATAACTTATTGAATCGGGAAAGTAACTCGTCCAACAAAAAAGTAACTGAAAAGTAAATATGTAAAACAAAAAGTAACTCCCTGAGAAAGAAACTAACTCAATGAACTAACAACTAACTATATTGACATGAAAGTAACTCTCTGGATGAAAAAGTAACTCTATTGACAAAGAAGTAACCTGTGTGATGTATAACGTAACTTATTAAATCGGGAATGTAACTCATCCAACAATAAAGTAACTTGTGCGATATATAACCTAACTTATTGAATCGGGAAAGTAACTCAGAAAATGAAAAAGTAACTATGTAAACACCAACAAAAGTAACCTTCGAAAATCTGTAAGTTATCAAAAACAGTAGGATGTCTGCAAACTCTACTGTGCATCTTTGCAACACCAAGAAAAGTAACTCATTAGAAAATCTATAACTTATAAAAAACAGTAGAAAATCTGCATAACTGATCAAAAATAGTAGAATGTCTGCAGACTCTAGTGTGCATCTGTGCAAAGATAAGTCCTTACAAAACGGAACACAGATCACTGCTACCCTCATTCCTCCCTTTCACCAAGAGCTCTCATTTCGCCCTTTCATCCAGTGCTCTCATTTCTTTGCAGCACCAACAAGAACAACCTACCTTCTTTAAAGCCAAATTCTTCACAAACTACCTTCTTCACATCCTACCATGGAGCCTTTCATCCAGCCCATCGACTACACCATTGACGACAAGACAATAGAAACCATTCAACTTCCTATAGAATGGAACCATCTCCATTTACACATCAATCCAGGCAAGACCACCTTCCTAATCGGAAACCAGTCTTTCCAGATCACCCTTATGCAGAACAAAAACGGGTCACTTTCAACTACTAAGGGCTGGAAAAGGATGATCACACAGCTCAGTCTTCGCAAAGGTTGGATCATCTACCTCAAGCCAACTGATCACCAGACCATCACAACATGGATCACAGATAAGTACTTAGAAACACCAACTGAGCTTATTCCACTCTTCAGAATGCCTAGAGACGAAGTATACTCTGGATCGGAGGACTCTGCAGATCAGCTCTTCGTTAGGGACATATACCAAGCAGCACCGGGATCAGCTGTGAATCCCATTCAGGTTGACTCATCCACAACATCAGACAACTCAACATCTGCAGGAGACACTACTTCTTCTTCTGTCCAACATTCCGTTCACAAATAGAAGTCTGAATGCATGAAAGAATAGTAACTTTGATGTTCAGCAAAGTAACCTTCACAGAAGGCAGATCAGCTATTTATGATTATGGTTTGTTACTTTTTGTTTGACATTAGAACATATGGGTTCATCAGTTCTGTGGGTATATAATTATGTTTTGTTGCTTTGTGTTTGGCATTTGGACACTATCAGTTTGATATTAGTTGAATGTTCGTATAACTTTAGCTGGATGTTGTTGTTATGTTGTGTTTGGCATTTGGACACTCAGTTATAGTACATCAGTAACTCTGTGTTACAAAAAGTAACTGCTACACATCAACCAGTAATTTTGATTCAAGAAAGGTAACTATATGAACTAACACATAACTATATCGACATGAAAGTAACTCTGTGGTTCAAAGAATAACTACTGCAGAACAAAAGTAACTTTGATCCAAGAAGAGTAACTAGATGAACTAACAAGTAACTATATCGACATGAAAGTAACTCTGTGGTTCAAAAAGTAATTGGTACAGATCAAACAGTAACTTTGATCCAAGAAGAGTAACTAGATGAACTAACAAGTAACTATATCGACATGAAAATAACTCTGTGGTTCAAAGAGTAACTGCTACAGATCAAATCTCCCAGATATGCCCGTTCTCCAGTGCGGTCATGGTATTATCAAGGATGAAGATAATAAAGATTCATATTTCTATTTATAAAATAATTCAATTACATCAGAATCAGGGAAGTAACTGGTGCACACAAAACGTAACTGGTGCACACAAAAAGTAACTGGTGCACACAAAAAGTAACTGGTGCACACAAAACGTAACTGATGCACACAAAACGTAACTGGTGCACACAAAAAGTAACTGGTGCACACAAAATGTAACTGGTGCACACAAAACGTTTGATTTAGATAAAAATAGTAACTCTGAGCTGCAAAAAGTAACCTTCCAAAATACAAGTAAGTTATTGATTTAGGAATAACATATCACACAACAAACAAATTTTGGATGATCTTTATAAAAGATTTAAATTGGATACAATTGAAGCTACACTTTACATCTTGGCCATTGCAATTACATCAGAATTTGACATGTCTCACCCACTAAAGAATTGTGTACCATTATATTCAAATATCAATTACAACTATCACACAGTACATCTTGGCCATTACAATTACATCAGAATTTGACATGACTCACACACTAAACAATTGGATACCATTATAGTAAAACTAGTGAATAAATCAACTTCAATAACAACATTGTCAGCAGTAGCAGAAAATTCGCAGCTTCATGAAGCACAACAGGAAGACCACAGCAGACCACAGCAACAGTAGCATCAAATCTGCAACTTCAGTAAGCCATACGACCCACAGCAAACCACAGAAGCTGAATTCAAACACACACCTATTTCTTTAATGGGCAGTTTCTGCTGTCATGGTTAGCACCATATTATAAATAATTCTTGCACTGTCTCGTTTTAGATAGAGAAATTTCAACTCCAGATTTAATCCGCTTATCAGTAGATTTAGGTCTACCTTTAGTTTTACAAACACTGGGAATATGGACCTTGACAGCAGAAGAAGAAGCTGTATTCGAACCAGTTACACCAACATCATCAGCATCTAATTCCAACATCTCCTTTCGCAAAGCAATGAGTTTTTCAAGACACATATCTATAGCGTTGTTCCTACACGCTATATTAACAATTGAATTGCAAGCAAATACCAACTGCAGTCTCTTCCCAGTGGATAGCTGCATGATAGACGATTTGCTGAAAATCAAAGGATGATCTCTATATCCTTTAGTCCACCTCTTCAGTATATATGGCTCAGGAAGATTGCAAAAATCACGACTCTTTAGATAAGCAAGTATGTGTCTACATGGAATTCCTTTGAATTCTAACATGAAACAATTGCATGATACCATACCAGTGGATGAGTCTTTCTTCAAAAGACGAGGAGAACAAGAACCACCAAGACGATATACCTCAAACACAACATCATCAGAAGTTTCTTTTACATTATATACCATACTTTGATGAACTTCAGCTTGAAAGATCTTAAAAGTTGCCTTGGTGTATATACCTCTCATTTGCTCCTCCAAAGGCCATACTGATGACAAAGGAAGATTGTTGTAATCATCATCAAAATCTTTGAAATTTTCAATCTCCCGCACATGAGAGTAGGCAGTCTCTAAGCAAAATACAAGTTCAAAAAGCGTTTTCCTACTGTTGACATGACTTCGAATGAAAGCATTCAAGTTCTCACTTCTTTGTGTTGTCCTCATACCATCAAAGAAAGAATCCTACATAAAACATGGGACCCAATCCCACCGCATAGCATACATATCAGAAAGCCAACTAATATGTAATAGGTCATTCTCTTCAACTACATAATTCCACCTCTCTTCAAATGTGTCTATATCGTCTGTATTCCATACACAATCATTCAAAGAGCTAATAATCTGATCCTTGTTTGGAACACCGCCAAGCTTAGATGGAAGCTTTTGTAGGATGTGCCAGCTGCAGAAACGATGCTTACAGTTTGGAAAAACAGTAATGATAGCAACATTCATAGCCGAGTCTTGGTCAGTTATAATGGAAACCGGCTCTTTGCCAAAACAAAGTAAGTATTGCTTGAAAACCCAAAGAAAAAAGTCATACTTCTCATCAACCAACAGAGCTGAAGCAAACAACACCGTCTTGTGATGGTGATCCACACCACCAAACATTCCAAAAACCATGGAATACTTTTTGGTACGGTAAGTGGTGTCAAATACAATAGCATCTCCAAATAATGCACAGTCATCAACAGAAACCAGATCAGACCAAAACAAATGTGTCAAGCAACCATTAGAATCATTTTGATAAGAGTAAAAGAATTTAGAATCTAAAACCTTCAAGCTTGCAAAACGATCCAAAACCATGTCCACATCATATAAAGATGACTCCTTCCTCTTGCTACTGAGATGTCCATGAGCTTGTCTACTTGTAAATGTCAAGTTTTCATAACCACCAGACTCTGTTGCTATCAATGCAAGTTGTCTGGAGACAGGTATATTTGCTTGACTCATAGAAGAAAGCATCTCTTTTTGAGTTTGGTCAAGAGATGAATTACACTTCAAGTACCGCAAGTGAGAATCATCGAAAAGATCATGATTGTGTTCATCAACAAAAGCAGTAACAAACCATACAGATAAAGACTTATCTAATGTAAATCGGATCATTGCTTTACAACCACACCTTTTCACAGAACGCTTGTGCTTCTTAGATAAATTCTCACGCAACTCACCAATATTGTCACAAACAGGACTAAAAAGACCTTTGGATCTCTTAGAAGAACTACTCTGACCTTGCTTATCACATACCAAATCTTTAGCAAGTAAGATCTTAGTACCTCGTTCATAACGATTATCATCTTTCCTAACATTAAACCCAATCAAACCAGCATACCTATAGTAAAATGATATGGCATCATCTAAACTTCCAAATTGTAATCCAACTCTAGGGACATCAACTGAGGACACAGTATCAGCAACAACAGATGAAGAAGAATGAACATTATCATCGTCAATGTCAATAATAGCATTAGCAGCATCAGTATCAAGACTAGCATCCATTGCAGAGATCAAAAAGTAACTCTGTAAACAAAAAAGTAACTATAAAAATGACTAATACATCACGAAAAATAACTAAGACAAACATATCATAGAAGGGATTATACTTAGCAGATAATCAACTGCACAACACAGAATTTGGTATTCAGTTTGTAAACAATAATTCAAAAACACACCTACTTCTTCAATGTGGGTTGCGTTGCTGGTCAGCTGCTGGCGGAGCAAGGCAGTTTCCGGCTTCGAATACTTTTACCCCTATCCTGCTTCTTGATGGAGCCGACTAGTCGATTGCCGAAAACATCCACAAACTCGAGCACCTTGACACACCAGACCACAGCCACACTACCGGATGTTCAATGAATGCGATTACCTCTAAGGATAGTCATAGATTGGAACGGCGTGTAAGATGGATTTGTGATGAAGACCGTAAGTGGAGATAGGTGGAGGTCGGAGATAGACAGAGCCAGGACTGCAGATTCCAAAGACAAATTCGGGAGGTACGCTGGTATTATTGAACTCAACCGATGTCTACCAGCTCTTCCGGCGCTGCAGGTGGAGGTCGGAGATAGACGGAGCCAGGACTGCAGATTCCAAATTGCTCAGAGACGGCCAGTTAAGACGCGCGTACAGAGTGTTGACGGAGGATGCCGCAATGGCGGGGTCGAAGGCTGATGCTCGACGAGGAGGATGCCGCAACGGCGGCGTCGGCGGCTGATGCGTACAAAAATCGGCTGTATTTACGTAAGTTGCCACCGCGTCAAAGAGACGGGTAGCGCAGCTACAGTACCCGCGCGGGCAATAAAAAAACAACCATATATATATATATATATATATATATATATATATATATAGAGAGAGAGAGAGAGAGAGAGAGAGTCAGGCTAGAATACACTCGAGTGTATAGATCACACCGAACACACAAGTGGTGTTTGCATATCTGGACACTTTTTTTTTCAAAAATACAAACCATTGATATTCATTTTTATACCAACAAAACTGATGCACAAAACTAATTTGAATTGTATAATTTTTTTCTCCTTTAGATGCATGACGTATAAGTGTCAAAATAAGCTTAAATTTTATATGTAATATGTTCATATGATATTTAAGAAGATCAATGGCTTAGATTTTCAAAATAGATGTGGCATAGTGAAAAACAACTTGAGTGTATATTATCTCCAATGCACTCTAGTGTATTCTAGCCTCTTTCTCTCTCTTTATATATATGACTTGAATTGAATTAATCATTATCCATTACCATTGATCATTAAAAGAAGGCATGAATCATAATGTATATCTAACAAGCAACCATCCAATATATACTCAATGGCATGACCCACTTACCTACAATCGAGTCTCTCGTAGATCAACCTTTCTAGTCATTATTAAAACCCTAGTCCTTCTACAAATCAAATTACTCTTGATAATTTATATATTAAAGATTATTTGAACCTAAATATTATGTTCATATGTAATTAGGGCACGGTGAAGTGACATTAGGGTTTGAAAACTATAAAATGGGTTATGTAGGAAAAATCCTTTCCAAGACATACTTTTACACAATTTTATTTTCAACACATTTATTCTGAATTTTCAAACTCTTGACCAAACCAGAAATTCGATTAGAATCCAAAAATCTGTTTACCAAAGTTACATGCGGCACAACCCCGGGATGAGACAGCCCAACATGGGTCTCCAACTATCCCGGGCCCACCCAGCCATAGAGCATTATGGCTAAAATGAACCAATGGTAAAATGGTTGTGATGCTCATTGAAGCGTGACAAAAATGTCAGTGGTCTGGTGGTAAAGTCATCAAACCTCTCTTACGATTCATCAATAAAAAAACCCATGATTGATAGTCAATGCTCTGAGGTGCATAAGCTTGATCTCTAGAGGAAGATTTGTTATGCAGAAATCAGGTCTCATGTAGAGCTTCTTGCCCGAAGACTTCGACAACACCTTCCTCAAAGTCTCGCTGTCACTAGAGATGGAAACCGGGCGGGTCAGATTGAGTCATTTTAGGTTGATTAATTACGGGTCAAAGATAATTCAACTTATTTGATTATTTCAGGTCGGATCAAGTTTGGGTCGGGATAGTATCAGGTTGGGTCCCTTCGAGTCATTTTGTATTTTCGGGTTAACTTGGGCACAGGTCGGGTCAATTTTGGTATAGATTTGTTCATGCTACTTTAGCGGGTCGGATCAGGTCGGGTTCAAGACAAATCATTTCAAGTCATCTTAATATCAGATCGGGTCAATTTGTACTATTTCCTCAGTCTCTGGTAGAGTCATTTTCAGGTTGGTGGTAATCAGGTCGAGTCTTTTTGGGTTGTGCATTTGGTTCGGATCAAGTTGTTTTGGGTTGGGTCTCAGTTAGTTTAGGTCGGAGAGTTGGAAACCGGCCAGGTCGGTGCGGGTTCAACTCGAGTCATTATAGGTCGGAGATAATTCAGGTAGTTTTATTCTTTCATGTCGAGTCAGGTCATTTTGGATTTTTGGGTCAACTCGTGTTCAAGTGGGGTCTGGTTCACGACCAATCACTTTAGGTCATGTCAATTGTACCATTTCCTCGGACTAATTCAGATTTGAGTCAAGGTCATTTTTTGAATTGGGTAGTTATCAAGTCGGGTTCATGTCAAAAGGCGAAGTGTTTCGAGGTCTACACGTTTAGAAGAGAGAGAGCAAGTTAATGTGTGTGGCCAAGGAACAATGATATTATGGCATTTTGAATTTACACATAGAGGGCCAATGGGGATGATCACGTTGTTATTGGGTCAAATGTTTAACTGCTATCACTATCAGATGTTGATTGACATCAGTTGGGTTGACTTTGGGTATAACTAAATTGGTTATGATTAATGTTGGGTCTAATAAAATTGGTTCAGGTTGATGTTGGGTCAAGTTGAAACTGGGCAAGATGAGTTAAACTAGATCTAATGGATCTTAGGTTGGGTTTACGTCAGTCAGGTGATGTCGGGTCAGGGTCAACATTGATGTTGATCCGTGTTGACTTTGGGTTGGGTCGGTGTTGGGTTGGATTGAATTCGGGCTGGGTTGACATTAAGAATAGGTGTAGGGTTAGTTTGACGTCAAATCGGGTTGATATTGGGTCGGATTGGTGTTAGATCAGGTTGTTGATGAGTTAGGTTAACATTGGGTTGAGTCAGTTTTGGGTGGGGTTGACGTCAGGTCGGGCCAATGTCAGGATGATATCGAGTCGGGTCAAACCGGTTGTGATTTTTCAAGTTGATTCAGGTCACGTAATACCTTCGAGTCAAGTGTCGGGCCAGCTTCAGGTCTGACAATTCTGGGTCATATTGAGTTTTGGGTAAACACTGGGTCGGGTTGAGTTCAAAATTATATTTTCTTTAGGTTTAAGCAGGTCAGGTTGCGGATAGGGTAGCTCAGGTTTCTCGGGTCGGATCACCTCTAGATGTCACAAAGACCCACGGTTCAGGCTCCAAAACGGCAAGGGGAAGCACCTCCCGCCATGATGGAGAAACATGGGAGAAGAAAGCAACGAACTAGCCATGTGAACAAGTTCAGTTTCCGCCCATGAACACAAATGAAGAAACAACAGCTGAAACCCGGGGTTAACCGACGAAGATTGAACGACATTAGTGGAACAGTAACTTGTGGCGATAGAAAAAGGAAAATCATGATTACCGAGCAATTGGAGTCTCGAAGGTCAGAGGGCCAAGAGCAGACCTCTGGTAGGTACAAAGGCTAAAGCAGGTCCGTAGGCCGTGTCCAGGACCAAGAAGAAACAAAGCGGCGATAGATTTCATTTACTCAAGAGGTTCCATATTATTTCTGAAGGCATGGCTTTATAGAGGCGTGGCTAGTGGCATCGTCGAGTGTTGGGTTAGCGTGTACCTGGGAGTATGAGTTCGATTGGGGTGTGGAGGGCATGGAATACCAACACGTTTGGGATGTGGTAGGTCGCTGTGATGACTGATGAGGCGGAGGCGAAGGGGAACTCTATTGCTGATGAGATCTACTAGATAGAGAGAAAGAAGAGGGGGAAGAACCGGACACCACGTAGAGTCTAATCCCAAAGGGATAGGAAATTGGCAGAAAATAAGGCGCACTAGCTGTAAGATTGATCCGCAGAACCAGGGCGAAATGAGCACCATCCGATCAGTGTATTGGGCGCACAGTGAAAAGTCAGTACAAATTAAATTAATATTATTCAGTTATTTTTAAGCATTATTTTTCTTATATTAGTTAGACGGCCTAGGATTATCTTATTAAGACCAAATATTGTAGATTACATATTTCACCAATGAAATTCCGAAGAAAATAATATCATTTTTCAGTTTCGAGGGTCACAACTACCCACTATTTGCCTTTTAGGGTTAGTATATATTTAATTATATAAGATCATCAAAAAATAGTTAGATTCTCATATTTTGACAAGTTTAACTGATTATTGTATTAAACTATAATGATTTCGTTGGGCCATAACAAGCATAGCTTTTAGGCCCATTTCACTTTTAACCTTTATGTGTCACTTATTAATCAATAAGAACTATATTTTGTTATAAGTTGCAAATGACTCAATTATATTTTAAACCTTATTGATTTTGATGTTACTAACCCTAAATGAGTGGTTAGGTTAATTAATAGTTTAATAGAAATGCATTTGGAGTTGACTTAAGTAATTTAGGGCTCATCATGTACAATTAAGATGAAAATTGACTCTACGACGAGTTATGTTTGAAAGTTTTTAATCTAGGGTGTTAATTTGATACTAGATGTTTAATCTCTGACAAGATTAACATTTCAGGATTATGACATATGTCATCCTACCAAACAATGATCGAACTATCTCATGGTTGACTCGTGGGTCATGGTCGTATCAAAACCTATCCCTAAAAAATCCATGCATGACCAACACTACACATTTGATTGGGTGGACTAAAACCCCCTTCTTTCCACATATGATAGAAATAAAGATGAGTGTCATAATTTATAAAAATTGTCTTAGGGATAACAAACCCAACTCAATTCTAAATTAATCATACTCTAAAAGGGTCAATCTAACCTAAAAGATTTCCCAGATAAAGACTCGTTGATATCAAGATATGATCACAAAGACTAGAATTCTACAAAAATATTCAAAGAAAAGAAATCACTATGATAGGATGGATAAAAGACACAATATAAAATGTCTTTGT
Source organism: Alisma plantago-aquatica (assembly GCA_963693085.1). Taxonomy (NCBI): domain Eukaryota; kingdom Viridiplantae; phylum Streptophyta; class Magnoliopsida; order Alismatales; family Alismataceae; genus Alisma; species Alisma plantago-aquatica. The sequence goes on along the minus strand of OY856410.1, from coordinate 302,967,236 downwards.
ACCCTCCCCCACTATTGGAGATAATTGTGTCCTTAGTGTCCAAAAGACTTAGAGAGGACTGGAACATATGTGTATCCAACACCATGTGGAAAACATAGCAAATAATAACATGTATATAAATGCTTCAAAATGAAAAATAAAGCAATTATCAGCCCATACGACTCACACACATACCAACGACATAAAATCTTGTCATGACTCATACTAAAATTATTCCTATTTGTTCAAGCATACAACAATAATGCATTGTAACAAAAACTAACTAATGGTGGGTTTCCACCCACAAGCGCACTTGTTTACTATCATAGGCTTGACGTAATGAATCTCAGCATGTCGATCACCAAAATGCAACAGGTCATGGAGGAGTATGGAGATCTCTCCCACTATTTCTTTTAAAAGATGTTTCCTAGAAAATGATGAAAAATAAACAACAACCATGAGGGCAGAGTGTATGGAAAATATGTCATCTCATATATAAATCATTAATGTTGTCATGAAAATGAATGACACTCAAGTTTTGATGAATAAGCATGTTTAGAAATAGGTGACCATGGGGTGAATGATTCAATGATGATTTCTCCTTGATTTTGATGGATCGTTCCCATCAACATATAATGGATGTGGTTTATGGATAGATTTATGTGCCTCCTCTTCTTATAAAAATATCATTCTTCCATGATTGTCCATATCCTCACATACACTCTCAAATTTATCATTGGGATAGATATACTATGTAAGCTCTTCCATAATTCGATGAAGTGATGGATCTTGTGGTGAAGGAATTATGTGATGAGTAAAGAGAAATTTCTCCACTTTGAGATTTTGAGTATCATCTTCTTCACCATCTTCCTCCTCAAAATATTTCCTATTGTGGGTCTGGTTGTATCTGAGTGTTAGCCCTATATGTCTCATGAACTTAAGATTCACCTAACAACCTCTTCTAGCCTCTCTACTGGCTAAACAAGATAGATGCGTCTCGACTAAGAGCATCCATTACCACCTTACATCCTTATGTGCTAGGTAACGGTGAAGACATAAACCTTCATATACTCCATTCATCATCCTCATCTCAGATCAAAGAGAAAACAAGTATATATTAGGGTTTAGGGTTAAAAGATTAGGTCTTATATATAATAAATGTGTACAACCTATCCCATTCTTGAACACCTAATCTCACTAGTAAGTGTATAATGTGTATTGGGTTTTCAAGAAAATTTCGACAGCATTTCCCCGCTGTTCTCCAAGTACATATGTACTTAGAGAACAAACGGGGAAATTCTACCAAAATTTTCTTGAAAACCAAATACACATTATACACTTACGTCCTAAGTGAGATTAGGTGTTCAAGAACAATCCCAAACCTGGGATTATCCAAGATTTACTCCTATTGAGTAAATCTTGGATGGGTTTCTAGGCCAACAAATATATGTATGTTGTCATTCTTATACCTACAATCCTAGTTTCATCATCCATATCCTAGTTCTTCAAGTTAGGGTGATTATTGATGTCTTTAGAAGAAAAGACCGATGGGAGTAGGATTTGTCTATTTCCCTAGTTGCATAAGACCATAGGGTCGGGAGGTAACAATTATCTTTGCTCGAGGACCATGGGCTAGGAGATTGATCACCTTCACGAGTTAATGGGACTCAAAGGGCAAATGAGGTAGGCACTCCTTGGATGAATAAGGGGAGAGGGATGACTCCAAAAGTCTCGGCACCCTAGAAACCTTGAGGTAAGGACTAAGGATTAAGTATGGGTGATATGAAGACCCAAGAGTGCTTGGGAACAACTTTCCATTGATGTAAACCTAAAATCGAGATGTTCATGATGTGGTAACATGTGATGTACGTTTCAACTTAGATTGGAACATGTATTGAAGATGTGGGATGCACCATCTCTACTCTTAGAACGGGAAGAACTATGTATTTGGACTGTAGCCAAATGCTTATTTCCTCTCATTATGGGGGTGAGAGATAGGGAAATACGCATGCCATACACTAAGGATAAAGATTTTGAGAGTTGAAACCATGCTATGATGTTTGAGGATAGAGGAGGTATCACACCTTTTTGGAGAGTATACGTTGAATGGATGGTTTACATACATGAAGAGATCTATGGTAGTCATCATATGAGGATGTTCCATATGGCCTTAGTATAGACTTAGGATTCTATCATAGTACATCTCAAACTTGAATCCTTACCCAAAACTCCATCATCTCTCTAGGCACTCATGGTCAAACTTACATCCTTACATAGGGATCATGACGACCTACCTACTTGGTCTGGCCCCATACAGGTTACCTCCATGGCAACATATATTTATGCCCTTAGAGATGGTCATACATGGGTCTATAGATTCGTGCTTATGTGTTCTCCACTTAGCTCATCAAGATCCTATGAGAGACCTCTTTAGGTTACCTCAAACCTAAATAGAAGCTGATACTCACCCTACAGAAGGGTCCTTCCCCAGGATGGGACAAAACTATCTCTTGATAGCAACAAAGGTCACAAACGTCCCTACGTCTAGGGTTTACATCATCATGTGCATGCTTAGCCCTATCAAGCCACTTAGGCACGTAGCTAGCAAGAAGACAACCCCCTAAGCCACTCTGGGTTCCTTATTATAACATGCTTGTTCCTTATTCCTCAACATTGACCCACTATCATGCCTGCATAAGTCACCAACATGGGTCAGGGGTTCAACAAACATATACCTTGGTCCAAGGGGGTTTCCTTTTCCTCTTACCTGAGGGGTGACATGCTCAAATTCGTAGGAACTCAAACATCTTTGTGAGCATCAGGTGCACCGGTACTACTACTTCCCCTCTTTGGTCTAGGAACCCCAGGTTCACTACCTAGGCCTCAACTATCTAACTACATGCTCAACTTTTCAATCACAAACCAAACATGTACAAGGTATAGAATGCACTTCCTACTATTCTTCCATGTGAACCATACCTCAGAGTCCTAAAAAAGGATAACCAACTAGGTGTGAGGCCTCACAACTTGTTATTATACTTCCTCGGTCTAAGGAACTCTCCTTTCTACCCCTATAAGGTAAGGGCCTCTAACGTTTGTACATCGGTTTCAGAAGCCTCTTTCTCATTCTAGGGTTTGGTTCCTCTAAGGCAACCAAGGTATGACAAGCCTCCAAGGATCATGCACGAGGCAACCACATGACCAGGGTCATCTAAAATAGGTCATAACATACCCATCTTCTCATGATTCTTCATGGCTCAGAACCAAGGTCTCCAACCTTCTTCATCTGGTCTTTGCTCTCTCTCAAGAGCTAACCCTACAACAGATCTTGCCTTTGAAGGTTCTTTCTTAGAGGATGGGTCAAGATCTTAAGGATACATGTCTACACCTACCTGGGTAAAATGTACTATCAAGACCTATGTCCAACCAAGATCATCTAAAGTTTTGCATGCTCATCTTATGAACTATGAGGCATAACTCTACTGGCCTCAATCTCAAACCCGATGCCAGTTTTGATGTCGTTCTCTTCTATGTAGGTGCATGCCTCGTCTATGCTCCTATATGTCTATTAGGGTTCCTATATGGTCACCACTATCCTCCACGAGAGGGAGCTATTCCTCACCCTCGACAGGCACGACCACCTAAGGTCGGGTTACCAAAAGCACTAGGTCAAACCTAGCTCATGCTTCTCATGGGTACACAAAGCATGTATGCATGTCAACCCATGTACATACTTGCATGGTCAACCATGATGTCCAACTCATCCTAACATCCCTCTCGCTAACTACCACTCATGGTTAGGGTTAGCATCGTCCTTAGAGGATGCGTCAAGTCTCTACCATTTCTTGGAGGCCTATGCCTCCAAGGCTAACTCTCTCCTGAACCTCCTGATAAGAAGGTCAATCCTTAGCTCTCTCCTAAGGGAATGACAACACACGCCATGGAACCTTAAGCATGTAACTAATCCTTAGTTTATGCTCAAACTATTAAACTTATATCCATGACATCTTATTTACATGCTTTTCATTGATTTATTGGAGGATTCCTTAATCCTTATTGTACTTACCCTGACCTGAAGAGGGTGGGGAGGAGAGATAAAAACCCTAAGCCTTAGAATCTTAATTGAATTAGGGTTGAGAAGGGATGAAATAGATGAGAGAGTCCTAAAGGTATCTTATTTCGAGTTAAGACCTTAGACTTTGGTCAGGCAGTCACACCACATCTGGGAGTCCTCGTGACTGACTAGAAGGGTGGAGGAAAATGTTGCCAGTCCCCATACCGTGATCCTTTTCTAGACACCTCCGTCATCGAAAAATCCTCTAATAACTCCCTCGGTTCTACAGAGTTTGTAAAATTGTATAATTATTAAGGATTAAATGAGAAACCATTGGCTCTGATACCAAATGTAACGACCTCGCCTCCCAGTAACCCCCAATAAAGGGAGACCAAGAGGTCATAGGTGTTATCCCAAAATTTAGGATCAATGATTTGACAATTTAATCAAAAATAATTATCACATTCTACTAGTACTAAACTGGAAAGCTGGAATAAAATAAAACTTTTGCATACCTTTTCAAAATAGGATCTACGACTTCTATCCACAGAAGAAATCTACATATCGAATCCTCCTTGGAATATTTAGTTGTATCTTCACAAATTTTGTTTTACTGCTTATCTAATTTCAGAATTGTACCTAAAACGCCGAAAAATAAAACGTCAGTCAGTATATTGATATACTAGTATGTGGGGACAAACAAAACATCACAAATAGTCTCTAACAACCTAAATATAGAAAATACTTGATTAAAAATCCAAATTACGTTTTTAATGTAACTTCTCAACCTCTTTTACCCTAAACCTTGGATTACCCTCTCTTAGGGTTTTGTCTTTGCAAGGGATATAAGACCACATTCTCCATCCTGAGTTTGGTGCCTAGGGTCACCTCTCAAGGTGCCCAATGGTCTTCCCTCTGGGGCTTGACCAACTCAGACATTCCCTCCAGGGCTTGGTCTTGCATCATAATTAGGGTGGTATGTAGGTTCAAGAAGTACATTCATAATTAATTGTTATATACATAGTCACTTTATGATATTTCAGAATTGAACAATCAACCATTTTAGGTTGCAATCAATCGAGAAACATTCGGGAAACACCGTGAAACTAAAGGTGATTATTCATAAATTAATCACATACCCTATGCCACTATAGAAACCATGCAGAACATCATATACTTTACGAGTGTATCCAAACATCCAAGCAACCAAGCATATAATCAACAATATCTGAAACATGCATACTACATATGTGTCACCATGTATTCACATTACATTACTCATATCTAGATTCACTCCTAAACTGGGGTTTTAGGTTATCTCATGTTTAGACTAGGGATTAGGGTTATAAACCCTAATTCCATCATATCGTGGTTTCCCAGATTATAAATTCCGTTATGCATAATAGGTTACTCAGGCTACCTAGATCAAATTACTAACATTATGATCATAGCAAGATTTCTATATTGGTTTTAAAACCCTAAATAAGCATTAACCAAATTATTAATCCATTATTCATAATTATCAGGGATTTCTTCATTATACATAACAAAATCAGGTATTATCTCAACATAAAATAAACTACTCAATTAAGCATCATCATATTAACCAAAATTTAGGTTTCCCTTTATACTAATCATATTAACACATGTATTGCACATACTTTTGAAATGAGAAGCATGTAACGTCCCAAGATTTGAGGCCTCAGATAAAAAGATCTTATAAGGAATGATTAGACTACCCATATCACCAAGGTGCACCTCCTTTTCCAGGAGCCCATCACTAAAGAACTCCATAGTTAAGTGTGCTCATCTTGGAGTAGTACTAGGATGGGCGACCAGTCAGAAAGTTGACCCCAACTTGTGCATGAGCGAGGAAAAAGTGTGTAGTTAAGGCTAGTAGTGGTTTGTGGGACCAGTCGTTATTCCTGAAACTCTACTAGAGCCTTGGGTAGTGGGCCCGAGCATTACAAATGGTATCAGAGCCATAACCCCTCCAGTAGGTGGGGCCCACATGGGCATGGCATGCCAGTCTTGATCCGTACGGTCCAGGCATGTAGGAAAGGGTTGTCCATGGTTGACGTAGCCACCCTTGCGCTGGTATTCCGTGATCGGGAGCTGGGTGTCAATGGGCCATTCTGGGTCTACACTGAAATGGGGAAATATTATGAGGCCATATAGTTGAGCCTTGATGAGGACGTCAAGAGTCCCAGTGGGGGAGATTGTAACGTCCCAGGATTTGAGGCCTTGGATAAAAAGATCTTATAAGGAATGATTGGACTACCCATATCACCAAGGTGCACCTCCTTTTTCGGGAGCCCATCACTAAAGAACTCCATAGTTAAGCGTGCTCAACTTGGAGTAGTACTAGGATGAGTGACTAGTCAGGAAGTTGACCCCGACTTGTGCATGAACGAGGAAAAAGAGTGCAGTTAAGGCTAGTGTTGGTTTGTGGGGCTAGTCATCATTCCTGAAACTCTACTAGAGCCTTGGGCAGTGGGCCCGGGAATTACAAAGAATAATTAGGCTCTAATAATATTTTATTTGGATTCCACTCATTTTTATGAGAAAATTTCATATATAACTTGTCTACTTATGAATTACCAATTTATTTCTAGAATTATTTGAAGTTATCATTATCTGGACCAATCCTATGCTGCCACATCAGTAGAAAAGAGATTACCTTGTATTAATCCAGCTTGACTCTTGATTAGGTTTGAAAGGACTCTTGTTCCCTTGGTTTTTTAACACACATGTTTGGGTAGAGGAGTCATTTGACTCTTATCCTTATGTTTCCCTCACGCGACGCCTGCGATGACGTGAAGCCGTGCGCATGCTGCCGGCTCCATAGGCAGGGCACCGATTCTAGATCTTACGTCGACTTAACAAGTCTGCCGCCCCGTCCTTGTTGTATCGAAGAGGTGACCTTGGCATGCTGAGCCACCCCAAGGCTGAGGGCATCGTTCCCCCATCTTTTTCCCTACCGCCCATACATCTGAAGGCACTCTCAACGTCTGCATCATGTTTCAAAATGCAACATTGCATTCTTAGTGGCCAGGATGGGCATCGCCGTCTCCAAGGCTAGGCATCCACCTTGCTCGCCTCACAGGGAAGTCAGATGGTTCCAGGGTGTCCTCACAGAGTCGAAACGCCATCCTTTCCCAAGTATACCTGAACGGCAGCCTAAGGTCCCCATTATCTCTACAAGACGCCCCGACCCAACCTGCTACGGTGACGGAAGCACAAGTTGATGGTAAGTAGGGTACTTGTGACGTGGTTGCAAAGTTCAACCTTGATCCATCCTTGACGCCCCCTCACCCTTCTCCCACTGCTCCCTCATCTCCCTTTTTCATGGACGCTAGTGCCTCGACATCGAGAGGTAAGGGTGGCTGGCCGACCAAGGTTCCTTCAACCTAGAGTTCTAGCTTCGGGAATGCCTACTTGTCACCACCAGGAATCCAACAGATTCATACAAGATAGAAGAACAACTGCCTAGACTAGGAGTAGATGGGGGGGAGAAAGGTGAGGTTTCCTCTACGTGAAGGGATGGGGTCTATTCCTATATACGTAGTCTTTAGCACTTAGGGTTTGTGAGTTTGTGTGGTTCTGGTTTCCTTAGATGTGTATACATAATTTGGCAGTGCCAACGTCAAACAAGGAAAGGATATAATATGATTCCATCCCACTTTCCTTATAGGATAATTTGCCAACTTCTCAATTGAAGAACTTGGTTAGCAACCCATTAAAGATGAAACACCTATTCTAGATTGTTCTCCTATTTAATTATCTTGGATTTCCGTACATAATCATATATATAGAAAGAGTCCTCCTTTTTCCTTAGGGTTCAAGTAATCCAAAAGTGGCAAGGAGTACTACAACTATCTATAAACTCAATTTTCCAAGATTATTTAATCTCAACACCAATGAGGAAAGAAAAATACTCTTTTATGTAAACCCTTTGCTTTTATTCCAAAAGGCCACGAGAGGCACCACCATATGATTTCCACATAATCCTTATATTTTCCTCATTATTTCAAATTTCCTTCTTAATAATGCATTATTTGATTTCTTCTTTTTCTTTTAATCATATTGGACTCATTAAGATATTATGATCCAAGAAATCAAATGCACAAAGGAAATATTGCAAAGGAAATCCATTCAATACACATAAATCATACAATTCCCATACTCATACATTTATTGGAAAAATTGCATGTCCAACCATATGAACACAAAAATTAGGGTTGTAGCAGTGTGAGTGTGGGATCAATTGTAGAAGGTAGGACTAGGTTCATGCTCTATCATTATCTCTTCTTTAACATAACATTACACCTCTTGATGTTATACTTCTTAAATATCTTCCATTGTGCTCTTGTCATTTACTTATTCCTCCTCATCAACTTTGACTTCTTCAGATTTATCCACTTTAAGACAACAATCATCTCTAAAAGGACTCTAGAATTAATAAAGATTGAATTGTTATTCTAATATGTTCATGGTGAATTTCCCCATGGGTTTTCTCACAGTACAGTGTAGGTGAATGATGATCTTGTAGCATATGGATGGTAGGTGGTGACTAGGAAGATGATTTCATGCATCTATAACATACATGCCCAATCCCATAATAAAAACAATATAGAGCCACGGGCAGATTTCTTTTTCTCAAAATGAAAGAAGACTATCAATAAGAAATAACTAGATGAGATGTATACGATGAAGATTAATCATCAACATGTAGCTAAATGAAATATGAATAATGCCTAAATTAACAATGTGATTATCTAAAATGGAAATACATAAGAAAGATGCCTAAAATACAATGGCCTAGAGTGCCCCATCCTAGCATACAAAGTACTTGTGGCTTAGTTGATCAACTTTCCAATAATGGCACTGAAAATTTGACAAGCTAATACTATGTGTATAAATACAAGTGTACAATCATCAAGAAATATAGGAAAATATGAGCTCCAATTTTTTTTGCCTTAAGGAGTTAGATCATAGTAACTATTACTAACTAGAACTAATATCTAGGACAAGAAAAATGTTTGGTTGGGTTTAATTATTAACTAAGAAATTAGATGAAGAAAACTATTAACTAAGAGAAATTGAAACAAGGCAAGGTATTCTCTAGAATGTTGGTGAAACCGTGGCAATTCACTCCTGCTAATTTAATTAATCAATTCAAATATTGATATTGTCGATTAGATAATTGTTTCACTATAGTGGTATGCCTTTCCGGTACATAGTGTCATACCTACTACTACCGTGGTATTCAAACATGACTAAATTCATTATGCGTCAATTTACAATGGGAAAATCTCACAAGAATAAGGCTACTTTCGTGCTCTTATTAACTTCTGTGCATAAGAAAATCCAATAGAATAATTGTCTTCAGACTGCAATCCTATCTAATACAATGAATAAGATGTCCAACCATATTCAACATGAAGATTTCTTTCATTGATGAGGTTGAAAGCAAATATCAATCTCAATTAAGTCTAGCACATTAACACAAGTTTTACGATGGGATACTCCAAAATTCTAGAGAAGAAGATTTTTTCCTCGTGAATACAAGTTTATTCACACAATGAACACATATAAGAACAAAGTTCATTATAGAAAACCAAAAATAGAAAGAAAGTTTGGTGAAGAACATGATGTCGCAGTCCTCATCATCTATAGGTCACTTGCGTCAATCAATTATGCCTTTAGTTGCTATGTGGATGCCATATGAACCTTCTTCCCTCTCTTTCTTGATCTTTGGATGCCAAAACGTGTCTAGAATGAGATGTATAGTACTCCCCACAAAATAATGTCCTAAGGGACCTATCTTTTGATATTAGATCATAGATGTGGGATAAAAACTTAATTTTCAACATACACTATTAGAGAGGGTCAAGATATCAATGTAGGAGTCGGTGCATCCCCCTGTTCAGTTCCAACAGTCTTAACGTTTCAGCAATAAGGTTGACGACATTGACCTATGGTCAATATAACGTATTTTGAGTTGATGTTATTGACTTTTAAGTTGATACTATTGACATCTACCAGTAAAATTTATATCTTCTACAATTCAATGTGCATATATTATTAATATATATGAATATATACAATTGTATAATTGGCACACCAGTAGTGAAACTAGTGCACAAATGATTAATTCATTATAAGAAAGTTATTGGTTGAAATAACATACCACAATGAGAAAATAGTCAACAAAACTATATTTTAAACATATAGATAATATGCAGAAAATATGTGAGCATCAAGCACCTCCACCCTTACCTCCTCTTAGTTTAATGAAAGTAACAACCATATATCAATGTGTCGTGTAGCAAGACCGGTGGTAGCAATGATGGAAGTGAATGCCTTTCAAGTTGAGTGTGCTTATCAATGATAGTGATATTGTTGTAGAGAGTCATTACATTACATTGACCCGTGTAATGAGTTGTTAAAGTTAATGTGCTATGGAGATAGTGAGAATTGGTAGTTTCACCAATGATGTGACAAAGATCTAGTGCTTAAGGGGGAAATCTCTTAGGACATGTTGAAAGAGATCTGGGCCATACCAAGAGGTCACTTTTATGTGGATGGATGGATCAGTCATTGGGTCCCAATGTTGCTAGGCCAGGATATCCAACAATGAAATTACATTGTTGTCGCATCTTTTCTTGATGTAGATCTCGATGATGGTGATATGGGTTCCTAAAAACATGGCTAGGAATGAATAGCATGGGAATATCCCTTGATTTTTAATGATTGACATGCTTACTCATAGAACATGGATGAAATTGGTTTTGAAGATCATATCTATATGATTTCTCACATAGTGACACAACTGCCACCCATTATTGCATTGACATTCCTGATATAGAATCATAAGATGTTACAAGGATCCAATTAGATCTAAATGAGGCATGTGCCACTTCTTAAATCAACAGAGAGCATATTATTTCCAAGGATATTCATATAAATGTCGCGAATGGTTAGTCCTTTAAGCTTTGCTATTTTACATTTCCTATAACAATGATTATTCATTTCATATATGTAGCAAGAAGAACGAACCATGCAATGTATTTCAAGAGTCCTCATTATGCCATTATAAAATTTCTTCTACATGTATTGTTCAATAACTCACTCATATGTGTTCCATTCCAATATTAATAATAATATTAGTCTATTATATCATTCATGTGTTCCATTATCACATTATTTCTATGTTTTTGTCTCAGTTCCTTAACCATTATTCCTTATGCAATCGTTCTATTGTTTGATTCAACTCCACTCAATTATTCATTTATAGATGTTTCATTATTTTTATCATTCTTATATTCTTTTTTCTTTGTATGAATGTCCAACACTTTGCATTGTGCATGTGGGAAAATCCTTATGGTCTTGCAAGAACAATCTCTTCATGTATCACCTCTCTCAACTAAAAGTACTTTGAACACAACAAATAGGCTCATAAAATAGCATGTTATTGTAGGTTCATGAAAGGATGTTGCCATTTGTATACTACAAGAAGCACATTTTGTTGGGCATTATATTTTAGTATGTATACACAAAGTGTGCATCACTCTTTACCATTTTTCATCACACTCCTATTCTAGTATTTAGTCAATCATGATCCATTATTTGTCACACTCCTTCTCCAATATTAAGTCAATCATGAACCATTCTTTTTGTGTTCCTATTCCACGATTCAGTCAATTGTTATCCTTTCTTCGTTAGTCATGCTCCATTAGTTGTCTTGATCTTGATCCACCATAATTCATGTTCCATTCTTTGTTACCATAATGTTCCATCATTTGTTTACCATTCTTCTACTCACCCCTTCTCTACTATTTATTTGATTATGCTCCATGCTTTTTCATACTCCTAATCCACTATTAAGTCAATCATGATTAGTTATTCCTCGCACTCCTAGGGTAGTATTAAGTAAATCATAATCCATCACTCATGTTCCATTCTTTGTGATACATTAGTCATGTTCCATTCTGTGTTACTCTTGTGTTCCATTAGTTGTGTTCATTCTTGTGCTTGCTCTGACATGACTATTTAGTTGATCTTGTTTCATTCTTCATCACACTCCTTCTCTAATATTAAGTCAATCATGATTCAATCTACCATTCTCTTGATCACAGAATTATTCAATAATTATCCATTCTTCATCACACTCATGGTCTATTATTTACTTTATCATGATCCATTCCTCATCATGTTCACTCTCCACTATCCATCCAATCATTATTGGTTCTTTTTTACTTGTATACCATTCTTCATTACTCTTTTGTTCCATCAGTCAACAACCATTTTTATGCCCACTCAAGCTCTGCTACATGTTTGGTTGTGTACATTCTTTAATCTTAGTTAAGCTTTTTTTTCAAATACATTTTTCCTTCAAGTATTCATCATCACTGATATACCAATGACTTAGGCTACGATTATTAGCTGGATATATTTTCAATTGGCCCCTGGGCCATATCAACATGTTCATGCAAACAAAATCAGCCTCCAGTTATACATTCCATTCTTGGCCAATCACTCCAAATCCATTATTAATCTACTACGTTTCTTTCTTCATTTCACTCTCCATCTATTTTTGTGTTTCATTCTTGGATACACTCTCATTCACTATTTTGTCTGTTGTGTTTCATTTTTTGATACATTTCTCAATCACTATTCAATGAATAATGTTTTATTATTTGTTAAACACCCTAGCTCCATCATTCATTCTATTCTCTTCCTTTGTTTCACTCTCCATCTAGTTTTGTTTTCCATTCATAAATACACTTTTCATCCACTATTCCATCAATTATGTTCCATTCTTAGATACACTCTATTTGGTATTTATTCCAAGAGAGCCAATCATATGATGATTGTAATGGGACATCATTTTCTAGATTTGATAATAATAAAGGTAATTTCACATATTATGTTTGTCTTAGTCATGAGATGATGACATAGATATAATAGATGTCTAAGTAATGATTCAATGACATATGTCTTTAGATTAAGAGTTTGAACAATGATAGTATATGTATGATAAGAGTACATACATTCTTGTTATGTCCCTAGTCAATTATTATTGTGGAAGCAAAATAGACGACAATAATACATAAGACTAGAATGTATGTTGACTTATGATAGAGTCTCATTAGTCATGATATAGGATATCAAGTCAAACACTTAGGTACTTGTTAAAGAACACGTACTAAACAAACCCAATTGAGAGTGATACATGGAGACCACAGAATAGTAGTCACAATCAACTCTCAAAGTGATAATGGTGATTGTGGTTCTTAGACCTAAAATCACTACACCATCACATGTCATTCGATGAACTTTGACACCATCCAATGTGACCTTAATTAAGGGTTGCCATAATGGTGGTGGTCGGGTACATTGTCACACATGGGGATTGATTGTAAGTGATGTAGATGGGATTTGTCCCTCGTATATGAGTTGATATCTAAGCCATTTGATAAGAGAGACTGGGAAACATATGGCCATACTTGTATGACTCAATATGTGATATGTGAGCTCACATGAATCTCATACAATCATCTGTAGCTCAAGGAACATGGATTGGATATTAAGAGGATGATGATTCCATGCCTCGTATTCAATATGGAGATGAGAGACAAAGTAACTATACAATCATGGTAACACTGATCACAGATTGTAGGTTGAATTTGTTGGTATGTATGCCTAGAGATCCAATCATATGATGATTGCATTGGGTCATTAGATACTTGATTAGATAATGATAAAGGTAATTCTATCTATTATGTTTGTTTCAATCATGAGATGGTTTCACAAACATAAGTAGATGTCTAAATAATGATGTTACTCGATGACATATGTCTTCAGGTTGAGGATGTGAACAATGAGATCATATGTATGACAATAGTACATGCATTCTTGTTATGTCCCTGAATGTTACTATGGAAGCAAAATAGATGACAATAATACACAAGACTATAGTGTGTGTTGACCGATGACAGAGTATCATTAGTCATGATATGTGATATCAAGTCAAGACACAAGTACTTGTTATAGAATAGAGTATTGTACATACCCACCTTGAGAGTGATACATGGAAACCACGAAATGGTAGTCAAAATTAGCTCTCATAGTGATAGTGGTGATTGTGGTTCTTAGACCTAAAGTCAGTACACTCATCACATGTTGTTCATTGTACTTTGAAATCATCCAACGTGACCTTAACTGAGGGTTGATATAATGGCGATGCTTAGGTACTCTGTGACACATGGGGATTAACTGTGAGTGAAATAGATGGGATTTGTCCCTCCTACAGGAGATTGATATCTAGGCCACTTGATAAGTAAAAATGAGAAATGTATGCATGTGCTTCAATATGTGATATGGGAACTCACATGCATCTCAGATAGTCTGTTCCAGTTCAACGAACATGGATTGAACATTGAGAGGATGATGATTTCATGCATCAAGTTTAATTTGGATATTAGATCCAAAGGAACTATATGATCATGGTAACAATGATCACAAATTGTAGGTTGAAGTTGTTCTCCAACTTTTCAAATTACTTGGGTACCAATGAAGTGTTGCTAGATACCACTCATTGCATGTGATGTCATAAGTTAGGTATGCACATTCACTGCCAACGTAATTTGGGACCTATAGGGTCACACACATAGGATGCACTTGGAATAGGATTTTATTCATGAATGATGTTTAACTTGATTACTAAAAGTTTATAGGTATTCAATTAAACAACTAATCTTCAAAGTTGATTGACAGGACTCTGAATCGACCGATTCAAGTTTTGAACTGATCAGTTGGGGTGTTAGGTCAATTGGAATCAACATTAGCTGATCAATGATTGAACTAGGGAAAGAAATGACATATTCACTAAGTGAACCAACCGTTTAAGGTCTAAGATGATTGGTTCAATGGTCAATTCGATTGGATCAAGGATTAGTGCCGATGTCATGTTGTGCATTAATCGTACATTGAATACCAATGTGATTCAAAATAGGGAACATGCACGAACTGACTAGTTTGTGGCACACACTGACCAGTTCATGCACATACCAACCGGTTAGACATGCGAACTGACTGGTTTTCCATTCATAGTTTCTTATAAAAATCATGAATTTAGTCTTTTCGACTCCCAAATTGACTAGACCCTGACCCTAGCCCTCCTATAAATAAAGGGGTATCGGGAGCTTCCCAGACACAACAATAAGTTATGACAATTGTTGTCCTCTCTAGTTGTGGTAACTAATAGAGAGCTCGAGCAAGTCCTACCTATAAAAGGAAGGAACAACAAGGGAGAGATAATTGTGTGAGAACAAATCAATCATAACAAATTGATGTTTCAAGGGACAACTCCTTCCCGCTATCTCTAGTGTCATAATGTAGAGTTCCTGGTGGCCTGTGTGGATTAATCTAGAGGTAGGAGACTATTTCCTTTCTCTAGGAGGACACCCTCAACCGCCGTCCCTGGTGTTTCACTAGGAGGCCACCACTGACGATTGCTCAAGTGATGTTTGAAGAAGCATAATGCTGCTTGAAGAAAGGTACACGTGTCTGTAAGGGTATTATCACTGGACTTTCTTCAGGACTAGGTATAACCTCGCAACGATAATTACCATTGCACAGCTGACACAGTCTATTGTCTTTAGGAAATATGGCACATATTTTTTTGTTTCTGATGCCTTATATGATGCCATATTTCCTAACATAAGTTTTACTCCAACTTTTAATTACTTGGGTAGCAATGATGTGTTGCTAAATATCGCTCATTGATTATGATGTCATAATCTAAATATGGACATTCACTACCAACATAATTTAGGACCTATAGTGTCACACACATAGGATGCACATATAATAGGATTTTACTCATGGGTAAGGTTTAACTTGGTTACTAAAGTGTTTAGGTAATCAACTTAAACAACAATGGATGTCAATTGGCTGACAATGTCTGGTCGATCAGCTGGAGTATCTAGAAGACCAACTAGAAAGTCTAGTCGACTGATTGGGTGATCCATAGGACTAGATCAAGGAATTGATGCTGACATCATGGAATGAATTAATCTTCATATTAAAATCCAATTTTTTGAAAATAGGAAAAATTGACAATCGACCGACTGGAGTATCCAGTCAACCAAGTGGCATGCCATTTGACAGACTAGTGATTTGCAGCAGCTGAAAATTCATGAAACTTGTCCCATCATTTTCTCGAATTTCTATAAACCCTTGCCCATCCAATGATCTATAAAGGGGGTTTGGCCAAGGCATTCAACACTCTTGTATGATAAGACTCCTCATCCTAACATTTTGGTAACCTGAGAACCAGAAGCATCTTGCCTGTAAAAGGGAGAGATAGCCAAAGGGGAGAAAAGTTGATGTTAGCACATTGACAACAGGAAGGGACAACTCATTCGTGTCATTTTTAGAAACGACATGGAATTCCTGGTGGTCCGCATGGACTATATAGAGGCATGGAGACCATCACTATCATACTAAGAGAATGTTGTCAACCGTTGTTTGTGGTGATACACCAGGAGACTGTCGCCAATGACCATTCATGCGCTGCTTGAGAAAGAAGCACAACTCTGTAAGGATTATCGTTGGACTTGATCTAGAACCAGGTATATGCCTTCCACCCTTCTGACTTCATAGTTGTTGACACGATCCATGTGTTATGGGGAATATGGTAAGAATATTTTTGTTTCCACTACCATCTATATCACCATATTTCCATACACGGGTATCACAGCCACGTCAATTTATTATGTTTTGGGATTTAATTGATATGGTCAATTTTTGGTCTAATCATTTTTTGTTGCATGTGATGTAAATATTTAAATGATTAATGTGCATATCTGATTAAATACTGCATACACTAAGGAATTTCTCTTAGATCCTATATATATATATGATATAATATATATATAATTCATACATGTTACCCTAAAATCATTTTGATGGTGGATGTATGTGTGGTTATGGCCAATAACCCTTGCATGAGTATGTTTGGTTGAATGGTTTTAATTCATGACTTTTAAATTTGGTTTGCATATCGAGACTCTTTCTCTCTATTTCTCCACATGTAAGTTAATCTTTTCCTCCCTATACTCCGGTCGAATGTACTTCAGGGTTTCACCTTTTACAATGTAATGAATAAGAAGGATTACCTTAAATTTCTGTATCAGGGAAAAAGAAGATGTTATGCACCAAATGAGTCAACTGACTGGAGGACCGAAGAGGCAACATAATGGAGGAGCCAATCGATCAAATGGAGGCTTGATCGAATGAATGGAGGTTTCTAGATAGCCTCTTAATCTATAAGACATTGACCTACTGACAGAGACAAATCGACTGACAGGTAGGAGAATCGACTGACTAGAAGAGTCCAATTGACCAACCAACTTCTTTCCAACACAACACTTTTTCCTTTATAGGTTGTAACATGTGATGTTAGACCTTAGGTGGATAGAAATTCTTTCTGGCTCCAAAGAATTATATTAGTATGGACATAACCATTGATTGTATGTTTTTGATTGCATGTTATTGTTTGTGGATATAGTGTGTATATGATATACATCATGAGTATGTGGTGCTCAGATATGTATAGGTATATATATATAGAATCTCTCAATAAATATTAAGTCTAAGATGCTATCCATAAGTGATACACATGAAAAGCTTGATCGACCAAGTGTGGGCATGCCCTAGCATGGTGTGTCGTCTATCTCATGGAAGTGTGAAGGTATTTATGTGGGTCTTCCTTAGTAGGGTGTATTTCAATCGTGTTGGATTTTGGGTCAGGTTTAATTAGGTGACCTTAATAGGATTGCGTGCCTAGAATCTTACAAATGGACTATGACAAGGAGTTGTGCATATCATCTATCTAAGAATTGCATGAAATGCAATTGGCAAATGTTTCCTATCTTATTAATTGGTTGTGAGTGAGAACATTGGCTGGGTAAGGAATTCATTATTTTGGATCTTGGCTCACTAGAAATTTTTTTACTACAATCTTCTGAACTGATAGTGAGGGCCATTAATTTGAAAGAAAAAAAATAGTAGGAGTGATAATTAATTGAAGGCCTAATTAATATGGTCAAAAAATTTAAATCAAATCAATCAATACTATTTTGAAAAAAAAATGAAAATTCCTTTTGTAGAAACAAAAACCAAACACTAACATGTTTTCACTGTGATTGGTCCTTGAGAAGGACAAATTAAACACGAATAACATCCATGACTAGTTCAAGATGTTGAGAATTGTTCTCACTCAAAAGAGCAAGCTCTATATCCTGGAGACACTAGAGCCAGATGAAGGCACTCCCACTACACCTAAGGCTGAAAGGGATGCTTACAAGAATCATTCCAAAGATGTCGTGGATGTCAAGTTCTTGACTCTATGCTTAATGAACTATGAGTTGCAGACAAAATGAAAACATTGAAGTCATTGAGATGGTAACACATCTCAAGAACTTGTTTTAGGATCAGGAAAGTCATGAGAGATATGATATCTCAACGACATTATTCAAGTGCAATATGGTAGAGAGAGGTCCAATGGGGCCCCATATGCTCAAGTGGATTGGGTACATGGAGAACCTAGGGAGACTGGGATTTCCCACAGGCCAAGAGTTGGCTGCCGATGTGATTCTACAGTTATTTTTGAAATCATATAGCCAATTTCTTACGAACTACAACATGACCAATTTTAATAAGCCATTGTTAGAATTGCTTGGCATGTTGAGAATTGTTGAACTGAAAATGAAGAAAGAGAATCCTAAATGTGTGACAATGACCAGTAGAAGAAAAGAAAAGTCTAAGGGCAAAGGCAAGTCCAAGAAGAATTCTAAAGCCACCTAGAAACCCAAGTCTTTTACACATCAAGGCAAAGGGAGGACCGAGTAAATAAGGGAAGTGTCACTCGCATGGACATCGAAAAAGGAACTTAGGAATAATAAGAAGGAGATAGAGATCTCCACTTCAGAATCTGGGAAGAAGTGAGCTAGATAAGGTGGAACTGCACAGAGAAAGAGTTAATGCCACTACAGTTGGAACCTATCATTTATCTCATCCTAGTGGGCATGCAATAGAATTAGTGAATTGCTTTTATGTACCTACCATTAATATTAACATCATATTTGTATCTTACTTGGACAAGAGTACCATGAATGATTGATGTTTTACTTTAAAGATAAGATCTATACGTCAATCCCCCAATGTCATATTCTATACCCGATAGTTTTAGAGGCAAGTATGTTTAACATATATAACTTGAATGACTCAATGACTCAAACGATATGCACCTATAACATTGTCGTCTAGGGCACATAAACAAAAAGAACATTTATAAAAGCCATGAAAATTGTCATCTAGACTTTTTTGGTTTCAAACCAATAGAGACATATGATTCTTGTTTGTTGGGAAAGATGACAAAAGTTCCTTTCCCTGGAAATAGTGAGAGACGGAGTGATCTATTAGGACTCATACATACTGATGTATGTGTACCTTTTAGGACAAATGCTAAAGGTGGCTACTAGTATGAAAACACTTTGATATGACCAATGTAGAGAATACATGAACTAAGATATTGAGGATCTTCTACAAGACTGTGATATTGTATCACAACAGACTCCACCTAAAACATAATGATGTATCAAAAAAAGAAGGAATTATACCCTGTAACGATCATCAATAACTCTAGCTAATCTTCCGACTTCCATCAAGGAATATGCTTTATAAACCACAATGTTTACATTAAATCACGTACCATCTAGAGTGGTTCAAAAGACACCATATGAGATATGTCATGGGAAGTGTCCCCGTATGTCTTTTATGAAGATTTGGAATGGGAAACCTATATGAGAAAATAGTTTCTTGAAAAGCTTAATCCAAAATTAGATAAATGCTATTTTGTTGGATATCTTAGGGGAAAAAAGGATACTACTTTTATAATCCATCTGAAAACAAAATGCTTGTTGCCAAGGCGATTGTATTCCTTGCAAAGGAATTAATTTACAAAAGCAATTAGTGGGAAAAAAATAGAAGTCAAAAAGTTTGAGACCAAAAAGAAAACATTGAACCTATATAGGTAAAGTCGGAACAAGAAGAATCACAAACTGTTGTGGAACATCAAGTTCCTGATGTACACAAGGAGCTCATAGATCTAATAGGACACATCTTGAGCCTGAAAGCTTTGGATATCTTATCAGTCAATAAGGTGGTGAGTTGGTCATAGATGATGAGACAACAACCTAACTAGAAGCTACTGAGGGATTCACATCTGTGAAATAGCTTGAGGCCATTGAATCTAAGATGAACTCCATGTACATCAACTAGATATGACCTTAGTGGATCCACCTAAGAGGTAAAACCCACAAGGTGCTAGTGGGTCTTCAAGAATAAGGTCGATATGGATGGTAATGTACAAACTTATAAGGGTCGATTGGTTGCATAGGGTTTCAAACAAGTTCAAGGTGTTGTAATATGAAGAAATATTTCACCAATTGCCATGGTTAAACCCTTGGGGTCAGGATTTCCATCACAACTTATTATGACTATGAGATTTAGTATATGGATTTTAAAACTGCATTCCTTTGTGAGAATATTTCTGAGGATGTGTTCATGAAACAACTTGAAGGGTATAAATCCAAATAATAAAAATAAAGTATGTAAGTTGTAAAGGTCATTCTATGGATTGAAGCAAGCATCTCAGAGTTGGAATCTTTGATTTGAAATGACAGTCAAAGAATTTAACTTAAGTCAAAATGAAGATGAAACATGTGTTTACAAAAGGTTAGTGGAAGCATATATGTATTCTACATATTGATGGGGAATGACATCCTCATAATACAAATGTTAAAAACCTGAATGGGAAAGTACCTTCTCTTTGAAGGATTTAGATGAAGCATCCTATGTGTTAGGAATTAAGATCTATATAAAGAGATCTAGAATGCTTTCTGGCCTAAGTAAGAGCACATACATTGAAAATATGTTCAAGGGGTTCAACATGCAAGACTCAAGAGAGAAAAATTTTCCATGCTCCATGGAATTAGTCTCTCAAGATCCCAGTGTCCTAGTTCTTGTAAAGAATAGAATGCATGAGTAAGATGCCATATGCATCTGCTATTGGATATATCATATATACAATGTTATGTACTCATCTTGTTCTCTCATATGTATTGAACATGATGAGGTGATATCTGTCAAATTCTAATGAAGGTCACCAGACTACCATAAAGAACATCCTTAAGTACTTGAGAAGCACTAAGAATCAGTTCCTTATTTACGGGTAATAAGGGAAAGTTGGTTGTAGAGGGTTACACTAATGCTACCTTCAAAACTGACAAAGAAGATTAACAATCGCAATCCAAATTTGTGTTTGACCTTAAAATAGAACTGTAAGATAAAAAATTTGTGAGAAAGAGATAGCTGTTGATTCTACAATAGAAGTTGAGTACCTTGTTGTTTTAAACATGGTAGAGGATCCTGTATGGGTCAAGAATTTCATTTAGATGAACTTGTGGTAGGTTCCTACTATTGATGGCATAGTAGAAATACTATGAAAACAATGGAACTATTAGATAGGCTAGGAAAACCAGATAGCATACTACGATATTTCCATTTCATACAAGAAATCATATAGAAAGGAGATGTGAAGAGTTGCAAAGTACCGAGTGGAAGCAAATGTTACTAACCCCCTATAAAAGAACTTGAGTAGCAGAAACATGATGGACATGTTAAGATCACCTGGAATAAGATTTGTAGGTGATTGGCTCTAACTGCAAGTGGGAGTCTATTTCTATGTATGCCCAGAGAGCCAACCATATGATGATTGTAATGGGGCATTATATAATTGATTTGATAATAATAACATTACTTCCATATATTATGTTTGTCTCAGTCATGAGATGATGACAAATACATAATAGATGTCTAAAGGATGATGTTACTCGATGACATATGTCTTCAGATTGAGGACATGAACAATGAGATCATATGTTTGATAAGAGTACATACATTCTTCTTATGTCCCAAGTTGGATGTTACTATGGAAGAAATATAGACCACAGTAATACATAATACTAGAATGTGTGTTTACGTATGATATTGTTTCATTAGTCATATATAGGATATCACGTCAAACACATAGGTACTTGTTAAAGAACAATGTACCAGACAGACCCATGTTGAAAGTGATACATGGAGACCATGGAATGGTAGTCACAATCAAATATCAAAGTGATAATGGTGATTGTGGTTCTTAAACCTAAAATCATCATATGTCATTTGATGATCTTTGACACCATCCAACATGACCTTGAATAAGGGTTTCCATAAAGATGGTGTTCGGGTACATTGTGACACATGGGGATTAACTGTGAGTGATGTGGATGGGATTTTCCCCTCATAAAAAAGTTGATATCTAGGTCACTTGATATGTGAGACTGAGAAATGTATGTCCATATTTGTATGACTCAATATGTGATATTTGATCTCACATGTATCTCATCCAGTCTACTCTAGTTCAAGGAACATGGATTGAATATTAAGAGGATGACAACTCCATGCCTTATGTTCAATCTAGATATCAGAGACAAAGGAACTATCCAATCATGGTAACACTAATAACAAATTATTGGTTGAAATTGTTCTTCAACTTTGCGATTACTTGGATAGCAATGACGTGTTGCTAGATACTTCTCATTATTTGTGATGTCATAATCTGGTTTTGGACATTCACCGCCAATGTAATTTGGGACCTATAGGGTCACACACATAGGTTTCACCTGGAATAGGAGTTTACTCATGGGTAAGTTTAAACTTGGTTACTAAAGTTTTTAGGTAATCAACTTAAAGAACACTAGTTTTCAGTTGGCTGACTAGAGTGTCCATGAGACCGACTAGGAATGCCATTCAATTATTGTAGTATCCAGCTGATGCTTGGAAAGTCCATTCGACTGATCAAACGATCAGTAGGTTTGGATCAAGTAATTGATGTTGCCCTCATGGTGCACATTAATCATCCCGATTAAAGCCAATACTTTTGAGAATAGGAAAAAATAATCAATTGATCGATTGGGGTGTTGAGTCGACCAACTGGCATGCCAGTCGACTGACTGGGAGCTCAATCGACTGAATGGTGATTCACAACATTTGAAAATTAATAAAATATGTCCCATCATGTCCCCAAGTTTGTGGAAACCCTATCTCATCCACTCCTATATAAGAGGGGTGACAAAGTCTCTCAACACTCTTGTATGACAAGACTCCTCACCTCAACATTGTGGTAACATGAGAACCAGAGGCATCTTACCTATAAAAGGGAGAGATAGCCAAAGGGGAGAAAACCCATGCTAGCATGTTGATAATAGGAAGGGACAACTCCTTGTCAGTTCTAGAAGAACGAAATGGATTTTTTAGTGGTTCTACGTAGAGCCATGGAGGCCATCACCTACATGATAGGAGAATGTCATTGCCCGACATCCATGATCATACACCAGGAGGCTGTCATTGATGACAGTTCATGTGCTACTTGATAAAGAAGCAAAACTCTACAAGGGTTATCGATGGACTTTCTCTAGGACCAGGTATATGCCTTCCACCCTCTTCCCATTTCATAGTTGTTGACACGGTCTACTAGTTATGAGGAATATGACAAAGAAATTCATTTCTGGTGCCATCTTTGTCACCATATTTCCCTACCGACTCCTCATCCACTATTCTATCAATTGTATTTAAACTTTGGATGCATTTATCATCCAATGTTCTGCCTATTGTGTTCCATTTTGTGTTAAACACCCATATACATAACCCATCCTATCTTGTTCTATTTTTTTGTTTCACTATACATAAAGTTTTGTGTTTCATTCCATGATACACTCCTTATTCACAATGTGTTCCATTTATGAATACACTCCTCATCCACTTCCTTCAATTGTGGTCCTTTCTTTAATAAACACCACGAGTTCATTATTCATTCTATTGTGTTCCATTCTTCATTTCACTCTCCCTCCATTTATGTCTTCCATTCCTATATCCACTCCTTGTCCACTATTATGTCAATTGTCTTCCATTTTGGGATACACTCCTCATCCACTTTTCATCGATTGTGTTCCATTTTTGGATACACTGCTCATCCACTATTTTTTTATTTTTTTGTTCTTTGTTCAACAACCCAACTCCATTATTCATACAATCTTTTCCCATTCTTTGTTCATATTCCATCAATTTTTGTGTTATGATCTTGGATACACTCCTCATCCATGATTTATTAATTATCCACTATGCTTTTATGTTTGAAATTTATTCCAAAATTCTATTTTATTTATTGAAAATTATCTCAAATGAACTTGATAAGCATGAATACTAGAAAAACCTTTAGTTAATCTCTCCAAACAAAGTATATATTCTATAGATGTTATTATCGTCAAAAAGCTTTTGCCACCAAGATTGACTAGGAGAAGAAGTGTAGAGGCAAGAACATGGATCATGAAAAGATTCAATATATGTGATATGTCTGCAATAAAGAAGGATTTTAGGAGGGAAGTATATTAAATTTCATTGGATCTAAAACATTCGAAGAATGGATTCTAGAACAAGAACTGAGAAGCATTGAAAAGAAGAAAGTATTGGGTGAAAGTGCAAACAAATCTAAAGCTTGATTGCAAGATCAATGTGTATAAGATAACTAGTTGGATTATCTATCATAACCACACACTTCACCTACATGAATTTGTACACTTTCTTAGATCCAACTGGATTGTTTCATAAGTGCAAGGAACTGTAACAGAAATCAATGAAGATGTTGGAGACAAAAGTCAATGAAAGTCGGTGAGGCCACTTTTTTGCAGGAATACTTCCATAATGAATCATATCACAAACCATCATTTGACTATGACATCAAGGTTGATAAATAACAAACAATTGCAAAAATCTTCTCGACCGACGGGAGGATGAAGCTTGATCATCATTTATTTTGTGACAATTTATTTTGATACAAGTTTTTGGACAAACAAGAGTTATGGACCATTAGATATTGTATTTAAATTGTCAGACCTTGAATATATCATTGGTGCACCTCATCCCTCTAAACATATGCAAGTATTTTATTAGCACTACCACACTTTGCAATCAACATTGGTGCACTACAATTATCAAAATTCGTGCAGCTGTTTATCAAAACTAGAACATATCACATATAATGTTGTTATAATACACTTCTCCTTTACATTCATGAACCCAGTGCAAGTATTTACTTGAAATATTATTTTTCTATGAAACTTTATTTTTTAGTTTCAATCACTATCTTTAGGCTGTAATTTTGGTGTCACCCTCCTCTATGACAAAATTATCGAGTCTTTTGTATGGTTATTTAGATATTTTCTAAAATGCTTGTCAGAAAAGGGCATTGAACTGTTTTCACAAATCAAGATATAGAAATGACTTTGTCTATTAGTACTATTATCCCATAGACATTTGATGCATGTACGTCACATATATTACAAAATGCTCATGAGAACGGAACTCATTGTTTCACTCGTATTTTAATAAACCATGTTAGTCTACTTATGTATGATGTTGAAAATGAATATGAGTCATTTTTTCTTGGATTAAGATGAATGAAGAATTATTCCATTTTGGTTTGCATCTTTCGTTGGGAGAATATTTGGTTTTAGAAATAAATGGTCATCGGCTTGGGTAAAAGAGAATTTTACTACTGACATGAAAATGACCAGGCTTAGTGAATCATGTAACGTTGTTATGATGTTTTTCCTTCAGCCAGATCACAATTAGGTTCACTTCCTCATGCACTTTAATAGAATGGTTGCAAGCAGGAGGATTATTGAAAAAGAACAACATTTTCAAACTATCAACCAAATGAAACCCAATAGTTTCAAGTAGGAGGGGTACATAATAAAATGCATCCATGGCAATAACATTGGAGGTAAGGTTTCATACAATGTTTTCAAAAGTGAAGGAGATATTAGAGAAGATGAAAGGATTGTGTTAGTCCAACCTAATGATATGTGGTCTGAATGTTCATGTCATATGTATGAGATCATGACAATGCTCTTAAAACACATTATCCAAATTTTATGTGTTATACATCATTTGGTTGAGAACACTTCCCCCACGCTACTTGTTCCTAGTTGGAATATGCAGTACAAGAGGGGGATTAGTATAATTGACTCTAGTGTAGATGTCATCAAGCCATATGAATATGGGGAACACTATCAACATCGCCGCAAGATGGTTCTTTTGGCCACTTCAATTTGCATGGATGATGATGTTTAAAAAATAGTGGACAATGATATTAAATCACTATATTGTAAGTCTCAACCACTAATGGGAAATCATATAAAATATGATGCTCGAGTTCTATTCCATAGCACATTATAGTTGGAGATATATTGACTCCTCCAAGTCAGTTTAAAAGCAAGTCAATAAAGGTTTGTCAAAAGACAAACCATTCAAGAAAGAGACAAATAAGTGTTTATGAGAAAGTGAGATAGATCGTACAAGTGAAGATTTATCGCCTACAAGTTGAAGAAACCGTAGAAGGATCAATACATAGTTTTAACTCTAGAATTGACGATTGTTATACATCTTCAATATGAAAGTGTAATTGTGTTCTATTATTTGAGAGACTACTTCACAGTATGTACAATAAAATTGTTCCTGTCTATATAAAAGCCTTGTCCAATATTTAATGAAAATTTGTTCCATTATATTTCAGAGAGTAATCTCCAATATTCAATTAATATGAATTCTATTATTTGAAAGTGTGATCTCTAATATTCATTTAATTCCATTATTTGGTGATATCTAGTAGTTACATTAATTGGGTTCTATATTCCATAAAGTAATATTAACTATTTTGTCAAAATGAACTCTACATCTAATGTATGATCTCCAGTGTTTAAGACAAATGTGTTCCATTCTCTAAAAAAGTACTCTCCAATTTTAGTTTAAAAGAGTCCCAATATTCTTAAGTGTAATATCGACTATTTAAAATGAATTCATTACATTATTCATGATAGTACTCTTTTGTATATATGTTAAGTGGATTCTTATTCCAAGGAGTACTCTCAGCATGTACATCATACTTGTTCTAGACTGTATGAAAGACTCATCCAATATTAAATGTAAAGTAGTTCCATTATTCTAGAGAATACTCTCAAGTATTCATTTAATATGACTTCCTTATTTGAAAGAATGATCCTAGTATTCATTCAAAATGAATTCCATGATTTAATAGTCTGATCTCTAGATGACCAAAAAAGAAAGTGTGATCTCAGTATTTAGTTAATATGAATTCCATTATTTGAAAGCATGATCTCCAACATTTACATCAATTACATTCCATTATTTCATATAGTACTCTCCAATATTTATTCAAAATGAATTCAATTATTCAAAAGTTTGATCTTTGATATCTAATACACGTGTGTTCCATTACTCAAAAATTGTACTCTCTAATTTTAGCTTGAAAGAGTACTATTGTTCATAAGCATAATCTATAGTATCTAAAAGGAAATGTTTACATTATTCAAGAGATTATTCTCCAATAGTTACTTTGATTGGGTTCCATTATTCTCAAGAGTAATCTATACTATAAAGTATAATTGTTCAAGTCTATATGAAAGACTTGTCTAATATTAAATGAAAATATCTTCCATTATTCTAGAGAGTATTTTTAAATTTCATACATCATTCTATACAATTAACAACTTTACACAAGTAACATCATTATTAAAATTACATCTTGTTAACTATAACATGTCCATCAATATCGACTCCTGGAGGGGGCAAAGATATTTTCCTTGGTGGTATTTCTATATGACTTGGGACACATTCTTTATTATTTCATCCATCACTTTGTTATTGCTTGATAGAAGAAGGTTGAAAATTCAATTCCCTTGAAGTGATGAAAATAAATTGGATCTACAAATATCATAATTCTCCTCTCAAATGTGTCCTACCTAAAGAATAGATTCAACAGTAAAATGATCTAGTTGCTCAGGAACTTTTGCCAATACCAAATTCCACTGCATCTAATCTGATATCCCTCTTGTAACCTCCAAGTAGGAACTTACTACTCTAGGTAAATGTTATTCAAGAGGTTTTCTATTTGCTTCATAAGAATATTCATTTGTCTTTCTATCCCGTACCAAAATATTATTTTGTGGAAATCGATAGAGAACATGTAGAAGTGTGAAGAAATATTCCAAAACAAACTGATTTGTTAAAACCACTTCAAAATGACATAAATGATATTAGAGATATCAACTAGATACATAATTGCATATAGAATTATTTATTTTCCCCTTCTTGAAATAATCATATAGGAAGACATCTTCCATTATTTCAAATTCTCCCTAATGTTTGCAGTTCTTTTCATAATCAGGATTCTTCAGGATGGACCCAGATATTGCTCGTGTATAAGTAAATATGAAACCTGAGCTTAGGAATAGTGAAGTACAATGATTGTAAATTAGCATAAGATACTTCAGTCAAAAAAACATTCTAGTTTTACAAAGACAATGAAACAATGAATAACTTACATTTATGTTGAATGGAAGGCACACACGCTTCACTCTACCCATCCTTTCTTACAATTCATATATTTTGACTCAATGTCAATAGGCATATTTGATGTTATCTACCAAGAATTCTCTTGTTCAAAGAGTATATAGATACTTTCCAAGTAGTTTGATCATTCTATCATCATATAAGAGTGGACTCAAGTCTATCTTTGTGTTGAATGCAAAATCACATACAATCTTCTCAACCTATTTCATGGTAGTGGTTTTTTGTTGTTCTTGTCAATATTGTTTTCAGCTTCTTTGATGTTGTGGTAATAATACAATAAATATCAATTGTGCTCAATTTCTTTAAGGTTGCTTCATTTTTCTTCATTTGTTCTTTGACTCTCAAACTTTGGGACAAGACTAACAACCTACAATCTTCTTCTTTTCTTTTCTCTTTCAACTTCCTCGTCCTCTGCAATAATGTGAAAGCCAACAAAAGATTTAAAAGACTACAAAATGAGATACATGAAATTATGGCACAACATGATAGATTATTGATTCGATATCCTTGGTTGCCTTTTGCTTCCTCTCATCATCTATGACTGTTATGGCTACCTTCGTGTTCCTCTCCTCTAGACATCCTTCTCCATTGCTTTTATGTCTTCCTTCTTCTTACTCACATCCTCTATAGCTTTTATGGCTTCCTTATTCTTCCTCTCTTGCTCCTATACTACTTTTATGACTATATTTTTTCTCCTCTTTATCTCCTCCTTATTCTTCCTATTTTTACTCTTACTACTTATCCTCCTTTCCTCTACATCAATCATGGTATGTTTCCTCTTCTCATTCTTTTTCTCCTCTTGCTTCCTCTATTCATGCTCCTTCCTCTTCTCCTCCTCCTACTTCCGCTTCTTCTACTTGTCTCCTCCTACTTCCTTTTTTCCTCCTCATGCTCCTCCTACTTCCTCTGCTCCTCCTCCTCCTCCTGCTTCCTCTTCACCTATATGTCTCATACTACTTATTTGTTTTCCTCCTCATGATCCTCCTACTTCCTCTTCTCCTCCTCCTACTTCCTCTCTTCCTCCTCGTACTCTTATTACTTCATCTTCTCCTCCTCATTCTTCCTCTTTCTCTTATTCCTCCACTACGACATCCTTCATCCTCTCCTCCTCCTCCTCCTCCTCTTCCTGCTGCTTCCTCTTCTACTTCTTATCCTCCTCCAAAATCCTCTTCTCATCCACCTCACTAGTTTTGTATCCTTCTTCCTCTTCTTCTCCTCCTCCAGTGAAAATTTCTTCTCCTCCTCCTCTTATGATGCTTCTTCTACATCCTTCTTATTCTTCTCCTTCTCATTATACCTATTTTCTTCATCCTCCTTCAATGATGCCTACTTCCTCTTCACCTCCTTTGTCCTCCTCTCCTCCTGCTCCTACTTCCACTTATCCTCCTCATTCTTATCATACTACATCCTTCTTGGATCCTTCTATGTCAGAACCTGCTTACTCTTCTCCTCCTTATCCTCCTCATACTTTCTCTTTTCCTTCTCCTCTAATGTAGCTTGTGTCCTCTTCTCCTCTGTCACATCGTGCTTTATTTTCTCTACCTCCTCCTTCTCCTTTGCCTGTATAGACTGCTTCCTCTTCTCCTCCTCTACCTCTTCTTTTACATCCTTCTTACTCTTATCTTTCTCCTCCACCTCATCCTGTAAGGTAATAACACATTAGAATTAGACATGGTAATCAATTCAAGAAGAGTTTAAAATTAAAAATAGTGTAGATAAATTAAAATAATGGAACAACATCACAGAAAACCTTACAATGAGGACATCAATGGCACCCATCTATTCCTTCTCGTCCTATCTTTCCACCTGATCCTTCTTATTTCTCTTCTCCTCCCCCTCCACTAAGTCTTACATGGATGACATACATATTGTAGATATACGAGAACATATTTAATGAAAAATGGTGCAGAAAATAGAATATTAGAACATGATACAATAATATATAGTATAAATAAATTCAAAATTGGGTAAAATTTACATGAAAAATGGCACATATCATAAAATTATCAATACTTCATGAAATACATGTTTCACAAAAAATATATTGGTACAATGATATACTTATATTTAAGAAATGTATGTTACCCATATGTACCCTCTCCTCCTCCTTTGTAGTCTCATCCTTCTTATTCCTACTCTCATCCTCCTATAAGGTCTCATCCTTCTTATTCCTCTTCTCCCCCTACTCCTCCCTCTACTCCTCCTTCTCATCCTCTTGTGTCCTCTTCTCCTCCTTCCCTGCTTCTGCCACAACTTTATTCCTCCTCTCCTCCTCCTATTCTCTTGCATAGCCTTCTTCCTCTCTATCATAGTCTTTCTCCTTCCCTTCATTGATGTTTCTATAGCCATCTTTCTATGTAATGAAGGAATACATTTATTTTAGATATAGTATGAAATACATGAATGCATTAGAATTATAAATTGTATATAATTATATGAATACTTGGATAATATTGATATATCATTGGAAAGTGATATTTTGTTTAAATATTTATAAATGAAAAAATGACTTGCGAAGCTAGAACACAGATGCATTAATATAGACACCACTGAAAAGAAAGATTGGCACAACATTTAACTTACAAATATATCTATTGTCTCCTCTCCTTCATCATACTTCTTCCTACTAGTCTTCTAAGTCTCATCTTTCTTTGTCCACACGACCTTCTTTGTCCTCTCAGCCTCTATTGATGTCCTCTTCCTCCTCTTTATCCTATATCTTATCATCAAATCCTTCTTAGTTTCTTGTTTTGCTGAAATCACAACACTTAATTCTACTTTCCTCATGAGTTTAATAACATCGATTTATATAACGAATGGTGAATCATGAAGTAGGTTTTTTTCATGTTTTTCCTGATTTAGGTTGTGTGTCTACATTTTTCAACTTCTTCATTCTCTTACTCAGTTTTTAGGCCACTATTACACATGTGCCCTTTAATATTGGTTAAAGATGGCCTCTAACATTTGTTATAATGTGACACTTAGGTGTGCAAAGTTGTTGGTCGACAGATACAATGTCGGTTTTAATCAAAGAAGAAACCAACATAGAACGCTTGTGGCCCTTCCAAAAATTTATTTCTAGAATAGTAAAACCAGACGTGAATAACTTGGCTGTCAGTAAATTTTGACTGAATAGGGGGTCTATCATGTTGGTTTTGTTTACAAAACCGATGCTTTAATACTATTTTTGGTAGATTTGTTTTGGAAAAAAATGTAGTAAGATGATGAAATTTGGATTGTTTGAACATGCTTAGTATCGTTGGTTTACCTAAAAATCGACATAAAAAATGTTCAACATCAATTTATTTCTTGAAAAATGTAGTAGGATGGCTTATCAATAAAGTTTATTGATAACATTGTTTTGTATCATCTCTTTTGTGTTGTAAAACCAATGTTACAATATTTTGTTGTTGGTATTTTATAATAATTGACATTTTAATATGTATTTTTTATATCAAGGATGCAGGAATGTTGTCTGGATGTTTAGTATAATGTAGAACCTATTATACTAATGAACATGAGGTTCCATCATGTGTTCAATTACACAACATGTTGTTTCAAACCTATAAAACCTGAAATAACAAAACATATACATACACATCCACCATTCACATCCACATCTTCATTTTTCCATTACATCCATATACATAACTTTGATATGCACTTGTTTTTTCACTCACATTCACAATTCAATTGTACAATCACATTCACTACTTCAATTTCCCAATTGAATCAAAATTCAAACTCACTTCCATTCATTTATTTTAAAGTCAAATACAAACTTCTACTTATAGATCCATATATATATATTCATACAAAATTTCACATCCAGAGTTTCATACATAATCAATCCTAATCAAATTCAATACCAACATATATATGAAGCTCTTTGCCTAAGATTCTTGTTATCTCATCTAGAGTGTCTCATTTATAAGGCTATTGGTGTTAAATATCTACAAAAACAATGATATAAATCAGAAAAAATATTAAATAAGTAATTTATAATTAAAATTAGATTATACACTTGTGATCAAAGTCTATACTACCTTTTGTATATTCTAGATGTCATGTGATGTTGTTCCTACAATGACATCCATATACTTCATCACATAGTATCCATGAGCCCAACCATTATCTTATGTAAGGCACTACAAATTCACAATTATGTGAGATGTTTAAATAAAAATGAGTATAGTTGGTATTATATGTGGACTCATAAAACTACCTTGACACTAGGGATGAACATCGGGTTGGGCTAGCCCGATTTGACCCACGACCCAGCCCGCATGACCCGATCCAGACCCAAATCTGATTTTAATATGGGTGGGCCAGGCCTAAACTTTAAACCCATATTTTATTAGTGTCAGGTGCAGACTGAGGTAAACCCAGGCCCAAAAACTCGATTTCCTAGATTAGATTTTATGTATATTGTATATGTATACATATGTATTTGTCCTTACAATTTCTTGATGCAATATGTAGTACATATTCAACTAATGACAACATTAAAAATCTGTAATCAATCAACATGATTAGTGAATTTATACTAGTGAGATAACCATCAATGACATGGATAGACATACTTAATTTCTGTGTTTTGATCTCATTGTGTCATTCAAATGGAACCTTTTGTTGTTTAGCTATGTATACTTTCTCAACTGAATAAAATATGGCATCCATACTTTGATTTGCAATGTATATAACACTAAGAATAGTCATGTAATTAGCTTATTAAAGAAAGATAAAAAAGCAACTAGCTCAGTGCATAGTAGATTCTGCTCATTATTTTTCTCATATGTCCACCTATAGGAGACAAACAATCTTTTGTCCTTCCAACACCCATTTCATTGTATATACATATAGGATAAGGAATCAAAATCCACAACATTGTAGATTCTACTATTTTTTTTAAGTCTCATACATTAACATGTACATGAAAATGATTTCTTGCTCTTTCAATATCCACTTCATTGCTATAGAGATCAAGCAACTAAGGTATACATATTCCAGCTCCATAAATCACAAAGTGTATATATATTATACATATATATTAAGTTTGATCACAAAATATATATCATACTAATTTAGTTTTCATGTTAGCAAGTTTGGATCTAGAAAATTTTGGTATGTTCATTCGATATTTTATGGGCAAACCCGAACTCGGCCCAAAACCCATCATTCTTATATGGGCCGGGTACAGGATGAAAATTTTCAATTTTATTTGGGCCCAAATCCGGCCCATAATCTACTTTAAAAGATGAGTTTGGGTTTGGGACAGACAAAACCTAGTATAACCTGGCCCTATGCTCATACCTACGTGACACTCCTCCAAGGTATTGATTTCTTTTTTCTATCTTCATATCTCCCAACCTCGCAAAATGCTTTTATCCCCTTTAAGGTAAAGTAATACAAGTTGCATGATTAAATAGTTTTATAATGATGCAGTCATTAGCAAATACATTGACGGATAAACAGACTTACTCTACAATTGGTAATTTCAGTGGATGTCTCTTTCTCATCAATTTGTTACCCAATTGTTGAATATGATACACAGTCAGTGTGGTTGGTTTGATCACCAACAATTCTCGATGTCTATTTTTGAATAAAGATCAAGGAAAACAAAAATATAAACAAATTATAGGTGAGTAAAGGTAATACATAGGTTAAAATTACAAGAGAAGAATGGAAACTTACCTAACATTGAAAGGAGCCAAGATGACATCCTTTCCCTTAGTAGCAAAATACCTGAATGCAGTAGAGAAATAATCAAAAGTAGTTGTTTGTTCTATATCTACATTGCTAATTGGTGTTGGAATTAGGAATGCCACATTGACTAATTTAAATGTTTTAGTATCGACATATAAGTAGATGTGAGAACATATGTAATGATTTAATATATAAAAATGACTATATATATTCACATAGAATGATGTATTTATCCATAAAATCTCACCATATACAAACTTCAATTATGGAGGTATTTTGCCATTCATACTCAAACAGCTACTTAATATCATGAACAAAGACATTAGTGACATGGTTTTCTCTGATGACGTCCTTCAACAAATGGATCAGCGTATTCAACCCTTGTTGAATACTCTCTAACCATCAACATAATACATAACACAAAGGACCTAGCATGTCTAATACTTTCTATAGAATCAGAGTAGGTATGTGTGGATTCGGAGGAGTAACTATAGGGGGATTCTTAGGTAGTGGGGCCTATTAATATTTTTGTATCAAATGGAAACATATATATACATACAAAACATAGTAGAAAACACAAATAAAAGATATACCTTCCCATAGACAACCCAAAATTTGGGCCACCCAGTAAAGCCACCGCTACTTGTCCTAATGTATTGTATCCTTCTTTATGTATTGGTAGTGGTATGTCTTTCATTTGACAAGTTGGGGAGTCACACGAGCCACATCATATTCCATTTGAGTAAATGTAGAATCCCACCACTGCATGGAAAAAACTTGATGTCAACCACTACAATGAATGTAGGATCATACACTGTAAGATGTCACTTTATCTTTACCACTAATACAATCTATATGTATTATTATTATATTAGAAAGAAACTTACATCATTGGGCGGGTATGGGGGTCCATAGGAGTACCACCAATACCCTCGTGTACCTCATTAAAAGAGTGATGTATAATCTGAGAAGCTAATTGAGAGTGAGATTGTCTGAAAGGCTCTCATTGCTTCTTGTATTGTCTGTTGTATCAACCTATCTATCTCCTCTTATGAAATGCTTTCACTCTTGTTTGATCTACGTGTCCATTCTAATGAACCAAAAGATGCTTTTATCCTAACAACCAATCTATGATCCTAACATGGCCAAGATGCTCTTGAGAATCAAGAGCAACTATCAACTCATCATTTTGGCCCATGGACGAATTTGCCTTCTTTTCTTTACCCATGTTGCTCTAAATAATCTTCATCAATGGAACTAGTTAGTAAAACCTATCTATAAGAATGAAAATAAATATGAATTACATGAGTTGAACTTTACCATTTTCTTAGCTACCTTAATATTTGTGGGGGTGGGAATTTCTTTTGAGATATTTGTTCTAGCATATATTCACTTCTCATGTCAAGGTTAAGGACATGGACTTGGATGTGTGTTTGAGTCTTTCTCAGATGATTGCACTTTTAACATGTGTTTGAAAACAAAAGGCATAACCACTAGGACCCAACCAATGGTTGCATACATTCTTTGTGTTCCTCATATGTAGTTAGGTTAGTCCAAAAGATATGATAATCACTTAATACCTTGAACTCATCTAATTAATCATAAGTGTATATTAAATTAGTTTAATAAATAGAATTTTCGAATTTCCTCAAAGAACAAAAAGCTTCTCCTACACAAAACCGTCAAGATAATTGTATTGATTAGTGACAACCATCATCCTCTTATTAGAATAGACCCAAAATTCATCCACATCTTCCAATACAATTGTAGCATATTTTTATGGTGAGCTTTTTTATTAAGGAGAAAATGCCATGCCAAAATAGTTATAGTGTTTTTAAAAATGAGAAACAAAAGATTAATAAGAAATTAAGAAACTTAATATAAATGCTTATTACTCACAACTATGTCCTTCTAGATGAGAGCCTTAACAGCATCATCAACTTTGTGTCAACTTGTGTCTATTGGTACTTTATTATAAGAAGTAACCCTACAATAGTTCCTAAAAGCACTATGATTCCCCCCTATACAATTTCTATTAGCATCAAAAAGCAATGTCCAACTTCTCACATTTGGACCTAAGCGTTTGAAACCTACACATGAGTGTGACTCCTCTACTGTGTGAGGTAGTAGACTTAGTATCAGCTTCCTCTACAACCTCCTCCTCATGGTTCTCAACATCTCGATCAACATGCTCAACCTCCTTGTAGTGCCAAACACCCTTACGGTCAGATGACATGTTGTAGCAATAAAAAAAATAGTAAATAATTAATAATAGTTAGAAACATGCATATTTAGAACATAATTCATATATAAATGATCAAGAAGAAACATGCACATTATATAAGGCATGCCTCTAGTATTGATTGGATCACATGTCAATTTCAATTTCTTTTTTGCAATCTTGACACATATAGTATTCCTAGTGTTAGATTCAATATTTACACTTGGTAGGCCTAATGATAATTGATTGAAGCCATCATATTTGTCATAATAATCTTCTTCATCTATAGGATCTGCAATGATTTACCTTTTCCCATAAATAATGATAGATCACTTTTCATTTGTAGGGTCATCAAAATAAAATACTTGATTTTCATTTGATGCCATGATGAATGGCTCATTCTTCTTGCCAATCTTTTCAAGTTCACTAATTTGAAACCTAACTCATCCACTTGAACTCCTTTGTTGTTATCAACCAAATTCACTTAAATAAGGGAATTTTGAACTATGCGTCGTCAAATTCCCATATGTCTTCAATGACACTGTAATAGAACATATTTCTCATGGAATCTTACCCTTCTCACTAAAAAGTATAATGAAGATGCTTGAAGGGTGACCACACTATTTTGTAATAAACTCTTGTGATCTTGATGCTTCGTTTAGTATGGAAATCCATTTATGTCAAACCCTTTATAAGATATAACATCTATCTTTTGGTTTAAAGCCAAGCTATTTGATATTCTCAGCAACATCCTTTGGTGTTTGAGATAGTTTATGGAAGCCTTTATCTTCAAATCACCTAATAAACGTTCAATATTTCTCTATAGCTAGAAAATTGTACTATCTTGGGGATATTTTCTCTTGATAAAATTTATGTGTTCAGTGATATAAATACCCTTCAATGATGATGTGCATAACTTACAAGTGTGCTTGTTTCCACATATCATGACAAATTCCTTTCCCTCGTACTCCTAAAGTATTTTTCATAATAAGGGTCAATGTTATGGGACTTTACATCTATAGGAGTTTCACTACAAGTCAAAAATTCATTGCTAAAGTCCATCACCTCCCAAGGAACATAACCCTCAATTATACTACATTCAGATTGCTAATAATTTCAAACGTCACCTTTAATCACAATCATGTACCATTCAAAAGGATACATCCAATGAAAGAAAAATGGACCTAGCATGTTCACTTCGCTAGTCAAATGGACAAAAAAATGTAACATGATATCAAAGAATAAAGAAGGAAAATATATCTTAAGCATGCAAAAGGTAACAATAACCTCTATTTAAAATTTATCAAGATTCTCTTTTCCTAATGGTTGAAAATATTACATTCTTAGGTTGTATATATCGAATATCCACAAGCAATATTTATTTCATTAGGGTGTGACAATCATGAGATTTATGACCTATCAACTTCAGATCCTTCATTCATACCCATCTATGGTACTAGAAGAGTATCCTTATGGTGCCTTAACATTAAGCAAGAACTTGCAAAAAGAAATTTTCTCCTATCTAAACAAAGTGTAACAAGATCACCGATAACATCTGTTTTTAATTATTTACTTATACCATTTCACCTAGTTCCATCTTGGATTTGATGCCATATATAGTATTACTTGGTATATTCAATAAAGTATCAACGATGTTGTCACATACACTTTTCTCAACATGCATGATATTGTTACAATGCCTCATTGTCAATGAATCCAATAAGGAAGATCCCAGAAATATGATCTCTTCTAGAATAAATATTTATCACATATGGGGGGGCAATACATGATTTCTTACCAAATTATTTGACAATTTATTTTAGTCTTTCATAAACATCCTCTCTTGAATAGTTTTAGGGGAACTAAATTCCTTAGTTGAGGCATATATGATTTTTGCAACCTTTGGCAAGGATGTGCTTTTGGGAAAAACCTTTGATGAGAAAGATACTTAGTTTTTTAAACATACTATAATCATATTGAATTAGTGTTCTCCTCACACATAGGGAACAATTTGTTCCTTTGGCATTGCATCCAGAAAAAACCTCGTATGTTGGAAAGTTAAAATCGTGTAAAACAACATACCATGAAAATTAAAGGTCCTGCCACGTGAAGCATCATAATTCATATGACTTATTCCTAGAGTTTCTTCAAGTAATCCACCAGAGGTTCAAGATAAGCATCAACATCATTTCATGGTTGTTTTGACCCTAATATCAACATTGACAACATAATATACTTATTGTTCACACACAACCAAGGAGGAAGATTGCATATAACAATCATTACATGCCAAGTCCTATGTTGGCTACTTAATATACCATGTGAAATCATACCATCAGTATAAATTTCAAATATTAAATACTTGATGTCTCAACCAAATTCATTATTTATATTTAACTCTACATGCCAAGATAAATTTTACACATCTACCAAATAGTGAATTATCACTAAAATATTGATATTATATGTAGATACCACATTAGCTTGTTAGGAGATCCAGTCTTAGTCTTACCTCAAGTCTTCATTACGTACCTTGATGCCCTACATTTTAAATAATCTTTTAAATCGATATAGTCATTTTGAAATAATAAACAATCATTCATGCATACATGTATATTCTTAGACTCCATTCCCATTGGGTAAAAACATTTTATTTGTTTCATATGTTGAGACTATAAGGTCGTTTCCTTCAGGAAGGTTCCTTTCAATAAATACAACAGAGACATGAAAGTTTTATCACTCCACTTGTTGTTAGCCTTTAAGGCATACAATCATAACACAACGCTCAACCTCGTAAACTCATTAAAATCTAAGTATCATGGTTTCTCAACATCATGTACAATGCTTCTAAGTAAGTAAGGTGGATCAGTAGGATTTACCCCACAACTATCTAACATTACATCAACCATGTCATTTGGAATTTGCATGTTCACGTCAACATCTCTGTCCATTTCTTCTCCCACATCAGTTATACTACCAACATCTATTGATCTCATACTAGGAATCTCTCCATCTAGTACCATTTTGTATATCCATGTATAATCTGATTGCACATGACATGACTTTAGATTTCATCAACAATGTCAACCCTACAAGTTGTTATTGCAATTCGTATAGGGGCAATAAAACCAATTCCAAGTTGTCTTGTATGGTCCTCCACAGATCTTATAACCTCATCAAAAGCACTTCTAAACTCTTCATTGCAACAATTTTTAGTGGACATCCAATGTCGATCCATTCAGGCAATAAACCAATATTGCACTGAGTATTTTAAATAAAATAAGTTTGATTTGATACCAAATCATTCTTTACAACAATATTTTGCATTCATATTGATGAATTTGTACCACCTATCCCATTCTTGAGCACTTAATCTCACGAGTAAGTGTATAATGAATATTTGGATTTCAAGAATATTTCAACAACATTTTCCCACAATTCTCCAAGTATACCATTGTAGATGGGAAAATTTCCACCTATGTATGTACCCATAGAACAAATAATGAAATAACCATTGAAATATTATTGAAAATTTATGAATGCATATTCACCCTTTTTATTGTATCTTTTAGATCATTTCTTATGGACATTGTTGTTATTTCCCAGTTCTAGGATTTAATTTCTTTTGTTTCCTAAATAGCTTAATTGTACCCATTCACTCCAAAGATCAAGAACCCCCAAAAATACTCCAAGAATTAGAAGATCAAGATGGCTTCAAGTGCATATCTCAACCTCTCAGAATTTCCAACCACTCCACTAACATCTCTAGTCGGTTGACTCACAATAAAGAACTAGACATATCTTGAATTTCCAACCAATTGACTGGCCACCTAATCAGTCAAATCAACGTGAAAAAGAGGGGACTTTTATTGCAAATGAGTTGGATGATTCACCTTGCATCACTCAAATGACCTGTGTATGATCCCAATCATCAACTTACTTAGTTGACCAATTGAGACCTCAAGTAATCGACTGACCTACGTATGAGCCTAGTCATCAACTTACTCCATTCAACTGACTTGGGTCAATACTAATCGATAGGCGTGTTTGACCCAGTGTTCGCAATTGTCATCATGATGAAAATTTAGGGTTTTGTGATCACATTCCTTCCCTATAAAAGGAGGGGGTGGGCCAAACATCAGAGAGATCATACCCTATCATCTCAGTTCCTCCTTTGGGTGTAAGGATCAAGGAAAGGACTGAAGGAGTCATCATCTTCCTCACAAAGACTATTAGATTGCTTCTAGATTGTAGAATATAGTTTTTGATATCTTCATATTCTTCCTCTACACCCCTAGAAACATAACTCCTTATCTTTCTATGTTTACCTTTGTACTTATTCTGACTATGAGCAAGTAGACATTTAGTCATGGGGTGTATCCCCATAGACTGTATCTTGTTCTAGTTGATATTTACTCCAAGAGTTTGTTAGTTAGATATGTTCTCATTTGAGATCTGCACTTCATTTGTGACTTCATATATCATAATTTTTGTTTGGTATACTCTTTGGTGAAGAGAGCATGAACCGTAAGATTAGAATAGTTAATGAATGTGTAGAACTCCATAAGAGATCCCAAATGGAGTTTTATTTAATGATTGGATAATGAACCATAAACATGGATATCTCAGATTTATCATGAATTTGATCCTTGTGAGATATAAGGAAACAAATCTACTTTATCCTGATCTAGAGTATTGAATTTAAGGAGTTGATTTGATTAGAATAACTAGGTAGGCTATGGTGGTGAACCCCAAACTCTTGATACTCATTTTTAATTGAACTAAATCTTTGTTGAATTAGTTTTGTTTTTGCAATCTTTATTCTCAATTTTATATATAATCATTATCAAATAACTAAATTTGAATATTACTCTTAGTAACAGGTTCCGAACAATCCTTAATGACGTTGTCCCTTTTGTTTGACCCTAGTATGTAGTATGATTAAACAATTTGCTTGCAGGAGATTTGATTGCGGTGTTAAGATTATACTCCCTTAGTGAATTTGTGTGTGCAAACACCTTGCATTAATTTTTGGCATCGATGTTAGGGATAGTAGATTTGTTTTTGGACCCCATTACTTTGAATAATTACGGTTTTTTCTTTTCAATTGATAATTACTCATATTAACTTGAACATATACTTCATCGAATCTTAACATTGTTTGGCCTCTTTTTCAAGTGCTAACGGTATATGCGATGTTCACAAAGCGTCAAAGCTACACCATCTATATTCGATCCATAGATTGATAGAACTTTTTATAGCATAAATTGACCCTAACAAAATAGGATGGACGGGGAAGAAGTCAATTGCTAGGTGGAATTGGACCTCGCCGCATAAAGAGAGGCCCTAAGGGTCAAGACAAGGACATACATGGTTGCAAAGCTAGAAGATCGAGATGATGCAGAACAAGAATCATAGTGGCACAAGAAGATTAAGAACTTCTCACTCCCTAAGACCACCGACGACAACATCTCGTCGTGCCTTCTGCTATCACCACCCCACAATTCCAGATTTGCATGCAGTGGATACTCAAGCTTCATAGTAGTGTATTTGTGTGCAAAATATGTTATAATTATCAAGACCATATCTTGTGCTTCTCTGACGTTTATATATTGCACAAAATACCATGAGTTTCTAAAGATGCTATCAAACTACGGGTATTTACATATTTGTTATTTGATCGAGCCAGTAGCTAGTACAATGCTATGGAAGGAGACCATATGAC
Source organism: Alisma plantago-aquatica (assembly GCA_963693085.1). Classification (NCBI taxonomy): domain Eukaryota; kingdom Viridiplantae; phylum Streptophyta; class Magnoliopsida; order Alismatales; family Alismataceae; genus Alisma; species Alisma plantago-aquatica. The sequence goes on along the minus strand of OY856410.1, from coordinate 302,924,942 downwards.
CACATAGGAAGGTCTCGAGTCCATGTTTCTTGAGGATTTCAATCCACTATCCATCACCTACTGGATTGGGATCAAATTAGACAGTCTACCATAGTTTTAGGCATAATTTTGGCTGAAGCTTGGGAATGATTTAAAGAACTCCTCTGTTGTTGTCCCCATAATGACATTTCTCAAGTCCAATTCATCGAGACCTTCTATTCGTGCATTTATGACAACATCAAGACCTTCCTTATCACCTCATATGTAGGTAAATTTATGTTCTACAATTTCTACAATGCTTGGTAAGTCGTTACAAGAAGTTCTAAAGACCAAGTCTGGTCCAATCAAGGACAATGTGGAGTCCTCAAAGTAGCCAAGGTTGAAGATAATTCTAATCTTCGATCTATTTTTGAAACCCTCAAGATGCTTGTCTTAAAGCAACAATAAATGGAGTCATTTTTCAATGCTTATGAAAGAAAAGGATAGCCACAACAACCACAACATATGCAACAACAAGTATAATTTTCTAATTTCCTTTGTGAGGTCTTCTAGGTCCATGACCATTCTAATCTACAATGCCAACTCCTTTAGAACGTCGTGGTGAATAACAATCTCGTGGAAACTAAAAATGGACATTCGATCAAGGATCTCTACTCCATCCACATCAAACTTGACCAGTACTATTACAACCTAAACAAGATTGGAAACCATCTTGGTTTCTAGTATGGCAATCCAGCTAGTGAAGAGAATGTGCCGCAACAACAACCTTCTCAAATAAACAACTAAATATGCCCCCAAGGTTCCAATGTAATAACTAAAAGCTTTAACAACCAAGGTAACTACTAGAGTAATTTCCAAAATATTAATCAAGTGCCACAACCGTATAATACCTCCCCTCCACTTGTAGATGATAGAACTTATTTTATCTAGAATAGATAATTCTATCTCAGCAAGATCATGAAAAGTCAATGGATTCTTAGTCATCCTAGCTTATGGCAACCCATCGTCCTCCTACAGGTTCTTTTATTTGGCATTTGCAACCCAATACAAAGCACATGGGACAATTTTGAGCTTTGACAACTCATTGTAGCTTTAGCCTTCTATAGAAGGTAAGCTGTTTTACTAAGATAGTGAGATAGGATGATAAAGATGATGAGGTTATCTCCTAGAGCATGACAACAACTTGTCTAGGAATTTCCATGCCTTCATCAGATGTTCTCGTATATAAGTTCTATGTGCCATACCAAAATCAGTTGATCAGACTCAGTTGGATTCTAGGTTCAATAGATTTAAATAAACCATGAAAAAGTTATATGTCAACATATAATTACTTAATTCCATGACTGAGATGTCTCATTGGACTAAATTCTTCAAGATCTTGTTTAATCACATATACATAACCAAAGAATTTGAAATAGTAAAATTGAAAAGAATATTATCATTCAGAATAAGATGTCTCACAAGAACAAGGAACTAGTGTGTTTTGAGATTTCATGCTCTATAGGTGATTCTGTTCGTAAGGTATACCCAGAGAGCCAATCATATGATGATTGACATGGTATATACCATAAAGCATTTGATTAATACTATTAAAGACAAACTTCTAATTCATTTTGTTTCATTTAGTTATACGATAATGAGGAAACATTATGAATGTCTAAAGAATGGCAATACTCAATGATGTATGTCTTCAAGTGTGTGACTTAGAGGATGATATCATACAAATTTTAAGAGTGTGTAAATTCTTATTATGTCAGTTGTTACTGTGGAAGGTAGATAGACCCCAATAACACGTAAGACTAGAGTATGGGTTGGTTGATGATAGAATCTCATTAGTTATGATATGGAAATACCAAACCAAGCACATAGATACATGTAAGAACAGTGTATCAGATAGACCCACCTTGAGAGTGACACATGGAAACCATCATTGGTGGTCATAGTCATCTCTTATAGTGAAGGTGGTGATTGTAATTCTTACACCTAAAGTCACTGCACTCATGACATGTTGTTGGGTGCGCTTTGACATCATCAAACACATTCCTGAAACATGGCTTCTTATAACGGTGATAATTGGGTGACTTGACACATGGGGCTAACTGTGAATAACAGACATGCGATTCCCCCCCACTGGATATTGATATCCTAGCCACTTGATAAGCAAGACTGAGAAACACATGAGCATGCACATGTGAATCACTATATGATATTGAGGTCACATTATCTCAGACAGTCTGCTCTTGGTTCAAGGAACATGGATTGAATGTTGAAAAGGATGGCGATTACATGCCTCGAGTTCATCTTAGATATCACTGACAAAGGAATTATACAATCACTGTAACACCTTAAACATATTGTAGGTTGAAGTTGTTCTCCAACTTTTTGTTCACTTGGGTAGCACTGATGTGCGACTAGGCACCACTCTTTGCTTATGATGTCATAAGTTAGTTATAGAAATTAACTACCAATGTGATACAAGACCTATATGGTCACACACATAGGAACTCATCTTTAAGAGGAGTTTGATCTTGAATGATGATTGGATTGGTTACTAAAGTGTTTATGTACTCAATTCACACAACAGATCCGTTCACTGCACCCTAGATGATCATCTCACATGGTGAGACAACCGTTTATTGCACCATATGAGCATATCAAGTGTTGAGATGGCTTTTTGGGTTGTCAGGCTAATCAGAAATTGAATTGGCTAAGATTTTCCCAAACTGAGGTGTGAACCAACTGGTTCATTCTGTTGAACCTATTGGCTCCGCTCAGGTCACTAGACGACCATCTGGGTGAGCGAGATGACCATTTGGGTGAGCAAGATGCTCAATTAGGTTAGAGTAAGGTTCTAGATACTTTCCCAAATCAATTTGATTGCATAATACTTGTGGTGCAAGGAATTAATGTCTAGCATTAATGAGAAGTGAATTGCCAATTTAGTATGTGATTGAGAAATTGTGAAACAACCATCTAGCAGTATGAGACAACCGTCTCACAGTGCCAGACGATCGTCTAGGTCACCAGACGACCATCTCATGGTTTCTAGGTTGTGAAAATTCAAGATCTTCTAGTCCCTTCCTCTCCCACATAGATCCGGAATAGACTGGGAACCCTAACCCTAACCCCGCCTATAAATAGAGCGGTATTAGGGGCTTCCCAGAGTACAAAAACACAAATGAGAATTTGTTTCTCTAAAAATTGTTTTCCTCTTTGGTTTTGGTAACCAAGAGAGCCCAAGCAAGTCCTACCTGACTAGGGAAGGATAGAAAGGGAGAGAATAACTGAGGATCATTTTTGTGGGAGAGAAAGTTGGTGATTAGTACACCAACGGGAGGGAAAACTCCTTTCTATCTATTCTAGTTGAACGACATGAGTTGTAGTTGGTATGTGTGGACTACTCTGGAGGCAGGAGCCATTTGGCTACTTCTAGGAGGGCAAAGTCAATCTACAGTCTATGGCGAGACCGCAAAAGTCACTGCAGAAGATGCCTTGTCCGTTGTTCGTGGTGAAGACCAGGAGCTGCACAACCACCGTCCAAGAGAAACTAGAAGATAGTTGCATTGCAATGAGTTTTTGTCATTGGACTTGCTCCAAGACCAGGTATAAATCGTTAAACCATCCTTCTTATTTCATAGTAGTTGATGCGATCTAGCAATTATGGTGGAATACATATAGATAAAATTTGTTTCCATTGCTTTACTTTGTGCATGTATTTCCCAACACTGGTATCAGTGTCACGTCAATTTACTATGTTTTGGGATAATCCATATGATTGGAGTTTTGGTTTAATCATTTATTCATTACATACGATACAAATATTTAAATAGTTTCATATGTGTATCCGATCAAAGACCACACCATCCCATTATATATATATATAGGGATCATCTTTAATACCCACACAGGTATCTACCCGCACACCCTTCCAATCACTTTTTTTAATTCGCAATTGTAGAGGAGCATTTTATCTAGCTCCCCAAAAAATTTCATCCAAAAATAATATCATTTGCCCCACCAAAATGAAAAAATACGTTCATATATTTACTGAGTGTATATTTTCTGTGCAGTTATTTTTTTAGTCATATTGTTACTTTTTTATCAATACAGTTACTCTTTTGATCTTAGAGTTACTTTTTTGTACCATATAGTTACACTTTTGGATGTGCGGGTAGTGAAAAATTAGGCTACCTGCATGGGAAGTGAATAAATCCCCATATATATATATATATATATGTATATATATATATATATATATATGTGTGTGTGTGTGTGTGTGTGTGTGTGTGTGTACAATTTACACGTGTCACCCTAAAAGCGGTTTTGAAGGTGGATGTGTAGCATGGTTATGGCCAATAACCCAATATCTATGTATGGTTGGAGGGTTTAGTTTTATTTTTATTTATATCAGTCTACGTATTGAACCTATACCTCCCTTTTTTAGATGTAAAGTTAATTTTGTCCTACCTTTGCTCCCCTCAAATGTAACTCAAGGTTTCTCTTTACTGTGTAATAGTTTAATAGCAATAGGACAGTTTCTTTTCTTGTAACGACAAATAAGATGAACATCACCAGATGAGATGACCAATTGATGAGACGAGTTAACTGTCTGGATGACCATGGAGAAAAAAAATGATGGAGTCAGATGACCTCCTAGTGGACCCAACCAACCATTTGAAAGGAGTCCAAACATCAGTTGGGCTAGAGGCCAGACAACCGTCCATGATGACCAACTGACCAGCCAAGAGGCTAGACGACCAGTTCAAGGGTTGAACTGATCTACCCAGATTGGCAAGCACAAATCTACACTAATAGCATGTTCATACATGTGATATGATTATTGACCTAGGTGGTAGTAAGTCCTGGTGGCGCCAAGGAATTATTGTACATACGGCCATAACCATCGATTTTTATTTTATATTGCATGTTTACGTTGTGAGACATAGCATGTATATGACATGTACTATGTATGTGGTGATTGGATACAATATATGTATATATATATATATATATATATATATATATATATATATATATATATATATATATATATATCAATCAAATATAGTAATTCTAAGATGCTTTCCATTTGCAACACACATGAAAAGCTTGATCGACCAAGTGTAGGATACACAAAAGCATAATGCAATGTCTGTCTCGTGGAAGTGTGTTGATAGTAATGTAGGATTCACAAAAGTGAGATGCACTATTATCGTGTTGGCTTTTGGGTCAGGCTTAAATGGTGATTCTTAGAGAGTCTAAGCCCATAGGAATGTAGATGATCATGGTAAGAAATTGTACATATTATCTATCTAAGAGTTGCATATGGATGCAATTGGCAAAAGTTGGCTATCTAAATAGTCAAGTTGTGGGCGATCAACAAAAGGTGACTCATGATTTGATGAAACATAGATCTTGGCGCATTAGAAATTTGTTCACTATAGTTTTCTGAATTGATACTTGAGGGTTGTCAGTTTGAACAAAAATAATGAGAACGATAATGAATTAAAAACCCTATTATTATCGCACAAATTTTAGTCAAATCAAATCAAATAAAAAATGAGTTTTTGACAAAATTGCAAATTCATTTGTAGAATCAAATGGCAATGAACAACAATAACTTTTCTTTGAAATTGGCCCTTGAGAAGGACAAACAAACTAGGAACAACTTCCATGATTGGTTCAGGACGTTGGGAATCATTCTCACACAAAAGTGCAAGCTCTATGTTCTAGAAACACTAGAACCAAAAGAACCACCTCAAAATGCACCAAGGGTTGACAAAGATGCTTATAAGAAGCATAATGAAGATTTCATGGATGTCAAGTGTATGATGATATGATCCATGAACTATGATTTGCAGAGGCAGCATGAAACATGGATGTGATTGAGATGGTCACACATCTCAAGAACATGTACTAAGATCTGGCAAGACGAGAGATATGATGTCTCCAAGGCACTATTCAAATGTAACATGGTAGAAGATGACCCAGTTGGTCCTCATGTACTCAAGCTCATTGGGTATGTAGAGAACCTAGTTAGACTGAGATTCCCCTTGGGTCAAGAGTTGGCCAATGACATGATTCAACAGTCGCTGCCAGAGTTATACTATCAGTTTGTCATGAACTATGACATGAATGATTTTGACAAAACATTAACAGAGTTATTGGGCATTTTGAGAAAAACGGAGACACAAATGAAGAAAGACAAGTCCAATTATGTTATGATGATTAACAAGACAAAGGGGAAGTTTGAAGGCAAAGGCAAAGCTAAGAAGAATTCTAAAGCTAGACAGAAGCCAAACTCTTCAGATCTCAAAGAAAAAGGAGGAGAAAATAACAGGCGATTGTCATCATTGTCACCAGCCTAGACATTGGAAAAGAAATTGCCCACTCTAGTTAGGAATTAAAGAAGAAGAAGAAGAAGAAGGAAGGCACTGAGGTCTCCACTTCAGGCATAAATGTTATAAGATAAATGTGATTACTTCTTCATTTTGATATGTGATACCAAATAGAGATCTGAAATACTTGATGTGCTAGATCTGACAAGAAGTAGAAGCCTTCATGGAAGGACAAAAATGGACAAGGTAGAGCAAGAGTTGCAGAATCTTTAGTCTACATTTAAATTTATCTTAGCCCAATGGGCATGTAATAGAATTATTAGAACTACTATTTCATTATGCCATCAAATAGAAACATTTAATTTAAAGCATTTTGTATGACAAGGATGATAAATCAATAAAGTGAGATATTAATGTTTCTATTTCAAAAGATATGATCTTGTATGGAAACACCCAAACATCTAATGATCTTTGTAGGAAAGACTTTGAGATGAGTGTTTATAACATTAATACCAAAGGATTATAATTGATAACTCAAGACTATCATTAGCAATAGTCACCTTGGATATACATATAAGAAATGCATGTCTAAAATACATATGGATGTTAATCTAGATTCCCTTGGTTATCAAACCTAAGGAAACATGTAAATCCTTGCATAATGTGACATGACATCCTTCACTAGAAGTAGTGGGAGGATAATCCTTCCATTAGACATCATACATGTGATGTATTAGATCTTATGGAACGAATGCTATAGATAATTACTTATACCACATATTCATTTACTGGTAATATGATGATATGCACTTAGTAAAATGGAAATATCTTGGAATTTTCAAGGAGATTATAAATGAAGTATGACTTTAATGAAAGTATTAAGAAACTTTGATGAGATCAAGTATTGCAAACATCAATACCATGAGTACCTTATGGAAAGAACTGTGATAATGTATCACAAGTCAAATCCATCTGAACATGATGAAGTGTCAAAATGAAGGAATTATACCATGATGAGTCATGATATGGTCATATTAATCTAATCATTTTATACCCTCATAAATATATACATATCACTAAAATAATGTACCGTCTAAATGGTTTATAAGATATCATATATGATATGATTTGGGAATGTCCCAATATGTCTAAAGGATTGAAACCTACATTGAGAAAGTACTTTCTTGAAAAGGTTCATCCACAAACCATAATTGTTGAATTATGCTATTAATCCCAATCCAATAACAAAATTGTTTTGTTGATAGGATAACTACGTTCCTAAAGGATTAGTGGGAGTAAAAGTAGAACATGAAATGTTTGAGGTCAACAAAGAGGTACAATGTGAAATAATAAGAATTATAATAAATTGTGGAATCTCGAGTTCATCATATGACACAGAACAAAATCGTTCTAGTAGAACATGTCTAAGATTGGAGGATTGTGAATCCAACAACTCACATAGGTTAGTCATGCCAGGATGAGCTAACTAATGTACTAGAAGCTATTAAGTACCATAATATGAGTAATGGCTCAAGGCCATTATGGGGTCCATGTAAGCTAACAAGGTTGGACCTTGATAGTTCCACCTAAAGGGGTAATACCTAAAGGGTGCAATAAGGTTTTGTGGCAAAAATCTACATGGACAACATAAAAGGACATATTGGTTCAATAGGTTTTCAAATTAGTTCAATTTGTTGAAAACAATAGAAATTCCTTTACTAATTGTCAAGCCTGTTGTTTTAGTTAAAATAGACTAAGAGATTTAGCATATGAAGGTAAAAAATTGGATTCCTGAAAGGGAATACATAAAAGGAAGTGTACGTCACTCAACCTAAAGGGTTTTTTAACTTCATTAATGCAAATAAAGTCTATAAACTACAAACTTCAATCTAAGATTCAAACAAGAATCTCAGAGGAAGGATCTTTTAACTTGATAAGATAGTCAAAGAGCTTGACTTGAATCAAGATAAAAGATGAAATTTTCGATTACAAAATATTTAGTGGGAGCATATATGAATATTACACATATGATGAGGAATAACACCACAATATTGTGAATATTGAGATCTGGCATGGAAAAACCCTTCTACAATGAAGGATTAAGTGAAACATATTATGAGATAAGGATCAAGATCTACAGAGATAGTTCTTTAATATTTCACAATATAAGTTTGAGTATGTGGAATAGCAAGATGTTGAAAGAATTCAATAGGGAAGGATTCAATGAGAGAGTATCTGGATTAGTCTCTCATGAAGCTTATGTTCCAATTCTTTTGAAGAATGTAAATGACATGATTAAGATGCCATAGGCTGTAACATTGGATCTATCATTGATTCTATATATGTAAGTATCCCATATAATATTGTATGTATTGGATATGAAAAGATGATATTAAAATCCAATAATGGTTATTGAATTGTCACTAAAGATATCCATTAGAACTTTAGAAGTACTTAAGGATATATTTCTAGTCAATAAGGATAGCAATAAAAGGAAGAGTTGGATGTAAAGGGTTACATTGATGAAAGCTTCCATAATGTCAAAGTGATTGCATTAAAATATGTTTTCTTTAAAATAAGAAATGTTGTTAGTTAGAAGGGTTATGAACTAATAGACATTAATTATATTCTATAATAGAAACTGAGTATACTTGTATTATGAACATAGAGTGATACTATATGGATCTAGAATTTCATATGGTGAACTTATAGATGTTCCAAGCATTGATGACTCAGTAGTAATATGATGAGAATAATGAAGCTACTTGTTAGGAAAGGAATATCAAATACCATATTGCGGTGGTTTCATATCCGAGCAAAGAGATAAGAAACATGCAACATACTGACTAACAACAAAATGTTACTAACCCAATGGATTAAGCACTTGTGTAGCCGAAACATGGTAGACATGTTTGGATCATTAAGATTGAGATTTGTGGGTGATTGGCTCTAAGAGCAAGTGGGAATCTGTTGGTAAGATATGCCCAGAGATCCAATCATATGATGGTTGACATGGCATATACCATAAAGGGTTTGATTAATACTCATAAATGCAAACTTCCAATTCATTTTTTTCATTCAGTTATGAGATAATGAGGAAACATTATGAATGCCTAAAGAATGACAATACTCAATGATGTATGTCTTCAAGTATGTGACTTGGAGGATGAGATCATTTGAATGTTAAGAATGTGTACATTCTTATTATGTCCCTAGTAGGTTGTTACTGTGGAAGGTATATAGACACCAGTAACACATAAGACTAGAGTGTGGGTTGGTTGATGATAGAATGTTAGACTGGGTGATAGACATGGGATTTGTCCCTCCTACTGGATATTGATATCCTGGCCACTTGATAAACGAGACTGAGAAACACATGCACATGCACATGTGAATCAATATATGATATTGAGGTCACATTATCTCAGATAGTCTGCTCTTGGTTCAAGGAACATGTATTGAGTGTTGAGAGGATGACGTACATGCCTCAAGTTCATCACTACAACACCTTACATAGATTATAGGTTAAAGTGTTCTCCAACTTTCCATTCACTTGGGTAGCACTGGTGTGCGACTAGGCACCACTCTTTGCTTGTGATGTCATAAGCTAGTTATGTACATTCACTACCAATGTGATATGGCATCTATAGGGTCACACACATAGGAACTCATCTAGAAGAGGAGTTTGATCTTGAATGATGATTGGATTGGTTACTAAAGTGTTTAGATACTCAATTCACACAACATATTAGTTGAATGCACCTAGCCGATTGTCCCATAGGGTGAGATGGTTGTTTGGTGTACCAAATGAGCATCTCAAGTGTTGAGACATCTGTTTCGGTTGTTAGGATAATCATAAATTGAATTGGCTAAGATCTGCCCAAATTGAGGTGTGAACTGACTTGTTCATTCTACTGAACTGATCGACTTGGATCAACTCAACTCAATTCACCAGACAACCATCTGGGTGAGCGAGATGACCGTATCACATGTGTGAGATCACTCAGTTAGGTCAGAGGAAGGTTCTAGATACTTTCCCAGATCATTTCAATTGCACAATACTTGTGGTGTAAGGAATTAATGTCTAGCATTAATGAGAATTGAATTGCCAATTTCAAATGTGCTTGGGAAATTGCAAAATGACCATATCGTGGTACAAGGAAACTGTCTTGTAGTGTCAGACAATTGTCTGGTCACTAGATGATCGTCTCATGGTTCGTAGGTTGCAAAAATGCAAGATCTTCTAGTCCCTTCCACTCCCACACAGATCTTGAACATATTGGGAACCCTATCCCTAACCCCACCTATAAATAGAGTGGTACTGGGGGCTTCCTAGAGTACAACAACACAATTGAGAATTAGTTTCTATGACAATTGTTGTCCCCTCTGGTTGTGGTAACCAAGAGAGCCCAATCAAGTCCTACCCAACTAGAAAGGGATAGCAAGGGAGAGAACAACTGAGGATCGTTGTTGCCGGAGAGTAAGTTGGTGACTAGTACACCAACAAGAGGGACAACTCCTTCCTGTCTGTTCTAGTTGAATGACATGAGTTCTAGTTGGTCTATGCAGACTACTCTAGAGGCAAAAGTCCTTTGGATACAGTTAGGAGGGCAAGGTCAATCTGTATTGTGATGCCCTGACATACCACAAACAAGATTACTCAAAACCAAATGCGTAATTGTAACTAAGCAAGAAGATCACTGCAAAAATATAAGAAATTAAAACCAAATTCACAAAAGCACCATTAGCCAAAAACTTATCACATATAAGTCCACAAGCCTGTCACATGCATTGCATATCATACCATAAGGTTCTTACATCACTGTTCTCAGACATTCTTGTCATCAACCTGTTACCTGAGCTACATGTTCCACATATATACATATATACCTATCATATTTTACATACATGGATGACAATCTCAAAAACCTTGTATTGATAACGTATCCACAAAACACATTGAGAACAACCCCAAAGACCTGAGTGTATAGGGACAACATCTAGGACTCTATCACCAAAAGACTAACATCACATCCAACCTTATCATCTATTGGTATTGCTTCTTCTCTTCCTCAGTTACACGATCTCTATCTCTTTGTGCACGACCACCTAAAAGATGTGGAAACCCATGGGGTGAGGACAAACATCCCAGTGAGAGATATAACATTCTGACAATGTCTATTGAAGCACAGATAATTAAGTAGGTAGATAAAATACTTAGCAAGTTGAGAAGATTTAGCTAAACGATATGTATCCAATAGATAAAGAAGATTAAGAAAAACTAGGTAGTTACCACTAAGTAGTGTAACAATTAATATTCTAAGAAGAAATATGAAGAGCATGTACAATAGTTAACTTCTCTTACCGCCTTATAATTCAAGAAATCTGTACAAAGATAAGACAAAAGGAAACATCAATGTTATTCACATTTGTCCCTAAGTAAGCACACTGCACAACTGTGTTACATCTTTTATTATTTCCCTGAGGATTTGAGTTGTACCACCCAAATCTAATCGACCACTACTAAGTCAAAATCAGTGCCATACAAGGTTAATGGAAGAGTTGGAATCCACAAACTCCCCAACACCTCTTGGTCAACATAAGAGAAAACACCGCAGAGACATATCAGTCAACTACAAAAGTGACATATAGTCAAGCTGAAGGATTGGCTCACATATGGACATCCACACATAATAACACCTATCCCACCTTGGTACAGGTAAAGGTGCTAGAAGAACAAGCTCATGCATGGCCATTCTAAAAAGAAGGATTGGCTCACGCATGGCCATCCATACCACTAGAAGAGTAGCTCACGCATGACTGTCTGACACAACCTATAATTGTGGAAGCAAGGAGATACTCGAATTTCACCCCCGCATATTTAAAAATATGCACTCTGAGTTTCCCATAGGAATTGGTCGTTTAATCATCCAACACTAAGACTGACGCCAGAATGGATCTATGGCACATGGCACCTACATGATTAGAGTTTCACTAGATTAATTAAGCCAATTGGGTATCTTTTAGCATCAATCAAGTTACAACGTACAAATCCAAAACAAACTATATGAATATAAGAGAAAGGTGCAAATCCAAAAGATATAAAATGCATAAGGTGTAAGCTAGTGACATCATCACCACATGACACTTGTAGCACTTCCATTCACAAGGCCATCACCAATATCACATCACTGTGGGATATCAATCCTTCAATCATGTCACTAGAGGATGTTACCTTACAATAGGAATCGAGCCTCCACCAGGTCATAGGACCCATCACATCAATGTGATCTCATCATATATCATCAAGGCCTACAGCCATCACCCTATATAACATAATTATCATCACAACATGCACAAGCTATGTCATTCATTTCACATGCATGGTTAGAGGCTCATAAATAAGAGAGAGAAATCATTATGATATGATAATCAATCCAAGTATGATAAGTAACATATCACATGAGCCAAAACTAGGGTTAGGGTTTCAAACCTATAGCCGATTAGGGTTTCATTACACCATGCAATCACCAAACCTAATATTCCTCACCTTCCACATAGTTGGAGTGTATTAGGGTTAAGCACTATCATTATTATGATTAGTTAAGCATATTAACATCATTAGGTATCAATGATCAACTTCTTGTACATGTGATTCTTTGATACCAAGTCATATACATATAATAACCATGTGTTCATGTATGAAACACCCACCATAAGATATGTGTCTGACCACCCATCAGGGTTGGTCACGACTGAGACACATCAACATGGTTGCGACCGAAACACACCATGGTCACAATCAGATGTCATGACAAAAAACAAAAGCATGTCTCGACCTCCCCTAGACATGGTGTCTCAATTGCAATAAAACTAATACATTCTCTTGACCGAGAAAAGCCAAAACAAACCAATCGTAGAACAAGGTGCTATGGTTTTGACTGAAATAAGACCATGTGTATCGACCCAAGCATAAAACAAAGAGTAGCGACCAAAACAAAACAAGGTGTTATGACATACAAGGTTAAGTTATCTAAGAAAAACTTTACCCATCATCAAAACAGAGATGAACCTCAACTAAAATAGGAGATCATCACAACAAAATAGGAGATATCCTCAAAGAAAACCACCATCATCAAGGAGGAAAACTTCTCATAAACATTGGTCAACGAAAACCATAACACATGTGTCATGAAAGAACCTCATGAAAGAGAGATAAACCACGTTTAACACATCAAAAATAGAACCTAAACTTCACAATACATCAAGGTACACAAGCATCACACATGTGGTCAAAACCAAGGTCAAAAGATAGGAAGAAAACCACCATCATACAAACATCTCCAAAATTGGGTACCCTACATTGGGATTTTGGGTTTTAAGCAAACCAAGCATGATAACCACCATCATTCAAGCTCTAGTACATGATATCATCTACTAGCTCGTTAGGATCATGATTTAGAGATAGAAACCGCAACATGAAAGCAAATAAAAGTGCAATAATAGAGAGGGTAGAGTGTTATATAACCCACCTTAAGGAAGATTTCAACTCCAAGGATCACTAGCTCCAAGAAAATGATCACCAAGGGTGATGAAGGTCCACCAAAAGCTCCACTTTTAGCTACAAGATCACCTCAAGAACAAGAAGACACCAAGGTCAAATATAGCTCAAGAAAAGAGGGTAAGAAACCCTAGGTCGAACCAAAAGAAGAAGGGAGAAAGAGAGAAGAAACTTCCTCTCACTTGGGTACCACCTTGTCAAAGCATGGTCTATGACCCTTGTAATGAGGATTTTCTCTCCAAAACGACCACCATGGATAGTCCACATTCTATGGCCAAGAAAAGAGAGGGAGATAGGGTAGAAGATCCAAGGAAAATGTCACCAAAGAAAGGAAAACACTTACTAAGGTTGAAGATGACCGACAACCACCACATGCAAGGGATCTCGGTCACCAAAGCTCCAAGGATCAAATCTCCTTGCTCCACCAAGCTCCAAGGATGAGAAAAAGAGAGGGAGGAAGAAGGAAGGCCAAAAGGTTCACTCGCATGGAGAGAAGAGGGTTTATATACTTGAGGAGGAGGGAGGTAAGGTGGAGATGAGGTGTCAAAACCTAAAGGCACCAAAGGGACACTTGTCTACAAAAGAAACCAACATGCAACCACTATATGCATGCATGTATGACATGGTGATACAAACTATGTTGGGTCTCGACCACTTAGTTTCCCAATACTTGACTTCGCTCGCAACACGGAGGTTGAAATAAGAGCATCATATCCATTCTGGTCAAGACAAAAGGTCACCAAGACACCAAGGTCGATACACACCACAAAAGGACAAACTTTATCGACCCAGCCACTCTAAAACCATCATGGCCGAGAAAAAAACCTAAGGAAGGTGTCTCGGTCGAGAAACACCCCAAAACATAACACAAGGTCGAGACAACGGTCCCTACACTCAACCATGCACACATGGTCGAGACTAAGCAAACCCTAGAAACCCTAATTACCTATAGTGATGCCACCACTCATCCATGACTCAACCAAGGCACCTAAAGGATCACACACACTCTCTCTCTCAGGTTTCCAAGGAAGGTATGGTGTAATGACCTCACTTTTAGCATCCCCCAATTAAGGAAAGACCTTAAAGTTGAGAGCCATTACATATATTCCCAAGGATCCAGATTAGTCAAATAACAAATTATAGAAAAAAAATCAATTAAATTTCAAATATTTTATACAAATTGTAAAATTATATACCTCATGGGACTAATACCTATTGCGAAGAATTATCATCTATTTAATCCTCCTGCACAGTTTTAATACCTTCCATGGATTTGATCTTTATCTTCATATTTGTATCTTGTGTATCAAGTACCTAAAATGATGACAAACAAAATCTCGATCATCATATTTCTATATTGGTATGTGGTTTCATTCAATAATCACAAGTACATATAATCAACCATCAACTATTTTCACATAAGAACATGAATTTTCTTTCATATTCTAACCCATATTTGGTCTACTGTCTCAGGTGTATCCACTATCCATCATTGGACTTATGTGTGTTACCCTTTGATCAGTGTAACCTATGGTTTAGAATATCATTATTTACTTTATGTGATATTCATAGGGACTTTATAACTTGCATGAAATAAATAAACATCTAATAGATATCATTCATTCAATTGTCGAGAAACCTTGGCAAACGTCGGAAGTCAATACATGTAATAATAAGCATAACCATGTACCTTAATGGTGAACCATGACATTCTCAAAGCATATATTCCAATCAAGAAGGCAAACTAAGCAATTAACTCTAATTTGCATGTATGTAAATCCTAAAGAGTTGCTAATCATATTAATCACACTAAATCATATTTGGTCTTAATCTAGGATTTAGGTTTCCTTGACCTTGAGTTGTCAATAGAATTATGTTTGATACCGTAGTATCCATGTTCATTCACCTAATGCCTTAAGAAACCTAATTCATATTATGTGTTTCCATGATTATTAAATCTACCATATTATAGAACCATGAACATTTACATCAGATTAAGTTTATTAATCAACATAACAAGATATGACCTTGATTTCATAATCTTGCTTATTCACATGCATATTTATCCACTTTATTAACCCTAATTGTCATCTTTATTATCATGGTCACCAGATTATTCAACAATATCATAGCATATCTCAAAATAACCAAATTTACTATTTTAAGCATCATGATCACCAAAACTATGGTTTTTATACATTAATCATCATTTTAATGCATATGGCACTACTTTTAGAACAAGAATCATAATTGGACCTCAATTATATTTTATTTGCACTCTTGTCATTCTCTTGATCATTTTGATATGTAATTTTACTATTTCTCGAGCATCTTAGCAATTTATATAATTAAAGCAAGATATGCCATTATTCCTAGTTCTGAGGCCACATGGTGCCTCTTGATTGGTCAGAGATCTGTGCCTCTTAGGATCCAATACACAACTGAGACCCCATGGTTTGTCTATGGGCCGAGCCTGAACTAAGCGGTTCAAGGCTAACCTGACACAGGCTCTGCCCTGCATCTTCCTTGCACACATGCGAGTGTTCGTGCACACATATGCAAACCACTATCAGTAGCATCCATGGCGCTACAAGCAACACTCCATCTAGCACCCAACTTCTAGGTCACCGAGGGTGGCATCTTCTGGGCACCACCCTCTCCCACCATCATTGTTGCAATGTTTGATGGTTGTCTCTAGTGCCCATCCTCTCGATTACCAAGGAGTTATTTATTGGATTTATAGGGTTTTGCGACTCTCTTCAGTGCTTTCTCAAGCACCAATTTCGACGGGTTTTATGGAATAACCTACCTAGTCTACTTCTATGACCTCCATTTGTGGTCCTTGTCTTTCGTCCTTCCATTCTCTCTCTCCCTCTCTCTTTCTGGCTTCTCGCCAATAGGAGACAACCCCTTATTCTTCCTTCAGACGTTACTCCGCTCCCTAGTCTCCCTGGAGAGGTGTCAACTACTACCCTTAATAGGAACGGGTGCTATCCACCATCTCTCCTAAAAATTGACTCACTTCATCGATCATGCCGTTGCAACTTGCTCATAGGAGGAGACCTCATCTATAGTAGGTCAGACGCTTTATTGGTCTATCTGTGTGTTGTCATGACTGCTTCCCATGGAAGGTCAAAACAACCAAGACAGATCAGCTTGAAGTAGTTCGTTCATCGTCTCCCTTAGTCACTGGGGTCAGTAGGCATATTGCCCCAGAGAAAACCCTAGTCCTCCATGGACGATGAAGGACCTAGCATGGAGAGGAAGATAGCCTCGCTTCATGGAATAACCACCTCCACGATAGAAGGGCTAGGGATACTCCTTTAATAGGTAGTCTTAGGTGCATGGATTGATTGATTTCCTTATTAGTATACGATTGGCAAGACAACACCTTTAGGAAATAACTAATCACATGCATCCCATATTCCCTTATTTATTGACTCTTAAGACTTTTTATTCTATAAATCTTGTTGCTATGTGAATGAAATCCCATATTCTATAAAACATGGATTTGGCAACATTGGATGTGAAAGGGAAAAACAATTAATACCTTTCCAATATATATTTAGTGGGTGGGATTTATGGGATATCTTTTTGATACAAAACATGCCCTTTTAGACATTTATTTAAAACAATTATCATTGTCCTAGGTAATATCCTTTTCCTCCCATTTTCTATAATTCTCTTTATTTTCATTATCATTTTCGAGTTTATAAAGGTTAAGTCGAGATAATGTTATTCGGTGCATCAACATTGTGTTGCCTCTCTTGATGAGATAACTAATCCTTTAATTATCCAAAACACCATGTACTTTATTTTCCCTTGGAAACAAGACAACTATTTCATTTATCATATCAAAATCCATTATTATTTATTTATAAATGAATTCCTTTTATTTAACTTGTGCCACAAGCACCCATGCCACAATGGTGATTAACATTAATATTCCACCAATAATACCATTGGGGAATTTACAAATCAATTTATACATAATTTAATTTTTACCAAAATTGAGGATATTACATTCACCCCTCCTTAAAAGGATTTTTGTCCTCAAAATTCACACCTAGTAAGCTCACGGTGAATGATAAGTCATCTTAATTTCAAACCTTAGGGCTAACAAACCCTACTTAGTATATATTATTGATATGCAAACTTCTCACATTATTACTACGATTGGCACTTGAATTCAATTTAGGGAGTATTTTACATGACATCATCTTTTGGTGATTACTTTTTTAGTGGTGATTTCATTTCACTTAGTGACTATCCTTTCACCTAGGTTTTCTCAACCTATTATTCATTTATTTCCTCATAAGGGTGAGGTAACACCTCCAACCCTAGACCATGTCATCAAAACTTAACTTAAGTTATTCATGCTTTATATGTCATCTTTAAGCATAACATGTGTCTACCCAATCTCCCTCCCTCATAATGAGATGAAATAAGAATTTGGATTCAGCCCAAAAAAAAGTTCATCCCATTCAAAGAGTAGAGATGGTATTCCCATACATTATCTTAAAATGTCACACTTTAGGTTTAATCATACTCGGCATGACTCTAGACCACACATGCTTTTAATTCCCCAATATTTTTAGATTTCATAAAATCAAATATCCTTTTCACTCTTGAGTTTTTACACAAATCCTCTTAAGATTTCATTATTATATGACTTCTTTATATCTTTTACATTTTACACCTCAGGTACTGTGAGCCTTAGCCACTTCCTTGAGGTCTCTAGGGATATAGGTACTTTTTGGAGTGATCTCATCCTTATGCATCTAGGGAGTGCCCCTCACATTCACCCATTGGCCACATGAACATCATGAATGTAGCTAATCTCTTAAGGCATGGGCCTTGGGAAAATGTATTTGTTACCTCCTGACCAAATGGTCTTATGCATTCAAGTAATAATCAATTCCTAATCCCATTGATCCATGTACCTTTAGTACTCCCTACTTGACCTTAGGATTGACTTCGGGCTCTATCCTTCCCAAGGGTTCATCATTAGCACATTATTTTTTTATGCAATTCTTTAAACTAGATTCCTTTGTCTCTTATAATGCTCATTATTCACTTTATGTCCCCTCATTGGACTCATGGCAACATTTCAAGGCAAATTTCTTTTTTGGGCTCGGTCTCATACGATCAACGACTTCTATAGTGACTTTTCCTCATGTCCCTCAGAGATGGCATACTTGAGTTCAAAGAATCATACTCAATATATGTGTTTTCAATTCTTTACATGGTTACCTCAATATTTAAATTGGTTTAGTCAACTTACCTTTCTATGGAAGGTCCTAACCTAGGGTGTGTTCTTGTCTCATAGGAGGAATATAGGCGCTCTAGACACAACATGACCCCAAGGTCTAAGGTTTTGCCTCCCCCATAGGTCATTTCCCACTCTTGGGTTGACCCACCCCGGGTTGGCTCACTAGCTCTAAAGGTTTCATACTTTCATAAAGGGAGCATTACTTATTCATCCAAAGATAGGATAAGGCAATGAGAAAGTTATATTCATATTTTCATCTTCATGTATGATCATTGGCTACTTATGTTTCTCATGTATATACTAATGCATTTTCTTTCTAAATTCTCATCTTATTCTCTGTGGGAACTCCATTTCTAGAGTATTCATGTGGAGGACCTTTTCTCTAGGGTGGTCCCTACAGTGGACACATTGTGTATGGGCCTTATCCTAGTCACATGTCGACTTAATGTGGACCTTTGTCTCAAACAAGAATATGACCTGAAGTGATATGATCACCTGTCAACTTAGTATGGACCTATCTCTCACCTAAGCATATGACCTGAAGTGATCCATTTCTTACATCCCACATGTTTCACTTACATCCATCAGAGATAGTTGAGAAGTGTTTCTTATATAACTTTTTGTTCATAAGTTTCTTTTCTTATTAATGTCTTCTTCCACATGCACACGTGCATGGAAGACTGAGTCACTTAACTCATTTATATTCATATTCTTTCACATGCATCCTTCATGCATAGGTTACCAGAACATTTATATTCTCTCTTTCCTCTTATCCTAATTGGGTTCATACGGGTAGGGTACTATATCGCCACACTATTCACATTTCTCATGATTAGGGATTTAGGGTTAGGGTTAGGGACTACACCCTACCTCTTAGGGTTTCCATGTCCCTTTACACCCTAGGGTTCTTTTAAACCAACCATAGTCCCATCTAGGGTTAGCCTCCATGGGAAAACCCATATAACATTTTCTCTTTACTTTATCATTATCTCCACATCCCATGTAAATTATTATTTACATGTACATTACCATTTCTATATTACATGTACATTAATTAGCAAAGGATACAACATCTCAAAAACCCTTTAGATGAGGAGAGAACTATTCTTTTGGGGTTTATTTATCAAGAGTATGAGAAGTGGATGAATCAAGATGAGAAGGAACCCTAAAGGTATTTTACTTCGACCAAAGACTTCTTACTTCGACCAAAGACCCTAAAGGGAGCATTCTTTATTCATCCAAAGATAGGATAAGGCAATGAGAAAGTTATATTCATATTTGTAAGCCGACTAGGCAGTGTGGAGGAAAATTTTACTTCGACCAAAGACTTCTTACTTTGGCCAGGCAGGATGGATAGGTTCGGAAGTCCGTGTAAGCCGACTAGGTAGTGTGGAGGAAAATTTTGCCATCCACCAATCGTGGTCCCTTCTAGACACCATTTCCTTTAGAAAATGTCCTAATAATTCCCTCATATTTCTATTGATTACTTGAAATTATAAACTATTAAACATTATTTGAAAAATCTGGTGCTCTAATACCAAATGTAATGACCTCACTTTCAGCATCCCCCAATTAAGGAAAGACCTTCAAGTTGAGAGCAATTACCTATATTCCCAAGGATCCATATTTGTCAAATAACAAATAATAGAAAACAATTTCAATTAAATTTCAAATATTGTTTACAAATAGTAAAATGATATATCTCATGGAACTAATACCTATTGAGAAGAAGTATCATCTATATAATCCTCATGTATAGATTTAATACCTTCCATGGATTTCATCTTTAACTTCATATTTTATCTTGTCTATCAACTACCTAAAATACAGATAAACAAAATGTTGGTCAGCATATTTCTATAGTGGTATGTGGGCTCATCCAATAATCACAAGTACATACAATCAACCATCAATTATTTGCACATAAGAACATGAATTTTCTTTCATATTCTAAACCCATGGCTGGTCTACTATCTCAGATGTATCCACTATCCATCATTGGACTTATGTGTGTTACCCTTCGATCAGTGTGACCTAGGGTTCAGAATATCATTATTTACTTAATGTGATACTCATAGGGACTATATATTTTGCATCAAATAAATAAACATCCAATATATATCATTCATTCAATCTTCGAGAAACATCGGAAAATGTCAGAAGTCGATACATGTAATCATAAGTGTAACCATGTACCTTAATGGTGAGTCATGCATAGTCGATACATGTAATCATAAGTGTAACCACGTACCTTAATGGTGAGCCATGTAGATTATATAAACATTCTCTAATCATATATTCCAATCAAGAAGGCAAACCAAGCAATTAACTCTAATCTTCATGTATGTAAATCCTAAAGAGTCACTAATCATATTCATCACATTAATCACACTAAATTCTACTTGATCTTAATCTAGGGTTTGGGTTTCCTTATCCTTGAGTTGTCATTAGAATTATGTTTAATACCCCATTATCCATTTACATTGATCTAATGACTTAAGAAACCTAATTCATACTATGTGTTTCCATGATTATTAATTCTACCATATTATAGAACCATGAACATTTATATTAGATTAAGTTTATTAATCAACATAACAAGATCTGACCTTGATTTCATAATATTGATTATTCACATGCATTGTTACCCACTTTAATAACCCTAATTGTCATCTTTATTATCATGGTCATAAGATTATTCAACAATATTATATCATATCTCAAAATAACCAAATTTACTATTTTAAGCATCATGATCACCAAAACTATGGTTTTTTTACATAAATCATCACTTTAATGTGTATCGCACTACTTTCAAGATAGGAAGCATAATTAGGCCTCAATTATATTTTATTTGCA
Organism: Alisma plantago-aquatica; assembly: GCA_963693085.1. Taxonomy (NCBI): domain Eukaryota; kingdom Viridiplantae; phylum Streptophyta; class Magnoliopsida; order Alismatales; family Alismataceae; genus Alisma; species Alisma plantago-aquatica. The sequence continues at coordinate 302,902,933 of OY856410.1, read as the reverse complement.
TTCCTCTCATTGCTCGATCATTTTGATATATAATTTTACTATTTTCGTGCATCCTATCCATTTCTATAATTAAAGCAAGATATACCATTATACCTTAGTTCCGCCTCCACATGGTGCCTCCTGATTGGTAGGAGATTTGTGCCTCTCTGGATCCATTACACAGTTGAGACTCCATGGCTTGTTCTTGGGCTGAGCCTGAACTGGTCGGTTCAAGGCCAACCCGACCCAGGCTCTACCCCACGTCTTCCTCACATACCTACCACTGTTTGTCCGTGCAGACGCAAACCATTGTTAGTGGCATCCACGATGCAGCAAGCAACACTCTGTCTAGCGCCCAACTTCCAGGTTGTCGAGGGTAGCGTCTTCTGGGGCTCCACCCTCTCCCACCATCGTCATTGCAATGTCTGAGGGTTGTCTTTGGCACTCATCCTCTCAATTACCAAGGAGTCAGTTGTTGGGGTTACATGCATCTGTGGTGCTCTTCAGGGCTTCCTTAGGCACCAATCCCAATGAGTTTTATGGCATCACCTCCCTGGTCTACTTCTCTTTCCGCCATCCATGGTCCTCATCTTCCGTACTTCCCTTCTCTCTTTCCCTCTCTCTTTCTACTTCCCGTATGCAAGAAGAAGCCCCCTATTCTTCCTTCAAATGTTTCTCATCTCCCTGGTCTCCCTAGAGAGGTGTCAACTACTGCCCTCACTAGGAATAGGTGCCATCCACCATCTCTCCAAGACACTGCCTTGTTTCACCGATCATTTTGTTGCAACTTGCTCATATGTAGAAACCTCGGCTACACCAGGTCAGATGCTTCTTTGGTCTATCTATGCATTGTCATGATTGCTTCCCATTGAAGGTTAAAACAACAAACATGGAGTAGCTTGAAGAAATCTATTCATCGTCCCCCTTAGTTTGTGGGGTCGGCAGGCATCTTGCCCCAGAGAAAACCCTAGGCTTCCTTGGATGAGGAAGGACCTAGCGTAGTGAGGAAGATAGTCTCGGTACATGTAATAGACACTTCCACAATAGAAGGGCCAGGAGTAGTCTTTTTATAGGTAGTCTTAGGTGCATGGATCGGTTGATTTTCTTATTAGTATACGATTGGAAAGGCAACACCTTTAGGAAATAATTAATCACATGCTCCCACATTCCCCTATTTATCAACTCTTAAGAATTTTTATTCTATAAATCTTGTTGCTATGTGAATGAAACCCCATCTTCTATAAAACATGGATTTGGCAACATTGGATGTGAAAGGGAAAACTAATTAATACCTTTCCGATCTACATTTAGTGTGTGGGATTTATGGGATATCTTTTCGATACAAAACATGCCCTTTTAGACATTTATTTAAAACAATTATCATTATCCTAGGGAATATCACTTTCTTCCCATTTTCTATAATTCTCTTTCTTTCCATTATCATTTTCAAGTTTATAAAGGTTAAGTCGAGATAATGTTATTATCAACATTGTGTTGCCTCTCTTGGTGAGATAACTAATCCTTTAACTATCCAAAACACCATGTATTTTATTTTCCCTTGGAAACTAGAAAACTATTTCATTTATCATATCAAAAGTCATTATTATTTACTTATATGTGAATTCCTTTTATTTAACCTTTTTAACAAGCACCCATGCCACAATGGTGATTAACATTGATACTCCACCAACAATACCATTGGTGAGTTTACATATCATTTTTTACATAATTTAATTTTTACCAAAATTGACGATATTATAGAAGTTACACACTAGGTGTGGAAAATTGAAATATAACCCTCACATTTGGGTAAATTGCAATTTGACCCAAAACACGCACAGAAATCACAAACATCATCCAAACAAGCTCAAACTGCAAACTTAAGCTCTCCACAAGCTCTAAAAGCATCTCAAAGGACTAGATAAAGGTTCTAAGCACTTAATCAAGAAAAACAAACAGGGTTAGCCCAAAAAATAGGTCAAGGGTCTTACAAGCAGTCTGTGGCGAGACTGTGGGAGTCACTGCAGAAGCTATCATGTCTACTATTTGTGGTGAAGACTAGGAGCTACACATCACCATCCAAGAGAAAGTAGAACACAGTTGCATTGCAACGAGTTTTTTTCACTGGACTTGCTCTAGGATCAGGTATAAATCATTAAAATATCCATCCTATTTCATAGTAGTTGATGATTTTATTGTTATGGGAATACAGATAGATAAAATTTTTGTTTCTACTGCTATATTTTGTGCTTGTATTTCCCGATAGATTCTACCTACCAATCAGGTATGGATAATATCAAAGCTAACATCTCTATCATACCTCTTAACTTATGTAGGATACTAGACCTTACCAATGCGCTACCTTTGGATCTATGGGCTCTATAGGTGTGGGTGAATAGAGATGAAACCACTTAACCAAAACACCAATAGAAGGTTAAGATGATAGTGGTTCCAACCTCCAATCTAGGAGATGCACATACACTACGTAGAGGAGTCCATTTTTAGGATTTTCAACTATGTTGCACTTATTATATTCCATTATAAGAGTTCCAATATATAGACCAAACTTTTACGAACAAGGTCTAAACTAGCATTCCTTTTTAGGTCAATGAGACAATAACCATTACAAAGGTCTTACCCATCTACCTATCAAGAATCTTCCACCTTCACCAAGGTCTTATCCATTCTTGTAGAAGATCTTCATCCTTTAATCAACCCTTCCTGCTTCAAGGAAGTCACCTTCAAATGACCAAGTTTCTAGAATGAATTGGGAAAGAGAGTGGAGAGATTTACAAGTGTACATTGGAGCAACTCTCTTACAAGGATCCAAACTCACTCAAATTGGATGTAGGGTAGTAAACAAGCTTGAAGGAGATTAGGGTCTCTTGGAGGTAAAAACACTCAAATTTAGCAAGGGAGCATAGAAGGAAAACTTGGAATGAAGTCCAAGGGGACTTTTTATAGTTGAGGTTGCCTATATCTAGTAGAGACACTTGGGGTCAAATACTATCTATTTTGGGTATTGCAACAGATATGTTTTCCAGTTTTGTAACACTTTAATAGTTAGAAACATTTTGATGTACTTCATTGTACAGTTTTGTCAACTAAGTTACCTTTTAGGAAACTTGACCAAAAACACTATATGAAAAAACAAATTGCAGTTGTCAGTCGAGTTTATCTAGGATGAAACTTGATTGATGGTCGTAATTGAATTTTTCTGTGCATGGTGTTAGTCGAGTTGCCACTAGGAAAAACTCAGCCGCCATGGGTATTGTTAAGAGACATGTTGGTTGTCGGCTGAGTTGCCACCAGGACAAACTCGGCTGACAAGCAAGTTTGTAACTTCTTATAATAAATGCCCAAAAGTTGCTTAAATGTCCAAGTTAAGTGCTCTTAAGTTTTCGTTAAGCTTAGTTACAAGTCATGCATTCAATACAAATGTTAACAACATGATTTTAATAGAGATATCATTTAATATTCAAAACTTGCATTTGCATTGATTTTGACTTGATTTTAGGAAAATTAGAGTTTGCTAATTTCATCATCTTCATGTACCTAATACCTAAAATTAATCTCAAATTGAAATATTAGATGCACATAAAATGGAGTGGTTAAGCCATCATTAAAATATGGACAATGTAAAATTGTTAGGTCAACATTCTCCCCCTTTTTGAATATGAAAAACCATTCCTTAACCTATTGGAAAGAACTAAAGTTTTATTACAGTTTACCTTTGATATGTAGGGGGATACATGAATATATAATGGCAATTTCTTGTCTTAGTTTATGCTTACCTTTACATGTAAGGTTAGTTCCTTCAAAAACACAACCCCTGCTTATGTTTTCTATTTGTATACCTTTTTCGTAAGCAAAAAGATATGCAAATATAGATCAATTTCAATATTTTTACAAGCTATTTCTCCCCTTTGTCATATCAAAAAGGGAGGGTCTATAAGATCTAGGTCATATCTTATTTAAAAAACAAGCACCATATACAAGCACCAAGCACAAATATCTAGAGATGGAACTGATAACATTAAGGCATGATCAAAATATAAGAGTGCATACACCAAAACTCATGAAAGTAGCAAAGCAAAGTGTTAAGGGTGCATAGCGTAATGATTACAACAAAGGTAAATTAGTCCATTATGAAAACAAAAATAGTGAATAACAACAAGAAGAAGTAAATAGTAGCCTCTGATACATGTGCCCTATGCAAATACATGCTAATCTCGCAAAATGACAGGTACATGGGCACTTTAAGTCCTAAGCATTGAACATCAAGATCATCTATATCCAGGTCATCCTGATCCAGGTCATCCTGATCCAGGTCATAGTCTTCATCACTAGTTGGCTTTGGTCTTGTAGAACATGTGGGTCCAACATTAGCCTCATCACCATCATCATCCCCAACACCATCAAATTAATCTACCTCACCACCATCATCTTCATCATCATCCTCAAGACCCTCATCACCTTCCTCAACTATCTCCATATCCTCAGGAGGAGAAAATGAGCATGTAGTCATCCATATGAGATGTTGCTCATACAAGGACATACTGGTAGCAAGCAATACCTTATCTTGCTCAAACATTGGTGTAGAAACCCCATAAAATTCTACAAGCACAATTGAGGCAGTCTAGGTAGGAGAGAAAGTAGCTGAGTAATAGTCAGTTATGGATGAGATGAAGTAGGTGTAGGTCCAGCAACAATATCAGGGTGTGCACCGTAAGAAGCATACAGATGTGTTGTGTAGAACCGATCATATGATAGGTAGCATAGTTAGCGGCTGAAAGGGATGGTTGTTATGGTGGATATAATGAAGGAAAGGATAGGTTCATGTTGGACTTTATGTGAACTAGGTCCTGGTGGAGATGTTCTTGAACCTGTAGATGACATGCATTTTGATGCATCATGTGCCCCATGAGAAATTCACTAGACATAGATAAAGAAGCCCTATCAGGTCTAGGTGGTGTAGGAGGAGGCCAACTGAAGGAGGAGGCACCAGGGGTAGAGGATCTATAGCATTGGGATGACTTCTTCATTGTGGTTTCATTGATGGAAACACCTTTCCTATTTTGAGTGTAGTTTATATATTTGAAAAGGGATTTCTTAATCATAAAATGAAACAAACAATAGATGAGATTAGGATTAGGAGGATGGGAGTCCTGCATGTTCTTCTCATAGTCAAAATAGGTCTTTTGTTGATGGATGTAATGGGCCCTTTTTCCTTGGATACCATGAAGGATATAATACACTATCACTATAGAGTTATCTTCAATGTCTACTTGATTCTTCTTTAGATGGATATTGATATTTACAACGAGATAAATGATGTGTGTCTTTAGATCTAGGAGAGAAGATGGTAGGGTGGGTTTCTTCCTATAGAGTAGCACATGCTTCTCCAAGACTCTGTGAATATCTTACAGAGATAATCCAGGATGAAATCTCTTGTAGAATTCCTCTGGGTCGAGTAGGTCAAGGTGGTTGGGATAGGTGGACATCCAATTATATGTGTACAAGGATCCAATCAAATAGGTAGGCTATCCTCAACGATTGTGATACTAGTCCCTACAATCATGGAGGTATGAATGATTTGGGTGTTAGGTGGTGGTACTAGGGTAGTGTTGTTCCATGTAAGGTTATCATATAAACCATGACTTGCTTTTGTTTTAGCTTAAGAATTGAAAAATCAATAGCATTCGACACAAAGAGCACCAAGACTTTGTCTAAGAAAAAGCTTCTTGATTGTAGTCAAGAACTTATCCCTAGTTTCCACCACATGTTTAAAAGGAAAGGGGCACAAGGGAGTAGCTATTTGTATTGATTAATATCTTGAGTATGGATAAAAGAGGCTTCATCATAGGAAATGATGTATGTTGCAAGAGTTGTGTGAGGAGCAAAGGTGTTAGTAGATATGGAACTTCGTTTTCTCTTAATTTTCTTCATGGGAGATTTTAAAGGTGGAGAGAGAGAAAAGAAAAAAGCTCACAATCAATGGACAACAATAGAAAACCTCCAAAATGAGCTAGTATTAGGCTAGGTAGATGATTTAGGACCTAGGTAAGCTAGGAAAAGGGTTGCGAAAGGTCTAGGGTAGAGAACGAACAAGAAGAGAGGGTTGTCGGTCGAGTTTCTCTAGTTGGGAGGGAGAAACTCGACTAGAACTGTTTTGTCAAACGTGGCATAGTTTTGTCAGTCGAGTTAGCTCAACTTGGTCGACGACGATGTTGTTCAGTTCTCAAGATGACCTATCGGTCAATTACCCTAGGGCAAACTCGACCAATGGTAGGGTGTATCACAAATATATGAAATCTAATTCTAGGGTCCTAGAACCCTACGTAAATTAATTTAACTCGCCTAACATGTATATAAAGCATATAGAATCACTTTTTAATCATCGTGGGATACTATTTGTGTTAAAATAGGAGTTTTTCAAATTAAGCATCATTTGAGCAAAAATAAGGCAATTAACATGACATTTTAAGCAAAAAGGAGCAAATGATATACAGTTTTGAGCAAAAATATAGAGGAGTTGATTAGAATCTTAGCTAGGAGTCATAGAGTTATTATCAAAGGCAGAAATAATCAATTTTGGTCGAATAAAATTAGATTTCTCTTTAACTAGAGGTTTTGTGAAAATATCCACAAGTTGATTTTCTGTGTCCACATGAGTGATGTATATGTCTTTCTTAGCAATGTGGTCATGAAGGAAATGATGGTGGACCAATATATTTGATTATCTCTAGTGCTCTGTTATGTAATATAGGATTGTTGACAAGTTAATTGTATTAGCATTATCACAAAAGATAGGAGAATCATCATAGAAAATATCTAAGTCTTGGAGCATTTGCTTCCTCTAAAGGACTTGGCCACAACAACTACCACATGTAATGTATTCAGCCTCAGTAGTTGATAGAGACACATTATTTTGCTTCTTAGAAAACCAAGAAACTTAACATGCTCATAGGAGGAAGAAAATGTCACTTGTGCACTTTCTATCAACTAAGCACCCAACATAATCTGCATCACTATAGGCTATAAGAGTAAAGTCCCTTGACTTAGGATAACATAGTCCAAAATTTTGAGATTCATCTAAGTACCTTAAAATTCTCTTAATAACTACTAGATGGGATTTTCTAGTGCTTGATTGAAATTTAGTACGCAAACCAACAGTAAAAATGATATCAGGTCTAGAGGTAGTTAGATATAGTAAGCTACCAATCATACCTGTATAGAGCTTGTCATCTACCTTTTCACCTTCTTCATCCTTATCAAGTTTGGCAGTGTTGGACATGGGAGTATTCATTGGCTTTGTGTTCTCCATCCCAAAGTGCTTCATGAGTTCATTGGTGCAGTTGTTTTGTTTGATTAAGTTTCCATCTTTGTTTGCTTGATTTGGAAGCCAAGGAATAAAGTGAGCTCCCGCCATCATGCTCATTTCAAATTTAATCTGCATGAGAGAACTAAACTCCAGCAAAGATCAAGATTAGTCCCAAAAAAAATGATATCATCAACATAGATTTAAATGATTAAGAAATTTCTAGAAGTGTGTTTTAGAAAGAGAGTAGAGTCAACTTTTCCCATGAAATAGCCATTATCAACTAAAAAGTTTCTTAATTTCTCATACTTAGCTCTAGGGGCTTGTTTGAGTATATAAAGAGCCTTTTGTAATAGATAAACATGGTTAGCATGCTTGTCATGTTCAAAGCCAAGAGTTTGTGCCACATAGACTTCGTCCTCTATTTCTCCATTCAAAAAGGCATGTTAACATCCATTAGATAAAGCAACAAGTTTTTATGACTAGAAAGGGCAAATATCATTCTAATGGATTCAATTCTAGCAACAAGAGAATAAGTTTCATTAAAATAAATACCTTCATATGTGTTGTAACCTTGAGCTGCTAACATTGCCTTGTTCCTTACCACCTTACCACTTTCATCAAGCTTGTTCCCGTAGACCCACTTTGTGACAATGATATTTCTATCACTTGGTATTGGAACTAGAGTCCATACCTTGTTATTTTTTAATTGTTCAAGCTCTTATTTCATGTCTAGGATCCACTCATTATCCTAAAGAGCTTCTTTGACATTCTTTGACTCAATTTGGGATATGAAGGCATTGTTTGCTTGTTCTTTGTTGAAATTTACCTGTGTATTCACTTTTTCAAATGGGTTGCCTATCATGATCTCTTTTGGATGATCTTTTGCAAAGAGGGGAGTGGGATCCTTCTTTTCATTTTCTTTTAAGCATTCAACTTGATCCATCTCTTTTACTTTGTTGTTGATGTCTAGTTCTTTTAATCTAAGAATCATCTCATCTAGAATATCATCATTTATAGCAGTCTTGGAAATAGAGGGGTTAGTCTCAATAAATTTAACATTAATAGATTCTTTGATTTTAGATAGTTTGATCTTAAACACTCAAAAATATCTACTAGTAGTGCTATAGACAAGAAAGGAAGACTTGTAATATTTCACATCAAACATATTGAGAGAATATTTGGTGTTCAAAACTAAGCATGGACAACCAAAGATATGTAAGAAATTGATAGAAGGGTTTCTACCGTGCCATTACTCATTGGGGGTTTTCTTAAGAAAAGGATGTGTGGAAACTCCATTTTTCTCGAGGGTTACAATATCAACTGCCTTGTTAAAAACTAAACACAGACAGCATAAGAACCTTGAGGCATCAAGCTAAAATCTATAAGCGATTCATAAAAACACTAACTATTTACTCTGAGGACCTGAGAGTACAGAGACAACACATAGGACTTCTATCTACAAACATGATAGACAACACACTCCACCTGAGTTGTTGTTGTTGTACCTGCTGCTACTGAAGTTCTTCCTCTGCAAGATATTCTCAATCTCCTCCATGCTTGTCCACCTAAAAATGTTGGATCCCAAGGGGGTGAGACAATTGAAAATTGCCCCAGCGAGAGATATAACTCTCTGCCAGAAACACTATTATTGCAGTTTGAAACATAAATCTAAACAGAGGATAAGTAGTTTATATCATTCTCATCTTTAACTATTGCAACTATCTGTGATAGAACAATAAATCATTTATTCTCTTAATAAGGAATAGAAAGAACATGTATATCATTTATCTATTATATTAGCTCAACATCTCATGCTTTTCTCATGATACTCATTACTCTAATATGTCATCCATGACTCTTTCTTGTTTCTATCTGATGGCCTTAGCCAAACTTCTAAACAGATATTGGTTTATCCTGGACATGAGAGTATACATCATCATGTCTTATTTAGGCATTGGTCCATACCAATCTTGTATAAATTTTCTAGGCATTGGATTATACCAATCATGTGCAACTAGTACGAGCATTAGACTTATATTGTTCATGTGTATCCATTCCAAGTATTGAACTATGCCAATCCTGTGACATTGTTCCAGGTATTGAACTATGTCAATCCTGTGCAATTATTCTAGGTATTGGATTATACCAATCCTGTGCAACTATTCTAGGTATTGGATTATGCCAACCATGTGCAATTATTCCAGGTATTGAACTATGTCAACCTTGTGCAATTATTCTAGGTATTGGATTATACCAATCATGTGCAACTATTCCACGTATTGGATTATGCCAACCCTGTGCAATTATTCCAGGTATTGAACTATGTCAACCCTGTGCAATTATTCCAGGTATTGAACTATGTCAACCCTGTGCAATTATTCTAGGTATTGGATTATACCAATCATGTACAACTATTCCAGGTATTGGATTATGCCAACCCTATGCAATTATTCCAGGTATTGGGATTTAACCAATCCTGTGTTATTATTCCAGGTATTGGAATTTAACCAATCATGTGACATTATTCCAGGTATTAAACTATGGCAATCCTGTGACATTATTCTAGGTATTGGGATTTAACCAATCATGTGCAGTTATTCTAAGTATTGAACTATGTCAACCCTGTGCAATTATTCCAGGTATTGGGATTTAACCAATCTTGTGTAATTATTCCAGGTATTGGAATTTAACCAATCCTGTGACATTATTCCAGGTATTGAACTATGTCAATCCTGTGACATTATTCTAGGTATTAGGATTTAACCAATCTTGTGCAGTTATTCCAGGTATTAAACTATGTCAGCCCTGTGCAATTATTCCAGGTATTGGGATTTAACCAATCTTGTGTAATTATTCCTGGTATTGGAATTTAACAAATCCTGTGTAATTACCACAGATTACCACATCTTGTCACCTCACATTAGGAAATAACCATTCTCATGGCTCATAGAGCACATTTAATATCGTGTCACCTCTCACTAGGTAACAATTAACATCATGGTTCACAAGGCCCATAAAACATCTTGTTACTTCTCACTAGGTAACCATTAATATCTTTCTTAAAGAGCTGGAGGTGATATCTATGATGTCTTGAAGCATTACTTTCCTTATCACTTTTAACTTACTTAAGTTTATCAACTTGTATTGTATTAAGGTATTTCCCATCTTAATACTTTTATCCACTAACCTATCACCTTTATCATAAAGTGCATAGGTTATAGAACACACATTAGAATTATCCATCTATCTTCAATGATATGGACTCATCTCAGATTAATGCATTGCTTGCTATAAGGTTACCTATAATCAACCATTTGGGATATTTCACCTTTATAAGGCATTACTCATTATTTTAGCATTAGGGCTCTTTCATACCATTACCTAGTAATTAGGGTTTTGGTTTATCATCAAATTTCCCAAGATTAGGTCTTCATGTATTATAACTCAAAATTAGAGTTTCACATACCTTCACCCTATATTAGGGCTCCTCATCATATCATTGCATAGGGTTTCACATGGCATCACCCTCAATTAGGGTTTCACATGGCATCACCCTCAATTAGGGTTTCTCATGGAATCAACCTCAATTAGGGTTTCTAAAATTCATATCAATACATCAAGGTTTTACATCACATTACCCTAGTTCAGGGTTTCATGCACTTTACCCTAAAAATTAGGGTTTCTTGTTCAACTTTCCATAATTAGGATTCACTATTCATCCCAATTAGGGTTTCACTCTCTATTCCCATAATTGGGGTTTTACATTATGTTACCCTGAATTAGGGTTAGGGTTCATTAACCTTCTAGATTAGGGTTTCATGATCTCTTTATTAAGGATCATAACCTAATCACCACATGATTAATACTCATGTATGAACTCCTTTTTATCATCCTTTCAACTTGATTAGGTTTACATCAACCCTTCAATCAAGTACATACATCTATGATTGACATAGTGTATTGAGTTATTGCTTACTTAAGCTTCAAGGATTAACTCATCTAAGGATTATCAATCACTTAGTACCTTAGAGGTACACCCTAGTGATTATCTTTGAGATACATCAGCAATAACTATAGGGTCATTCAATATTTCATCACTTTGGGTTTCCAATTAACCTAACCACATTGAAACATCCAAACGTTCTTGACCATTAATGCTCCAAACGGTTTGAAACTGAATGGACTTGGCTCTCCAAATGGTTTGAGATCGTTTGGTCCCAAACGGTCTTGAGACCGTTTGGTCCAAACCCTATCAAAACGGAATGGACCAAAAAGGTGTTTCAATACTTAATCATTTCAAGGTTGCAAACCATGAACTGCCTTTCAATTGAATACTTGATTCATTCATCAATTGACCATAGAATCACCCCTCAATTAGACCACCAAATAGGGTTTTAAACCCAATTAAACTAGGGTTTATAATCAAGACTCCTTCAATTAGGGTTTGTATCATTAGGTTGATCACCAATTGAACAATTGATTGCATTTCAATTTACCATCTCTGATCCTTCAATTACTCAACCATACTCAACCCTAATCCTCCAAACGGTCTTGGTTGACCTCCAAACAGTCTTGAGACCGTTTGGGTGACCTCCAAACGGTCTTGAGACCCTTTGGGTTAATCAAACCAAGGTATTAAATCAAACACCTGCAAATTCAGCACTTAACCCGATTAGGGTTTCTACTTGGATGATTGTCCATATATTGATTCAATCAATTGGAGCCATTATATCTTCATCCAACATGTACTAGGGTCCTGACCTCAAACGTTCAACCCATCCAAATGGTCAACTCGCCTAAACAGTTTGGGATCCAAACCTTCAAACGGTTTGCAAACCGTTTGGTCTCCAAACGGTTTGGTGAAGCCGTTTGGACCATTTTGTTGAAACCGTTTGCAATAGATATTTGTGGAGGTGTGTGCTTATGATGATGTCATCATAATTATTCTCTAAAACCACGAAACTTTCTATGATTTCCATGGTGATTGCATCAATCAACCAAATAATTTTTTGAGAATAAGAAAGGATCAACAATTTGATAAGGAATTGAATGCAATAACATTATTAAGGGTTCAAGTTATAAAACCCGCCTCCAATTGAGCTTCATAGCTCCAAGATCCACGTCTTTAATGGTGGAATAAGCTTTATCAACTATCCCAAGCTCATCCTCAAGCTTTTGAATGAAAAGAAGTGGCTAGGATAGAAGATTGCATGGAGAAAAGAAGAAATCCATCATTTATTTTCGATTTCCACCATGAAATCATGGTGAAAGAAGGTCAGAAAGCTTACCAACAGGTTGGGGCTCGTCCTCCTGTTGCTCCAAGCTCCCTTGGTCGTTTTTTCAAGCAATAAGTGAAAGGGGTTTCGAAATTAACATTTCAACTCATGGATAAAGGAGCATATATGCATTTTATTAAAAATTCATTTTAGGAGAGAGAAAGTAGGGAATAACTCCTCCATTTCCTTGCCACTTTCCCCCTTCCCTTCCTTGGTTACGAGGATATATCTTTTGCCTCTTATTCCTCTCAATTATCCATTATTTAAAGAAAAGCAAATTAAGCACCTTAAAGCATATTATAATAATATCCATAAGTGAGTGGATATTTCTTTTTCTTATAATAATGTGAGTGAGTTATCCACTTCCCTTAGATATTTTCGTGCCTTTGCAAGGCACAAGGACGTCCACATATATGGATTTTAACCATTTAAATTTTGGTTGAAGGGCACTTCAATTAATATATTTATTTTTGCATATAATTGAAGTAAAGTTCCAATTATGCTTAAATCTTGATTATATTAATATCAAGATTCTCTCTCCTCCATAATGATACAAATGAGATGTCCCTCTCATTTTATTTGCTCTACATGATTCCAAGAAACATTAGGTACTATTCTAAAGTGGTAATTTGCAGATTGGACCCTGGGTTTTGGGTAAATTGTACATTGCACCAAAACTAGGTTTTAATGCATAAACATTGCTTAATCAGCTCTTTCTTGTTACTCAGGCTTTCCCAAGCCATACCTCTGCATCATCTTCATTCTCATGATGCTTCAACACATGAGGAACATTTATCAAGTAACATTTGCAAGTTAACCCCTCACTTTGGATAATTTGCACTTTAGTCCAAACTAAGCAAACATTGTTTCAACATTATTCAAAAAGGACTGAAATTGAAATATAAGTTCCTCTTAAACCTTAATTACTTTTCAAAAGATAAGAGCAAGCATATAATTGTATTTCTTAAACAAAACAACTAGGGTTAAAGTATAACCCAGGTCAGGGATGTTACAAATTATAAACCCCTAACAAGGATTTCGTCCCCGAAATCCCAGATAAAGGGAAACATATATTATCCATCATCTCATCAAGTCTTCACATAACATCTCAATGTCATGTTTATGCAGGGCATAAACCCCTAACATATGATGTCCATGCTATATAATATAGTTAAACTAATTTCACAGTTAACCACCCCAGGTGGTCAACATAAATTATCTGATACCATAATTCCTTACCTTGGTATCCATCACATGTGCTGAAAACACATCACATTTCATCTTTCTTTCATACTAGGACATTTCTTGTTATACATATCTTTTTCTTGGAACCCAAGTCCAAGACAACTGATACTCTTCTAAGTATCCATCCAATAATCAATTTTAGTTTATGCACACCAAGTGTTCTAAGACCCACTTGGTTGCCATGTCCCTGAAAGAAAAGAAAACAAAGGATCATATTCCTCTTATCACCCTATTGTTATCCAGGGTTGTTTATTCATGAGAAGAGATTATCATCTCCTTTAAACATTACATGAACCTTCTACTGTTCATGAGTTATTTACTCTTATTTCTTTCTTGGTTCCTTGCCATCAGCATAGGAATCATATGGATGCTCACTTGTCATCATTTCTTAATATCATTTTCACCATGATTACTAGATATAAGTATTCAAACCTTTAGTTCATCACTGATTATTATTACCTTCCATCAGGTAACTTATTACCTCTAGGTCTTCAGACTAGGGTATACATTATACGAAACATCTTCTTTTTGTTTATAAATTGATTTATAATTAAATCAAATTCCTTCATATATTAATTAGAATGTGGTAGAAATATCCATGCCACATCTCCTACTTCTTTCTTTAGATTGTTTCAGAATAATTACTTGATCAAAGTAATCAGAAAGATAACAATCTAGGTATATCATACTTACCTTGCCTTCAATAAATGAATACCTGGCCAGGGTATTCAAGAATTAAAATTAGGTAGTATGTATTTGTTTTATATTATGTTTCATATTCTTAACATCTCTTTATATTTCACTACTTAGTATCTCATATTTTTCTCTGTGTGTTTCTTTTACATCTCTTCCCTTTTTGCAGGAAAAGAGAAATTTTCAAACATATAAGAGGATATTAAACTGAACATAAGTTTTCATCCTTCTTATCTCTTCCTCATATCCTTAAAGGATTATACAGATAAACTAAACAACAGCTACCTTTCTTATAGTAGGAAACAGAAGGTAACTCAAAATAGAAAGTTCTATCTTGACAAGTCTACCTTTACAAGTGAACTAGCATCTTATTTAACCCAAAACATGGAGTCAGTTGTTATCTATTATTGCCTTTGTCCTCTACTACCAGAAGTACATGGACCAAACTGTGTCACTTGTCTTCATCCTCTACCATCTGCTCCACTGGGCTGAGGTCCTTGTGAGTTTTGCAGATTATGCCTTGACTATTAGGTCACCTCACTATTTCTCCTTGGACATTGTTGTCTAAAATGTCCTGGCTGTCCACATTTGTGACAAGCTCGACCCCAACTTGATGACCCCTGCATAGGTGTACTAGATTGAGGTTGAACTGGTAAATATTTTGGTTGTTTAGTACCACTAATCATTGGTCCCTGTGACTGTGTAGACTTTCTTTTGAGGTTTGTCTCATGTTACTTTATCATAGACCTCTCTATCCTCCGTATAGACTCCACGAATGTGGCAAACCTCTCTCTACTTTCTAGGGTAGATGTCGGGATGGACATCTTAGCATTCAATCCCTTCTCAAAATATCGGATCTCCTCCTCCTCAGTAGCTGCCATTTGAGGACAAAATCGCAAAAGTTCCATTAACTTAATCTCATATTCATTTATCGACATGGCTCCCTATCGAATCTTCTCAAGCTGTGAGAACTTTTCATCTAAGTATGTCTTTGGAAAATACTTATTGATGAATTCTCGAAGAAATTCCTCCCATTCAACCTCTTCATCATTCCTTTTTATTTCTTCTATAGCCCACCAGTGTCCAGCACTACCCTTCAAAAGGTACATCGCATGTTTAACTTTGTCAGCCTCTGGGATACTAAGGATCTTAAAGGCTTTTTCTAACTCAGTGAGCCAGAGATCAGCATCTGCTGGGTCATATGTTCCAGCATATTCTATGGCTCCTACACGACGTAGTCATTCAAAGGTCTTACCAGACCCATATCCCTCATTGGAAATTGGTGCCCTAGGTGCCGGTGCTGGCATCCGATTTGCCATATACCTCAGTGTGGTCATGAGTTGCCCAAAAAGATTTTGAACATCTGGGTTTCCTCTCATGACTTCATCAACATGGGGATTTTCAGGAACTGGTTCCTCCCTAGCTTGATCCCTTGCACCTCTCACTGGTGCAACAACATTGCTCTCAACAACATGTCCCTCACGTTCTTCAGACATCTTCGAGTTATATATCTTCTTCTGCATAAGCAGAAGGCACTATAAGATACACTGGAGTACGCTTAGAAAAAACTCGATACCTTAGTCCAATGTCTATGTAGACTCAACGAACCTAGAGCTCTGATACCACTAAATTGTAGCATCCTACTCACAATAACAAGATTAATTAAGCGGAAGCAATCATTTACAGCGGATTACTAAAATCACTAAAAATTAAAACCTTTTTCAAAGATATCCAATCATAGGAAAACTCTTTCAACAAGAACCAATGTATTACATTTACATCCTGGTTCATAAGTACATATTTTGTACCATCTCTTCTCGAGGGTTACAATATCAACTGCCTTGTTAAAAACTAAACACAGACAACATAAGAACCTCGAGGCATCAAGCCAAAATCTCTAAGTGATTCATAAAAACACTAACTATTAACTCTGAGAACCTGAGAGTACAGAGACGACACATAGGACTTCTATCTACAAACACGACAGACAACACACTCCACCTGAGTTGTTGCTGCTGTACCTGCTGCTGCTGAAGTTCTTCCTCTGCAAGATATTATCAATCTCCTCCGTGCTTGTCCCCCTAAAAATGTTGGATCCCACGGGGGTGAGACAATTGAAAATTGCCCCAGCGAGAGATATAACTCTCTGCTAGAAACACTATTATTGCAGTTTATAATATAAATCTGAACAGAGGATAAGCAGTTTATATCATTCTCATCTTTAACTATTGCAACTATCTTTGATAGAACAGTAAATCATCTATTCTCTTTATAAGGAATAGAAAGAACGTGTATATCATTTATCTATTGTATTAGCTCAACATCTCATGCTTTTCGAATGATACTCATTACTCTGATATGTCATCCATGACACTTTCTTGTTTCTATTTGATGGTCTTAGCCAAACTGCTAAACAGATATTGGTTTATCCTGGACATGAGAGTATACATCATCATGTCTTATTTAGGCATTGGTCCATACCAATCCTGTATAAATATTCCAGGCATTAGATTATACCAATCATGTGCAACTAGTATGAGCATTGGACTAATATTGTACCTGTGTATCCATTCCAAGTATTGAACTATGCCAATCCTGTGACATTGTTCTAGGTATTGAACTATGTCAACCCTGTGCAATTATTCCAGGTATTGGATTATACCAATCATGTGCAACTATTCCAGGTATTGGATTATGCCAACCCTATGTAATTATTCCAGGTATTGAGCTATGTCAACCATGTGCAATTATTCCAGGTATTGGATTATACCAATCATGTGCAACTATTCCAGGTATTGGATTATCCCAATCCTGTGCAATTATTCCAGGTATTGAACTATGTCAACCCTGTGCAATTATTCTAGGTATTGAACTATGTCAACCCTATGCAATTATTCCAGGTATTGGATTATACCAATCCTGTGAAACTATTCCAGGTATTGGATTATGCCAACCCTGTGCAATTATTCCAGGTATTGGGATTTAACCAATCCTGTGTTATTATTCCAGGTATTGGAATTTAACCAATCCTGTGACATTATTCTAGGTATTGAACTATGTCAATCCTGTGACATTATTCTAGGTATTGGGATTTAACCAATCCTATGCAGTTATTCCAGGTATTGAACTATGTCAACCCTGTGCAATTATTCCAGATATTGGGATTTATCTAATCCTGTGTAATTATTCCAGGTATTGGAATTTAACCAATCCTCTGACATTATTCCAGGTATTGAACTATGTCAATCCTGTGACATTATTCCAGGTACTGAACTATGTCAATCATGTGACATTATTCCAGATATTGGGATTTAATAAATCCTGTGTAGTTATTCCAGGTATTGAACTATGTCAATCCTGTGCAATTATTCCAGGTATTGGGATTTAACCAATACTATGTAATTATTCCAGGTATTGGAATTTAACCAATCCTGTGTAATTACCACAGATTACCACATCTTGTAACCTCACATTAGGCAATAACCATTCTCATGGCTCATAGAGCACATTTAATATCTTGTCACCTCTCACTAGGTAATAATTAACATCATGGTTTACAAGGCCCATAAATATCTTTCTTAAAGAGCTGGAGGTGATATCTATGATGTCTTGAAGCATTACTTTCCTTATTACTTTTAACTTACTTAAGTTTATCAACTTGTATTGTATTAAGGTATTTCCCATCTTAATACTTGTATCCACTAACCTATCACCTTTATCATAAAGTGCATAGGTTATAGAACACACATTAGAATTGTCCATATATCTTCAATGATATGGACTCATCTCAGATTAAGGCATTGCTTTTTATAATGTTACCTATAATCAACCATTTGGGATATTTCACCTTTATAAGGCATTACTCATTATTTTAGCATTAGGGCTCTTTCATACCATTACCTAATAATTAGGGTTTTGGTTTATCGCCATATTACCTAAGATTAGGGCTTCATGTATTATAACTCAAAATTAGAGTTCCACATACCTTCACCCTGTATTAGGGGTCCTCATCATATCATTGCATAGGGTTTCACATGACATCACCCTCAATTAGGGTTTCACATGGCATCACCCTCAATTAGGGTTTCTCATGGAATCAACCTCAATTAGGGTTTCTAAAATTCATATCAATACATCAAGGTTTTACATCACATTACCCTAGTTTAGGGTTTCATGCACTTTACCCTAAAAATTAGGGTTTCTTGTTCAACTTTCCATAATTAGGATTCACTATTCATCCCAATCAGGGTTTCACTCTCTATTCCCATAATTGGGGTTTTACATTATGTTACCCTGAATTAGGGTTAGGGTTCATTAACCTTCTGGATTAGGCTTTAATGATCTCTTTATTAAGGATCATAACCTAATCACCACATGATTAATACTCATGTATGAATACCTTTCTATCATCCTTTCAACTTGATTAGGTTTACATCAACCCTTCAATCAAGTACATACATCTATGATTGACATAGTGTACTGAGTTATTGCTTACTTAAGCTTCAAGGATTAACTCATCTAAATATTATCAATCACTTAGTACCTTAGAGGTACACCCTAGTGATTATCTTTGAGATACATCAACAACAACTATAGGGTCATTCAATCTTTCATCACTTTGGGCTTCCAATTAACCTAACCACATTGAAACATCCAAACGTTCTTGACCATTGATGCTCCAAACAGTTTGAAACCGAATGGAATTGGGTCTCCAAAAGGTTTGAGATCATTTGATCCCAAACGGTCTTGAAACCGTTTGGTCCCAAAAAGTCTTGAGACCATTTGGTCCAAACCCTCTCAAAATCGAATGGACCAAAAAGGTGTTTCAATACTTAATCATTTCAAGGTTGCAAACCATGAACTGCCTTTCAATTGAATACTTGATTCATTCATCAATTTAACCATAGAATCACCCCTCAATTAGACCACCAATTAGGATTTTAAACCCAATTAAACTAGGGTTTATAATCAAGACTCCTTCAATTTGGGTTTGTATCATTAGGTTGATCACCAATTGAACTATTGATTGCATTTCAATTTACCATCTCTGATCCTTCAATTACTCAACCATACTCAACCCTAATCCTCCAAACGGTCTTGGTTGACCTCCAAATGGTCTTGAGACCGTTTTGGTTAATCAACCCAAGGTATTAAATCAAACACTTGCAAATTCAGCACTTAACCCGATTAGGGTTTCTACTTGGATGATTGTCCATACATTGATTCAATCAATTGGAGCCATTAGATCTTCATCCAACATGTACTAGGGTCCTGACCTCAAACGGTCAACCCATCCAAATGGTCAAATCACCTAAACGGTTTGGGATCCAAACCTTCAAATGGTTTGCAAACTGTTTGGTCTCCAAACGGTTTGGTGAAACCGTTTGGACCATTTTGTTGAAAATGTTTGTAATAGATATTTGTGGAGGTGTGTACTTATGATGATGTCATCATCATCAAGATCTAAACCCATGAAACTTGCAGTGATTTACATGGTGATTGCATCAATCAACCAAATAATTTTTTGAGAATAAGAAAGGATCAACAATTTGATAAGGAATTGAATGCAATAACAGTATTAAGGGTTCAAGTTATAAAACCCACCTCCAATTGAGCTTCAAATATCCAAGATCCACGTCTTTAATGGTGGAAGAAGCTTTCTCAACTATCCCGGGCTCGTCCTCAAGCTTTTGAATGAAAAGAAGTGGCTAGGATAGAAGATTGCATGGAGAAAAGAAGAAATCCATCATTTATTTTCAATTTCCACCATGAAATCATGGTGAAAGAAGGTCAAGAAGCTTACCAACAGGTTGGGGCTTGTCCTCCTGTTGCTCCAAGCTCCCTAGGTCGTTTTTTCAAGCAATAAGTGAAAGGGGTTTCGAAATTACCCTTTCAACTCATGGATAAAGGAGCATATATGCATTTTATTAAAAATTCATTTTAGGAGAAAGAAAGTAGGGAATAACTCCTCCATTTCCTTGCCACTTTCCCCCTTCCCTTCCTTGGTTACTAGGATATATCTTTTGCCTCTTATTCCTCTCAATTATCCATTATTTAAAGAAAAGCAAATTAAGCACCTTAATGCATATTATAATAATATCCATAAGTGAGTGGATATTTCTTTTTCTTATAATAATGTGAGTGAGTTATCCACTTCCCTTAGATATTTTCGTGCCTTTGCAAGGAACTAGGACGTACACATATATGGATTTCAACCATTTAAATTTTGGTTGAAGGGCACTTCAATTAATATATTTATTTTTGCATATAATTGAAGTAAAGTTCCAATTATGCTTAAATCTAGATTATTTTAATATCAAGATTCTCACTCCTCCAAAATGATACAAATGAGACGCCCCTCTCATTTTATTTGCTATACATGATGCCAAGAAATATTAAGGACTATTATGACGTGGTAATTTGCATATTGGACCCTGGGTTTTGGGTAAATTGTACATTGCACCAAAACTAGGTTTTCATGCATAAACATTGCTTAATCAGCTCTTTCTTGTTACTCAGGATTTCCCAATCCATACCTCTGCATCATATTCATTCTCATGATGCTTCAACACATGAGGAACATTTATAAAGTAACATTTGCAAGTTAACCCCTCACATTGGGTAATTTGCACTTTAGTCCAAACTAAGCAAACATTGTTTCAACATTATTCAAAAAGGACTTAAATTGAAATATAAGTTCCTCTTGAACCTTAATTACTTTTCAAAAGATAAGAGGAAGCATATAATTCTCTTTCTTAAACAAAACACCTAGGGTTAAAGTATAACCCAGGTCAGGGATGTTACAATTTTGCATGAAATAAGTGGTGCCAATGGCTTCAGCAAAAACTACTTAGGAGTTTCACATTCCAAGAGCATTGTCCAAGTCATCTCTTGTGATGACCTATTCTTCCTCTCTTCTACCCCATTTTGTTCAAGTTTATGAGGGGAAGAAAATTTGTGCATGTTACTGGATTTTGCACATAAATTTTCAAACAAATCATGTTCATATTCTCCCCCATGGTCACTATAGATAGAGACAATTCAGCAAGAAGCTTCATTTTCAATTCATTTGCAAAAACTCAAGAAAGAATAAAGTGTATCTCTCTTTGAAATAAATAAGAAAGTCCAAGCGAGAGAAATCATCGACAATCACTAGGAAATCCTTTCTTGTACAAAGCTCTTGAGTTATCTTAGGTCCAAATTGATCAATGTGAAGAAGTTCAAGAGCTCTCTTAGTGATAAGAAATCATTTAGAGTTAATGGAGTACTTGGTTTGCTTTAATTGTGTACAAGGTTGGCATTCCTCATCCTTCTCAAAGTCCAATTTAGGTTCCCTTTGACCAATTCCCTTTTGTTTAATTTCTTCAATTGATGCATATTTACATGAGAAAGTGTACAGTGCCACAAAGATATATCATTCTTATCAACAACTAGGCATTTATCAAGAATAGGCTTAAGAGAGATAAAAACAATAGTATATATATTTCCAATTATAGTTCCCTTATATATGACATTATACATGAGGGAATATGGAAGCAAGAGTTCAAGAGGGGTAAAGAAAACAAGATATTCATTATCACAAAGTGGACTAAATTAAATTGTGATGTAGGTCATCCACAAGAATAACATTCTTTATGCATAGTGAATCACCTACATTACCTTCACATAGCACATTACATTTCTTAGTGGCCCCAAAAGTCACTAAACCACCTTCTCTTCTTAAAAATGTGTTGAAGTTGCTCATCTCACTGATCATGTGCTTGGAGCAACTAATATCAATGATCCTTTTTTTTCTTTTCCTACAAGAAAAGGAGAGGATGGTACCCAATTCAAACTTTGGGATCCAAGGTTAGCTTGGGGACCTAATTCATGTTTGTCTTGGACCTCTTCTTCTTATAAGGGCAAAAGGCATAATAATGATCATCACTCTTGCAATGAGAACAAACCATTGATGTCTTAGATATGGAAGTATCTCCATGGTATATTGGAGGTCCCTTTCTCTTTTTCTTACATTTTCCCTTGCTCTTTGGGCATCCCTCATATCCCAAACCACTACTACCCACTTGTTGAGTAAACTATTCTCCGAATTTGTCTAGGGAGTTTTTCCCTTTGATGAATGTTTGCAAGGATGCTCTAAGAATATGCTTGTCATCACTAAGAGTTGTGAGTTTAGAAAAAATACTAGCAAGATCATATTGAGTGTGTAATAAATCAGCCTCCAAACAGAGGGCTTTAGTTAGGTAAAAGACTTTTTCAAGAACTAAGCTAGTTACTTCTTTACTAAGAAAAATAGGTCTAGATTCAAGACCATTAACTCTATCAATAAGCCTAGAATTTTTAGTTCTAAGCATGACAAGTTCATCAATATAATCTTATTCATCTTTAAGATCATTCATTTTCTTGAGATACCATTTTCCGTTTCAACACCATTATATTGAGTTCAAGCTCAAGGAATTGCACTTGCAAGGAATCTATGCTATCATTATGAGTTTTCTCATTTTGTTCAAGCACTTCTATTCTAGCATATAAATCATCAATGACTTCCCTAATCTCTTCTTTTTAGATTTGTACCTTGAATAAGAAGAGTCGGAAGCATAAATCATATCAATAAGAGCATATTTTGAAAGTTCATTTATACTTACCTCACTTACCATACTTACTTCTTCACTTGTTCTAGCCATGAGGGACATGTTACATTATCCTTCATTTCGTCTATAATCACTAGAGGAAGAATCCTCCCAAGCGGCATGGGTTGCA
This sequence comes from Alisma plantago-aquatica, assembly GCA_963693085.1. NCBI lineage: Eukaryota > Viridiplantae > Streptophyta > Magnoliopsida > Alismatales > Alismataceae > Alisma > Alisma plantago-aquatica. The sequence continues at coordinate 302,879,659 of OY856410.1, read as the reverse complement.
TCTTTGCCTCTTCTTTCTTTCTTTTCCTTCTTCTTGAATTTACTCTCTTTGTTTTAGTCCTCCTCCTTCCTATGGCTGCTCATGTGATGTGCATTATTGTATTTTGAGAATTCTCTCTTGAAGTGCCCCTTTTGACCACACTCATAGCATCTAGTAATGTAGGAGTAGGATGGTTTACCCTTGAAGTTCTTTCCCTTTGAGTAATGAGCTTCAATATCACTAGGGGAGTCATCTTCACTTGAGGATAGAGAAGCTTGTCTAACGACTTGTTGTTGCACAATAGCTTCAATATGTGCTTGAATGTAGCCTCATTCGCCTTCTTAGATTCTTTCTCTTCTATTTTTCTTCTTCTTCTTACTTATCAATTCTCCCTTCATAGGCTTGAGATTTCCTATGAGCTCTTCAATAGGAATTTTGGCAAGAGACTTTGTTTCTTCAATGGTAGACACCTTTGTTTGCCATTGTTTGAGAAGAGATCTAAGAATATTTGAGTTGATCTTACATTGATCCATAATATGACCCAAAGCCACAAGACTATTCACAATAGTGTTGAGTCTTGAATACATTTTAGTAACTCTTTCCTTCTTGCCCATCTTGAAGTTTTCAATAAGACCATTCAGAATATACACCTCGAATTTTTTGACTTGCTTCATACCATCATAAGTGATGCAAAGCTTGTTACAAATGTCATAGTTTGTATCATAAGAAGAAATATGGATGAAGTCAGTTGGAGTAAGGGTAGAGTAGATGATGCTAATGACTTTAGCATTGAGTTGAGCTTTCTTCAAGGAAGCCTCATTATACATAGCCACTTTTCCCTATGGCTCTTTGTAGGGAAAGACAACAACCTTAGGCATACCATAGCTCATGTCTTGGATGTAAAATTTCAATATCCTCTTCCAATATAGGAAATTTGTGCCTTAAAAGATAGGTGGATGCATGGACAAACCACCCTCAATGTTGAGACATCCCAATAGATTTCCCACCCATCTTATCTACTCATTAGAGTACATAGTTGGAGAAGACCAATTTAGATAAGTGGATGCATGGATAAACCACCCTCAATGTTGAGAGATCCTTACATATTTTCACCCATCTTATCAACTCATTGGAGTACTTAGTTGGAGAAGACCAATTTCTAATACCAATTGTTGGATCTAAGAGCTCTAGAGGGGGTGAATATAGCTAAAACCACTTAAACAAAACAAATTAGACCTTCAAGATATTTTCTAAAAGATATTGCAATATTGAAAATAAAGGTAGAGAGAGATTGAGTAAACACCAAAAGAAGGCTAAGATCTATATTTCCAACCTCCAAACTAGGAGACGTACATCCACTTCCTAGACTAGTCAATCTATAGGATTTCAAACATGTCACACTTCTTGTATTCCATTATAAGAGTTACAACATACATACCACTGTTTCAAGAACAAGGTCTAAACTAGTATTCCTTTTTGGGTCAAGGAGTCATTAACCATTACAAAGATCTTACCTATCTACATACAATGACTACCCACTAGAATGATAATCTAGCTCAGTGATTCCTCCATGTCCAATCCATTTGTTATCATTGAGGATATACATGGTAAAAGATTAGGAGTTCTACATTTCCATGTGATTTTGTAGTGTTGGACATCAAGGAGGATCGTCACTACCCCTTATTTTCAACAAGCCATTCCTCACCACTGCTAGGGCTTTAGTTGATCTTGAGTAGGACTTATAACCCTATGAGTGAGAAACCAGTCTCTTGATTTCCAAGAACTTGATGGCTTACACCCAAGAGGAAGAAGTATATTTCTTTGGTTGCATTGATCAATTTACTCAGATGCAATAACACATTTTCCCCTCAGATGTCCCATCAATGGCTAAGTATAGGGTATCCCTAGAGTACGATCACATTGCAAGGAAGATTGAGAGTGCATCAATCTATTACATGTTGAAGGAAAAACTGCCAATCATAGTAGAGACACCCCTTCCTCCTATTGCCACTCCTGCAATGCATATCCTAAGTACTCAAGAACCATCTTATCCACAAACACATGCTTACATGCAGGCCTCAACAACACATTAGATAATCCCCACTCGCTTCCCCCTCCTCTACTTGACAGGTTCTAATCTATGAAGATTACCATATACCTCATGAGTTGGCAATACCATATGTTAATAAATAAGAATAAATTGTGAACATGGATAGTAAATTCTTCAAGTATTAACATCCAAATCCAATCCCAGATATGTTAGTGGCAAATATGATGGGATGAGCATGCCTCTAAAAATGAATCTCACTCCTCCGCTACCTCGATATTATCCTATTGATAATTCATCTCAGATCCTTTATGACTATTCATCATCACACATCAAATAGTTAGAACTGATTCAGTGCAACTCACACTACTTCACTTGGTATTTGGACATATGTCACACCATTCGTGGTAGGTTACAATAGGAAAGAATTCAAACAAAGATAAAAGAGTGACTGAGAGGGAAGAATCCAAGACAATATTATAATCTCTTTGAAGCTCCAGCTTCCACCCCTCTGTGGTGGAAAACAAAAAGTTTTCGAGCCTTTAATGTTAAACATGGCGCTTGTTGGGAGGCAACCAATGATTTTATTCCCTCCATTTAATATTTGGGATTTTTCTTAGAATGATAAAAATTCTAAGTTTAGGGTGGAGGTGGGTGGTATGTATCCATTCCACCCACTCTATCTCCCTTTGTTTCAGCATTGTTAACATGTTATTTTAGTTTACATGTAATTTAGGTTTAGTTCTTTATTTTCTTTCCTTTTTTAAATATGCTATGGCGTGTATCTAGTCATCTTTGTTTCTTATATGCATGATTTATCAATGAATTTCTTATATGAAGTAATTTCTCTTGTAGCAAACTCATGAACTATAATTGGTATAACTTACCTTATCACCAAGGACCTTAAGAAACATTGCTCCTTAGAAAAGATGGTAAGCATAAAGAGGGTAGGAATCAAATGCAATGTGTCTTTACTTGATTTGTGTAACAACTTATGAAATTTCTTGATCGTTGCATGTTGCAGAAAGAATTGAGCTGATGTTATGATGCTCCCAATGTGCTGAATTAAAAATACGACATGCACAAGTCCATCCTCTTTCACATTTCTTCTATCATGTTGTTAACCCTCCATTCATAAAAAATAAATAAAAATCCAAAAATATTGCCAAAATATAAGCTTGGGTGGGACACCCTTTCCCCCTCTACCGCTTCTTCCTTACCTCTCCTATGTAATAGGAGCATACCACCAATAAAGAAAAGATGTCAATGTGCACACAAAATTGCAATCAATATAATTGTAGAAAAAAATAAAATGATCTTGAGTTGAATAAAGGAGAGATCACCTTATTTCATACCTTCATTCATTCCGATTTTTCTACCTAAGATAATCTACATACCCCCAATTCACTCAATCAGTGAATCATGCTCTTGAATAAAACTCATAAGAATTTTTTGGAGTATGAAAAGTGGAAGGGATTTGACATCTATTTCTTTGTTTGTCTTGACATGGAAACAAGTTGTGAAGCCATTTGAAGTGGAGAATATAGAAATTTATGTTTTTCTATTTCAGAAAATCACGGTCATTTAGCCATGAAAGGTGGTAAGGATGCAAATGGTGTTATACAAGAGAGGGGGTAGAGTGTTAGTATTATTTGGTGATTATATTTGATTCTATGTTGCTCGAGGATCAATAATGTTCAAGTTCAGGGTGATTTGATGAATGCATATTCATCCATGTTTGTCACATCTTTTAGATCAATTCTTAGGGGCATTGTGTTGTTATTTCCTAATTTTAGGAATTAATTGCTTTAGTTTTTATTTGACTCCTCAGAGTTTCAATAAGAACTTCTCATTTATTGTAGGAAAATAGCTAAATTGTACACATTCACTCTAAAGATCATGAACCCCAAAAAGTATTCTAGGAGTTAGACGATCAAGAAGGCTTCAAGTGCACATATCAGCCTCCTAGAATTTCCAAGTGGTCAACTGATGTCTCCATTAGGTTGACTCACAAGAAAGTATTATATAGATCTACAATTTCCAACTGGTCGAATGGCCACCCAATTGACTAACTCAACAAAAAAGAGGGGATTTTATTGCAGATGAATTGGTCAATTCATCTCGAACTGACAGACTGACTTGCATATGAGCTTGAGCATCAACTTACCCTATTGACCAACTGAGCCCCAATCAAGTAACATGCATATGAGCCCAAGCATCAACTTACTCCAATCAACTGACTGGGAGCCCAGTCAATCAACTGGCACATCTGATCGAGTCTTCGTATCCCCCTCCAGGATGAAAATTTAGGGTTTTATGGTCAGATTCCTTCTCTATAAAAGGATGGGGTAGGCCAAACATTGCGGGGGGTCATACCCTATCATCTCAGAGCCTCCTTTGGGTGCACAGAGAAAGGAAAGGAGATAAGGAGTCGTTATCTTCCTCATTGAGACTGTTAGATTGTTACTAGATTCCATAATAGAGTTGGGTATCTTTGGACTTTTCCTTTGTGCCCATAGAAACATAACTCATTCTCTTTATATTTGTAACTTTGTGCTCATTCTGACTTTGAGTGAGTATACCTTTTTATTGGGGCATGGAGTGTAGCCTCATCACCCATATCTTGTTCTAGTTGATATTGAGTCCAATAATCTTTTCTATTAGATGTGTTCTCATTCAATCTCTCCACTTTTTTGTGACTTGACCTATCATATTCTTGTTTGTTATAATTTTTGGTGAAGAGACCACAGACCTTAAGATTAGAGAAGTGAATGAATGCGTAGAACTCCGCAAGAGATCATGGATAGAGTTCTACTGGATGATTAGATAATACACCATAAGCACCGAGATCTCAGATTTATGTGGAGTTTGATCCTTGTGAGATTTGAGTTTTGTAAGGATACAAATATGGTCGGTCCTATCTAACATACTTAATTTAAGGAGTTGAATTGATTAGAATAACTATATAGGTTATGGTGGTGAACCCCAAACTCCTAGTACTCTTTATTAATTGAATTAAATCTTTTATTTAATCATTTTTTCTTCTACAATTTTTATTCTCAGATTTAGCTACAGTTATTCTCAAATAACCGAGTTTCATTATTGTTCTTAGTAATAGATTCAAAACAATACTTAATCAAATTGTGGCATGGGTTCGACCTTATTATGTACTATATTTGACCCATTCACTTAGGGGCGAGTTGCTTTCTTTTGTTAAGTTTGAACTCCGGAATTTTTCTTCCTTAGTGAATTTTGTGTGAAAACACTTTTTATCAAAAACCAAACATGAATTTTACACATACAATTAACTGGGTCAATCGGTAAGTGCGCTTTGTAGAATTTTTTTGTAGTCTAGAAACTCTACACTGCCTTCATTCTTAGGCTATTTATGATTGGTCAATTTGATACAAACTCGACTTGGTTGTGCCTATTGGGCCATTAATAAAAAAACTCTTTGTACATGTATTGATAACTGATCTTGTATTTTTTTATAAACTTCGATGTTTACAGATATGTAACCTCCCTCCCAAGTTGTTGTTGTTCATTTCTAGTTTAACACGTACAATTAAATTATGGACTCTTATTGGTTCGACAATGTTATCTGTTCTGAAAGTTGTTTTCTAGGAACTTATTTTTAGTTCTGGAAAATTGATTCCAGATAATTAGTTTGTAATTCAACTATTATTTTTAAAATTATATTTTATGTGATTGGTGTGTTGTAACTGAGAGAACTAGATCTTGAAATACATAGATCATAATTACACAACACATCACATTGAAATTTATTCTATACAAAATCAAATTGGATTCATACATAGATACTAATTTAGTTTAAGTTGTGGCTGCGACATGAACCAAGCATTAATCCAACTAGTTCAGCGTTACTGCACAATAAATTTGCAAACTTTGAGGTTTGAGATGCTTAAAATAAACAATGACAGATTACCAACTTTGTAGCTAATACGTCGCTCACGAGTAATCACTGCCTTAAAGCTCTTTCTCATCTGTAAGTTTTAAATTTTAGAAAAATCTTATAATATAAGGGGTGAAGGTCAGATGTAGTGATGTACGGTATCATTAGGGATGTCAATGGTGTTGTGAAAAAATCATATCTACGAAAAACTGCACTATATTTTACACTACATAGTCACACCAAGTGGTTATGGTTCTAAAGAAAAAATGATGAATAAAAATTGTACGGAAATTAATTCATGTTAATTGTATATACATTTATGTATAATGTTATCCTAAATAGATTTTAATTGTCGTTCTCACATAGATAGCAAGATCTTTATTTTTAGAATGGAATATAATGTACATACAAGGAGTTTATTTACTACAATTACTATAGACATAGTTGTCTTCTTTGTACAACTAAAAAACATACATGTGCACTTTATTTTTTGTCTATGTTGTTATTTTCATTTATTGTGTATAAGTCATAAATTTTATGTACGATGCTACTATGGTCAATAGAAATTTGTTCATGATGTGGTGTGGTGTGGTGTTGTGAGTTTAAGCGTGATTTTTTAGTGGTACGGATATGATTTCTCATATTAAAAATAGTAGTAAATATGGTGCAGATATAGTGTTTGATTTTTCTATGTGGTGTGGTTATAATTTTACTATAAACCGTTCCATAACCGCTAGGTGTCTTGCAAGAAGACAAAAGCCAGATATACAACATCAGAGTATAAAAATATCGTGTGCTAACACCAACAGTCTCGATTTTTTTTCTTTTAGAATATACAATTCAAAGATTGCATATGATTGTATAAACATATAATCATTAGTTTGCCTCACCTCTTTCAGTCGACCGCTGCAGATTCAAAACATCAGTCGCTTACCAAGAGGCCACGGTGTTCAGAATCTAAGACCAATCACGTGTATTGCAGCGTGCCGAATATGTATGGACATTTTGTTGTTGTGGTTGTTCTAAGGTGGTTGGGCTGCAATCTAATTCATGCAGTTGCAATTTAACGTGTTTATTAGTTCCAAGTGTTTGGTTGGATGAAAATACATCCCATAATGAAAAAATCAACTGACAGAAAATCTTACACCAATTTCAAAATACTAAAAAACATACCGCACCCATTTTGGACGCAATTCATTACCCAGCAGCTTGGAGCTACACCAACTGTATCGTCTTCCTTACTCTCTAGTTGAGGCATAGCTTTTGCTCGTCACCGACGTTCTCCATTCACTATATACTTGAACTACTTCCAACCAAACGTTACCAAATAAAAAAGTTGAGTTGAATTCACATGCTACCAAACTAATGGGCATATAGTTCTAAAACATGTTTTACTTTTCTTGTTTTCAAAATCACATGTGTTGCAAATTAACGCAGCCAAACAAACCCTAAGTGGTCTACTCTCTTTTATTTCACCTCCGTGCCCTGGGTCAACATCTTTCCAATTTTGTTTCTCGGTTTGCTATAATCAACTATTTTGTGGTCCACTCTTTGATATATTGTGATTACTATTTTTACCCACATCTGCCAAACTCTAGTAATGGTTTATTGGATCATAGACTTTTACAGATCCAGAAGTCAGGCAGCCATTCATCGCTTGAGAGAGAGAGAGTTTGCGCGCATGTTTGGCTGGGTTTCAGTTGTGGTGTCGTCCGCTGCTGATGATGTGGTGGGCACACATCCATGTCCAATACAGTTACAACAGCTGTGATAGTTATTTTCTCATTTTATTGACGAATGAATGGTTTATCAATATGGAACCTTATTTTCTGTATGGTTTTCTGCGAACGCAGTTGGGATCTATATTCATCCCTGCATCCCCACCTACATACCTAACCTCTAAAGGAGGCTCATTCTAATACAATCCTTCTAAATGTATGTATCTTTCTTATACCCGTTGTTCTTGCTTGGCAAGTGTACTTCAAAGTCATGCAAGACTATATGATTGAAACTCTAGGAAAATGGAGAGTCACACTTCGGATCTACTTCAAAGTAGTCACATCAACTATACTTGTGAATTTTGACTTTTCAAGTTTCTAAAGCTAAGTTATTAATATCTACGTTTCACGTCATTCAATTCGGATTATTCATATCCACCATTCATGTCATTCAACTCAGATTCAGTGCTGACAAATTATTTATATCCACCTTTAATGTCACTCAACTCAGATTTGGTGCCGACAAGTTTTACGAGCATGTCTTGGGCGACATCGTGGCCGCCAATTTGGAGCATGTGAACCCCGCACGCTTGCACTCTTTTGTAGTTGTCTGATTGATACCTAGGTAGCTTAGTATTTGCCACGTCCACAACAACTAAGACCGCTACTTCAATCACCTCGCTCCGTTGCTTCAAATGCCAGGGCAACGCACTCGGTGTAATTGTCGATGCCGCGATTAAACGACTACATGATCATCCGCCTACATGCCACCCGGATATCAAAAAATCTTCGTGTTGTTTGCCGGTGGACTTTTCTCATTTCGAACAATAACGGTAAGCTCAACATCAACACCAACAACAACAACTCAAATATGACTAGAGAAAAGGAGAATCATTTGATCTTTATTTCTAACGACGATGCGGGGCTGAGATGTAGAGGGAGCTATCCTCAAAAATGTGTTCAATCAGTCCCCCTCCCGAGTTCAAGTCGCAAGAAAAACTTTCCTTTGTTATCTCCACCGATGATGAGGAGTGGCTTAGAAGACGTGGAGGAGTTCGAACTCGACGTCCTATAAAGCCCTTCGTTGGAAATAATTAGTATGCCTCTTCCCAAGGTCAACATGTGCGCTAGGTGAAAGCTTTCCTTTATAGTCTCCAATGATGAGGAGGAGGATCTTGACAATATGCAACGACGTGGAAAATCAACGTGCTAGTTTGGAGAGTGTTATACCGAATCCCTCATAAAAAATGTAATGTTTCAGCCTCGATGTGTTATGCGGAAGGTTGTTTGTTAGAACCTCATTGCTCACAGACCGCTCCCCTTCTCCCACCCAAGCCATCACAGTGCATATGCCAGCTATGCTCTCTCTATATCTCGATAGATATTCGAATATGGGACAAATGTCATCAAAGAGTTTGTCATGAAACTTTGCTCTTATCTTTGTTATCTTGGCATATTAAAGACCAAATGAATCAATCTGCATTTTTCTTTCTTTTTACACTGACTAAATTTTCTATAAAGACAAGGATGATATTTTAATTTGATGAATATATATATATATATATATATATATATATATATATATATATGTGTGTGTGTGTGTGTGTGTGTGTGTGTGTGTGTGTGTGTTTGTTGGTGTGGAGTTAATGCACAAGAAAATTCATTAGAGATGAAATCTCTAGAGTTTACCTTAACTAAGTGTTTTGATAATCTCACATGCAAACGGACGGGTCTTATCATAGTATAGTTCATGATCAAGCTCAAATGACAACTTTTTTAAATGATCTGATCAATGTAAGGATATAAGAATCAAAAGAGACAAATTAAGAGTTGACTATTGATGATGAAGACACTAGGGTGGAATGGGTTTTACCACCGCTACCGATCATTCACTCTCCCACAGCCTCATATTAAGTATGAAGATATATATGTTGGACCCAAGTAATTTCCCCTTTCATCATTAGAATTAAAATATGGACAAATATCACTCTAAGCTTATCGTTGATTTACCTAGAGGTCGTACATCTACCACCTCAGAAACGCATATCCAAAATTATCATCAAGGGTTTAGCAGGAATCAATTGACATCCTAGATCCTAGGTTCAAAGTTCTCTACACCCAAGATTTGATAAACATATAAATTGATGATCAAGAAAGAATACAGGCATGAAAACAATTGATTCCAAACATATAAAGGTTCATACAATAATATATGCAGCAAAAAGAACAAATTATGGCGGGGCTACTCCTCTCACCCTAGCGGGAGGATTACTCGCTCATCACAAAAGTATAACAATGGAAGAAGGGAGGAAATGTCACTATAGACAACAAAGGAGTATTTGTGGTGTTCAGATGCGTGTCTTCAAGGTCGGGATGATGGCAGTCAAAACAACAACAAAAACAAATCCTCTAACAGACATTGGAGGAGACTTCTAGGACATCATCTTCTTTCACCAAGGTTTGATCTAATCAGTATGAGGAGAGAGAAGTTGGTTGACAATGACTAAGAGAACTAACTGATGGAAATCGACAAACCTCTCTCAAGGTGTAAACCTTGGATCCCTATTGAAGGTAAATGTGGAAAGGTTGTTGGTTGACGTTCAAAAATCAATATAAAAAATGATGGAATCTGGAGGTGTGTACTCAGGAACAAAAATAATAGCTTGGCGGTGTTAAATGTTGGATCCCCTTTTTCGAGTTGGTGGTGTTGTATTTATAAGTGGAGACTAGGGTTTGGAACCCTTCCCAACTAAATTGTAGTTATATCTTGGCCACCATGGATGCAAAGAGGCAGTGACGTGAGGTAGACGAAGGGCATGTGACATTTAGTAATTCTGATGGTAGGTGAAGAGGGAGGAATATCATTGGTGACAAGTGTAGGTAAACCATCAGTAGACAGAGTCTAGAAAACCATTAGTAGATGGAGTATGGACACACCATCAGTGGATGGATACATAATTTCCACTGGAAGGTATGTGCAGAAAAATCACCTGAAGAGGATGTCAACCCTTCCATCAGAAGGAAATGGGAAACGACCATCAGAAGAGAAGATGGAATCGCCGTTGGAAGGCATGAGCAGAACATCCAAAATAAGGCGAGAATCAGTAGGAAAGTGTTGAAATTATGTTGAAAGGTAAGCACAACACTTCGATCGGTATACAAGATTGCTAAAGTTTTGTTAGAAGATGGCCATCAGAAGGCAAGTGTTGAGATTGCATTAGTTTTCAACTGATAGAATGGTAGAGTGAACAAATAATGGCTTTTTAGGAAGATGCAAACCCACCCCTAGGGGCATGTTATCATGTTTCACTGGGTCTGCGTCTATGAAGCATAAATTGATGGAATCATCAACTGTTGAAGGGACAGATCAACAAGACCACAATCCCCTATGATGGTGCATGAGATATGAAGTTCAAACCACCATATAAACAACAGATTTAGATTAAAATCCTATATATTAACATAAAACTAAGAAATCCTAAATGCAATCTAGTTCTAAAAATGATGGAAATTAATGCAACAATTATTTAAAAATATAGCTAAAACTAGGATAAATATGCATTCATCATTCGTATATGGAAGGATGTTATGTCACCTAAGACATCATTGATGCACATGTCCATGCCATGAATAGAAGGTATCTCAAGTGTACAAACAAAATGGTGAAGAGATTAGACCTTCTGATCCTATTGAGTGTACATATTGTGTTGTTGTAAATGTGTACCAGTTTTAAAGCAAATATATGTCATTTTTCACAGTGTTGCGTGAGTGTGTGTCGTTCTCTAGCCTAAAATGATTGGGCAACTTTTTTGTTGATTTTGTTCAGATGTTGATGTTCATGCCTTCCTTTTCTTAACATATTGTTCCCATGTTTGTGTCACAATATTGTCTTTCTAGTTTTCATGTGCCGGTAAAATTGTGCTAGTATTTGATGTTCTAGTTTCCATGTTTCCTTCATTGTTTTTCCCTTATTTTACATTCATGCATTCCTTTTTTATACTATTTCCATTTTTCATGTCACACTATTGTTGTTTCATGTTCTTGTACATTTATGTCGGTATTTTATTTCTATTTCTCCCATTTTGATATTAATTTGCTCCAATTTAATGCTTATAAGTGTTGTTTTCTGACATACTTATTCTTTTCCAATCTTCCCTAATGTTTTTTTGCATAAAAATGTGATTTCCAACATGTAGTTCTCTGAGAAAATAGATGAGATCTATAAATTAAACATTATTGGTGACATGTTCTAAATAGACTACTTTAAATACCAACAGTCTTTTGATCATAGAGGGTGTGATTATGCAAGATATTTCTCCATGTAACCTGCCGTTTTTGCTCTTCTTGAAATTATGGTGGCTATTCTAATGTATACTTAATTGTTGCATTTAAGCATACAATACATGATTTTGATATGGTACCACAGACATTTTTTGTAATTTTCTTTGACTCCCATACAAAGCACTTTGTATTTTTGAATAGTGTGACATATCAAGAAAAGGAAAATTGGGATTTGTATTGGCCAATTTGTGAGGAGGTGGTGAAATCCATGAAACTGTGTCTCACTATGACATGAGGAGTCAATTTTAGCACAGGGAAATGGAATATCACATTTGTTCTTGAATCAGGGGACATATATAGTTGTGAGGTATTTACCAAGCTAATGATGAAAATTAGAATGATGAAACCAAGTGGGACAAATTCTTCTAATGGAATAATCCACAAAATATATCCCAAAGGTGTATGAAGATGGAAAAAAAGATAGTTTATTATAAAATAAATATAAATTATGATGTGATTCTTGATGGTATGTTAGAAGCATGAGATATGGGTCGTTGTTGATGTCATAGGCCATCAACGTATTGGCATCTATTTTTTGTTTACTTTGTAATAGTCACCATTGTAATATACCTATATTTTTATAGTAATATTATATGGCTTGTGTCTTTGGTTTTTAGAGATGTAATGTGATGCATGTTTTGCAATGTAAATGTGCCATTTTTTTATTAGTGTACATTACATGATTTATTAGCATACATGCCAACTTTTATATTACTTGTGTATATTTTAGAGAGAAAACATGTTGGTCTTGTGCATATATCAATGACAATGTGAGTTGATATTGGTGTGTCGATGTGTCATTGTTTATTTATTTATATGTATTAAATAATGTGTATACTTACATGCTTTTAATCATGTGTGTGTGGGCCAGATCACATCGCATACAATTCTATTTTCTTTAGTACTCGTGTAATTTATGTACGTTTACTACTTCTACTGGTGTGTATATGTATCAATTTACATCATATATGTGCCCCTTTATTTAATAAATATGACATATTTTGTCAATATATGTGTTATTACATATCTATGTACATACCTTGTTTGATGTGTAGGCTTAGGTGCTTTTAGTCAAGTGTATGTTTGCAAGGTTACATCACATACGAGTCAGTTTTCTTTAGTAATCATAGTAGTTCATGTAAGTTTGAGTGTTTTTGGTGATGTGTCTATGTGCCAGTTTACATCATAAACATGCCAATCTTATAGAGTAATTGTTACATAAGTTGTCAATATATGTGTCATTATTTATTTGTTTGCATACCTTGTTTGATGTGTATGTTTATATGCTTTGTGTCATGTGTATGTGTGTCATATTGTGTTGCATGTGTGTTAATTTATTAAGCATACATGTCATTTTTCTTGTTCTAGTAAATGTGACAGATTTTGTCTACATATGTACTAGTCTTGTGCCTCTATTTAAAAATATGTGCTTATATAATGTGATTGCATGTCAATATCAATGTGTTAACATGTCAGTATTTACTTGATTATGTTCACTGCTTGATGTATATTTTTTTTAAAAATACATCATATGAGTACCCATTTCATGAATATTTGAGCCAGTTTTCATAAGTTATTGTTCTCTTTTATGTATGTTTAAGTTCTTTTAGTTCCTTATCTATCATGCTAGTCTCTTTTTCTTAAGCATTTAGTGCCAATTTCAGCAAGTAATGTGTCGGTCTTGTGCCTTTATTTAAAAATATGTATTACCTTTTCAATGATGATACATTCCAGTGTTATTTTGTATACGTGCCAATTTCAATATGAGAGACAAGTGGTTGCTTTTATCAGGAGAAATTTATGTTCATTTTTCTATTGATTTTACAAGTCAACTTTGATTGTGTATACTAGGCTATTTTGATGAGGATAAGTGCCATGCCTCTAAGAACAGCAATATCCATGTTGTCATTATTAAGAAGTAAGTTGTTTTGTTCAAATCAATCACATGTATGACTTAATATGGTTTAAATAACCAAAATAAAGGGTGTGTACTATTTTTTTATGTTGGTTCCTCCAATTCGAGGTTTACTTTCATAACTCATTGATGTGGTTATGTGCTAGCACCTTTGCTGCAAACTCATGTTATTCTTCTTGCTCATTTCTTGCAATATAAAATTCCTAATCTCTTGAAATAGGTTTTCATTAGAAGCAAAGTGTCCTCTACAATTCTTCAAACCAATGCTCTCATTCTCCTTCCTTTTGTTTATTTTCATTTCTTTTCCAAATGAAATGTCGATTCCATTACAAGACGAGGACCAACTCCATCATCGAATCAAACCATTGAGTGAATACACTACATAAATTTGAAGAAGTGAAGAACCATTTGAAGTGTGACATTTATTGTCACACAAAGCTAGATTACTCAAAACAAAGCATAGAATTATCTCTAAAAAATATATCCCCACAAATCAGGATAAATTAAAACCATTTGTAATGTAATTGCACACATTGTTACATATCATGAACAAGCCCCAAACGCAGGTCATCTATATTCATATATTCCCAAAGATATTACATTTCATTTTCAAGGCTCTCAAGACACCATTGTTCCATATTACAACATGTTTATATATATACATGCCATTTCTATACAATCATGGAATAAAGCTAAAAAAAACTTTGCGTCCATTTACAACAAAAAAAAATCTCCCCAAGAATATGAGAGTACAGGGATGACACATATGACTCTACTACAAAACTTTGGAAGCATATCCAACCTCTAACAGTTACTACTCTCCTTACTGCTCAACACCAATGGCACAACCTCTACCTCTTTATGCATGACCACATAAAATATGTGGTAGCTCATAGGTTGAGATCAAACATCCCAGCAAGAGATATAACTCTCCTCCAACATCTATTATAAGCAAAGTAAGATAACATAGCAGTTAAGTAAAGCAATTAATATTGGTTAAGCAATTTAAGCATTTACAATTGAGCAGTAGAACAATTTATACTTTTAGAAGTAATATGAAGAACATGTATAACTATTATAAACTAAATAATATAAGAAATAAGGCATGGGGTCATCCGATATGATTTGTATTTGACCCTAAGAAAATATACTACACAGCTATTTAACAACTTTCATTATTATGTCCTGAGGATTTGAGGTGTACCACTCAAATCCAACTGACCATTGCTAAGTCAAAATTAGTACCATACAAGATCTATGGAGAATCTAGATCCATGGTCATCACTTGTACTACTCGATTAGTTTGAGTCTGCAACGCAGTGACATATCAGTCAAATTGCATAACAGAAACTTATAGTTAAAGTTGTAGTCTTGTAGACAACAACTCATAGTCAAAGCTACGATCCTATAAAAAAAATAGCTTGCCTTCATACATGGCACAACACTAGAGAATAGGCTCACACATCGTTGTTCAAAATAAAACATCATACCACTATATCAACAATTTAAGGATACAAGGAGATATCTCACTTGCACCCCCCATATTCAATAATATGTGCTCTGAGTTTCCTATAGGAGTTACTCTTTTCATCATCTGAAAAAATATTAACGTTGAAGATGGATCTATTGTACATGGAAACAACATGATTAGGATTTTACTTGATTAGATATTCCATTGGGTATCTTTTAATGCATCAATCAAGTAACAACGTATAAACCCTAAGCAAACACTGCAAAGTTAAGGTAGGATATAACTTTAGAAGATATAAAATGTATTAATTGAAAACTTGTCTCATCATCACATGAAATTTGTGTCATTGCCATTACAAGGACATCACTAATATCACATCACTATGGAATATCGATCCCTCAATCACATCTCTAGAGGATTCCACCTCAAACTATGCACAAGGCACTTGTCAGGTTATTAGATCCAAACACATAATTCATGCACATTCCATATCTCAATATGTCTCAACAATACTCATAAGCAACACCTTGTATTATCTAGTATCACCATAGCATTTACATAGCCATGACATTCATCTCACCTGCAAGTTAGGATTACACAAGTAAGAGAGAGAAAATATTGTCATGTAACAATAATTTGTAAGTAGATTAGGCACATCCATCATATTATCACAAGATTAGGGTTATGTTTCATATATAGCCAATTATGGTTTCATATCATCATTCAACCACTAAACCCTAATTTCAAAGCCTCCCACGTGTTTGAAGAGTATTAGTCTTAAACATCATTACTAATGATTAGTTATACACCATCACATCATCATGCATAGACCATATGTCATATTTTTTGGTCAATGAAGTAGTAGGTGTAGCAACCTACACTATATAGTAACCATGTACATACATGTGTAGGTGTCTCGACCCAATCACCAACCATAGTGTTACGAACGTAACACATATAGGTGTCACGATCAAAACACACACCACTATAACCTGTTACGACCATGATACAACATGGTCATGTGTTACGACCACTTACACAAACTTGCACAAGTGTTACGACCGTGACAACTAATACAGTTCCCCTTATAGGTTAGCATCTATTAAGACCTCTAGGTTAAGTACATTAGTTTAAGGGACAAATGTGTGTTGACCTATACACTTCACTATCCAAGCTGTAACGTTAACCAATAGGGTACATATCCAAGCATCAAAGATGCATTATGACCAGCAATGTGTAGTGACTCTACCTTAGGGTTAAGGTTGTTGCGGTCGCAACAACCACCCACCTATGGTATCGACCAAGAGGAAGACCAAGGGTGTTGCGACCCCAATTCACATATAAACTCAACTCCAAAAAAGGTTCAAATCCAGGTCGAAACAGATGATCAAATTTAGGAATACCAAGCATCAACTAAGAGGATTTCTCCATACAAGGTGTTCATCAAACCCTAGAACAAGGGTCATAGAAGGTTACCAAAAGAACTATGTTTGGAGAGATAAAACCAAGATTTCTTATGCATGTTAACATACTCAAAACCTCCTATTATACATGGTAAATGAACCATACACAAAGTAACACAGTACCATGGATAAAGATCCAAAGAAACATATCAATTATTTCAATCACCACCAAATCAGGTACAAGGATTTTAGGGTTTATAAGAAAGAGTTATTTTTTTGAGAACATAATGAATCCTCCAAATTCATCCTCACAGTCATCATTTCTAGGAATTTGGTGTCTCATATCGACTGATCCACCCTTGTTTTGGCTTACTCCGAGTATCTCCTCAGTTTCATGTAAATAGTGCATTACTAGTTCTAATTACCCTAGTTTTCAGCTTAATTGATCTCATCCTACCCTTACTCATTTTCTTTCTCCTCCACAGATCATCCTCAACCATTTCCAAAGGTCATGACCCCAACAGCCTTGACTCTAATGACCTAGGCCAACTGGTTTCACCCAAATGGTTTTCCCTAACGGTTTCAAGACTGTTTGAGCCCAAACGGTCTCAAGACCATTTGAGCCCATACGGTCTCAAGACCATTTCAGCCCAAACGGTCCCAAGACCGTTTGAGCCAAATGGTCCCAAACTGTTTGGACAACGAAACCGTTTGGACAACGAAACTGTTTGAACAACGAAAATCGTTTGAAGACCATTCGGTCCCAACACTATTTGGAGCCATTCGGTCCCAAGATCGTTTGGAACCATTCGGTCCCAAGACCATTTGAAGCCATTCGATCCCAAGACCGTTCGATCCCAAGACCGTTTGGATCAAGGCCGTTCGGTCCCAAGATCGATTGATTCTAAGACCATTTGGACCAAGACCGTTTGAAGCAGACTCATGCCAAAACTGTGAGAACCAATCAAAGCCTATAAATAGAAGGGTAAAGGCATGGTCTTCGAGATCTATCTCACCACGGCCAAAGACTTCCAGACTGGGATCAGATCTGGCAGGCCGGAAGGCTGCTCCATTGCTACCTCCTCTCCACCAAGCTTTACCTCATCCTACCCATACATCTCTGGAGATAGATACGAGGATCGAGGTGAAGAGACGGACTTCATCGACAAAGTCAGAGAAATTCCAAAAACTGGAGCAATCTACACCGGGCTACCACAGATCTACTCTTCTACTCTGATGATGCTTCCCTTCGCTTTCTTCTCTTTCTTTGTTTCTCCCTCTATGAGGAGCAATTAGTTCCATCCACTGGGGCGCGGGGACTAGCCCCACTACCCATGCTTTGTAATATGTACCTAAAAATGTTATCTTTCCGATTCAATGCTAATCGTTTCATTGCATGCTCGAATGTTGGCCACTTTCTTGCATGATCTATTGTCTTTTGTTGTGGATTGTCTATGTCTACTCTTGAGAATCGATTTCCGATTTAGCATTGGTTCTTGATGTGTGTATCCACCACATATTTGTTTTGGTATCTAGGAACGCCTCTCAAGGAGTGGAGTAAACTCACCTCCATCATTGTACTTTCATACTATGAAATGGAATCAGTTGATGTATGAAAGTACAATCTTGATAGGTCCAGGAACACACTCTGTGAAGGGAGTGATGCAAAATAAGTGACCATTCATTCAGGGATGACTGGCATTGCATCACTCTCACATTTCTCGTTGATATGTCCTTGAAAGATGGATAGTCTATAAGGATACTAATCGAATTGATAATATCGCTCACTTGTTAGTCTTTCGATGCACATTTCACGAGGTTGAGTAAGATTTCCCTTCGGAGGGCACATATCTCCATTGACATGAAAATATGTACTAGATGGGAGCTGCTCAACCTATGAAGGATGTGTGCAATGCTCCTTGTCTAAGAGGGCATTGACATTACACAACAACCATGTATCTAGCTTGCAGGTCCTGCTATGTTGGTACAGGTACAATGCATGTGTAGTGGTGGTGAACATCCGCATTACCCCAATGATCCATCATCATTTACTAATCTTAGATTTTAAACCTTAACTAGTTTTTATACTTGCCTTTACTTTTGCATGTTTTAGGTTAAATAACTCAAATCAAACTTTTAGTCATAGATGATTAACTTAGATCGATACGAAATGAGATAAAGACACTCTGATTCTTAACTTTGTCCTTTGGGTTCGATCCTAAATATGTACTATGATAAGGCTTCCACACTCTTGTGGGGTTGGAGATTTTATCTAGCACCAATTCTAGGTAAACCTAGAGAGAATATCAACTCCCTAGGGTTTTTGGTGCATATCAGGATTTCCATTGGAAGAGCAATCTTTTGGTGTAAGTCCTAGCTCCCTCAAAAAATGGCGTTGTTGTCAGGGACAACGGTGTAAGAATCATCTTTTTCGAATTATGTGTCGATTTAGGTTTCTCTAGGGTTTTTCATTTTATTTTCAAAAACCTTAAAAAAAAGGTGAAGGACTTAATCTTACATATCTTCTTGGATTTGAAGTGGTTGGTTAAGCTTAATAAACTCATTCTTTGATTTCAGGTACTAACTCTCTTCGAAATGAAGCAGTCGACACCACCAACCATTAGATGTCAACTATGTGGTGACTAATCTCATGCCTCAATTTATTGCTTGAATGTCCCTTCTCACTACGTGATGGCTCTGCGTCAAGTAATCGTGAATCATATAGTTGGGAAACTCAAAGCAGCCTCTTCATACAACTATGGATATAATGCAAGTTATAATCCATATCACCTTAGAGGCTACTATGAAAAGCCTAACTATGGTGGATTTCAAGGCATAGACTGCAACGTAGGAAGGAACCTGGAAAACAATGCAAATCAATACTATGATGAGGAGAGCTATTATCAACATCAACGCAACAGGTGCAGCGAAGAGCCTTCTTATGGAGATCAACGTACGTTAATGGAAGAACTATGTGCCTTACAGATGTCAGTGGCTCAACAACTAGTCGATCAGACAGCCATGACCAAGAAGTTGATGGTCGATCTTGATCAACTTACGCAATTTGTCAACGCTTCTTACCAACATGTAGAACAGCCACCAATTTCAACTAAGCACATCCCTAGTCCACATGTTGATTATTATGATGATTACGAAATCATGTGGGATATGCCTTCCAATGATCTTCAAGCATTGGTGCAGGGTGAGGAATCATCCTCAGGGCTAATAACTAAACTCAAAGATGATTTCTTCACAACATCACAAGAGAAAGAATCATTCTCCGAGCCAAGGTCTGACTTAGATAATGATTCCTGCACTATGCTCTTAGATGAAAGATTGAGTAGCCAATATGGGGATTCTCTATAGTCAGGAGATCAATTGGAGATAAACTTCAACACTTACCTACCTTCTAACTTCATAGAACCAGATCCAACTATTGAGGAGCAATTAGCAATGATCGACTACCTAAATGACAAAATCCCTTAAACTTCAGTTGTCTCATCAATGAAGTCCATAGAAGAAGGGTTTATGTCACAAGAACTCTACACTCCTTCACAGTCAGACTCATAGGAATACGTGACTAATTTGAATAAGGAGATATCTTTTATGCAAGAGACTCAACTAACTCCATTACTGGAACATGATCTGATTTTTCCTTATGAAGATATTTCTGATCATTCGGCTGATCTAGAAAAAAACTTCGAGGATGAGACTAATCAAGATCTTGATTCAAAAATGGATCATGCTACTCTCACTGACCCTGATGTTGAAAAAGAATCATGGGAGGAGGATGGGTCTCAAGATGATGAATCTATGACCGATCCTTTCCATGAGATGACGTTACCAGAACTACCACCTCTACAAGAAGTCCAGACAGAGCCAGTTCTCAAACAAGAGCATGATCTTTCTATTGAATCTCCTTCTAATCACTTGAATGAGTTGATAGTGAACTATGAAGAGAAACATGAACCATCTCTTAATTTTGGAATGGATTACAATATTTCCATAGACTCTTGTAATGACAAAAAGGACCTGTGGGAGGACATCGAGCCACAAACCTATCCTCTTATAGCAACTCATCCCTATGAAGAATCTCCTCCTAAGCTACCACATATTCAAGAGAATGAGATACTTCCATTACCTGCACAAGGTCTCATTCTTCCCATAGTGACTCTTCCCGAGCACTTAATAGAATCAGAGGAGTACTATGAAGAAGTATCGGAACAACAACCTGACTCAAAAATGGAGTATTTTAGTCCCAATATTGAAGAAACAGAGTCATCGGGAGATTCTAGTCCTCAAAACATCATGGCATGGACTAATCCCTCCTATGAAGAGACATCATTGGAGCCTGTACTTCAGGTTCTCATGATTCCCTTATCCGAGCAAGAGTTCATTCTACCTGTTGAATCTCCCTCTAGTTACACAGATGAATTAAGAGTGCACAACAAAGAAGAATTTGAACAACACCTTAACTTTGGAATGAAACATGTGGCTCCTATTGACCCCAACATTGATAATGATAATCCTCTGGAGGACACATGGCATCAAAATGATGATCCTCAGAACAATCCCCTTGATGAAGAAATGTCACCCTGGCTGCCACACCCTACATAAGAAAAGTCGGGTGATGAAATGAAGCCTGAATCGGATCCACCACATGATCTGGTACAAGAAGAAGTTCAAGTGGTCGACCCTCTATCAACTGCTTTAGATCATTAAGAAGGCAACTTTACTCCAAACTTTGAGGGCGAGCCACAACTGGAGGACAGATATAGGCATGACTTTGATTATTTGCCTAGTCCCCCGGTTTCAACTGCATATATTCCACCTCCCCCACTGATGGGGGAAGGTCTCTGGATTCTTCTGGATAGACAAAGAGGTGGAAGAAATATGCATCCAAGTTGTCCAAAAAACCTATTCGAGTTGCCACGATCACCCAGTCAATAGTTTGTACATGCCGCTTCCTTGCTCTCAGTGCCGACTATCATGAAACATCTTTGTCGGACCTTCTTTCAATTGTGAGGACCGCCTGGTTAACACTGCACAACTTTTCCCCTCCATCTCAAACCTAGTGTTTTCTCGGAGATGAGCAAACTCATAAGTTCAAGATGGAGGGTGGGTGGTATGTTTCTCACTCCACCCTCTATCTTTACTGCTTTCTGATTTTCCATTCTAGTTTCTTTTTCATATTTCTTTCGCATTTTCATAGTCTTCTTAAAATAAATCCTTTATCTAGTTGGCTTTTGTTTTTTGAATCTATGTTCATCACCACTTTTTGTTGTAAATTCATAAGAAAAGAATTCTTAAAACTAGCCGATAAATGATTTCATCTTGTATAGTCTGTGAATCCTAATGTCATATCCTTAATAATAATAAAAAGATGATAAGCTTCAATAAGACTGAGATAGATCAAATGCATCATGCCTCTAACTGATTAATGGATCAGCTGTATGGAATTCTCATTTGAAGTTTTATCATTTCACTTTTTGAGTAGAGTGTGATGAAGAAAAGGAACCTGTCATATGGAATCACTAAGCAAACTACATTATGATCTGAACTCTCTTCTACACTGCTTCTTTCATCTCCATACCTCTTTTCTCACCAACCATGCCAAAGCTTTAAGTTCGGTGTGGCACACCACACTCTTTTCTAGTGTAAGCTAGAAGATTGCCAAACTCTAAGTTCGGTGTGGTACACCACACCTCTTCTATAACTGCTTCCTCCATACCACTCAATACATAACAGCGCCGTATCACCTTCTTGTTGGCTAAATTGGACATTATTATAGTCCCTTTGTTTCGATGATGACAAACATTTCATTCTTGTGGATCTAACGTGCTACTTGAGTGTTGCAGGAATTAGGTGGATGACAAACAACTTGGAAGATCTATATGCTCAAATTACTTTAATTCATAATTGTAATCAAATGTAAAAACTTGTACAAGTATATAATGTAAAAGTACTTAGATATCATGTAAATCAAGCATTTAGATCTTCCCTAGACAATCACAACACTTAGATAGGTCATCCCCTACAATAGTGTCACATCTGCACACTCATACACACACTTAGTACTTAGTTTAAAACATTGAAACAGAGTCATTCTCGGTCGACAAACTTCTCGACCGAGACACTCTCAGTCGATAAACTCTTCGACCGAGAATGGCCCAAATAGCTGTTAGACACAGCAGACAAAGTAGTTGAGAGTTGGATCAGAACGTTGCTACCGACAGTCCCTCGGTCGACAAGTCCTCGACCGACTAGGACTCTCGGTCGACAAATCTTCGACCAAGAATGTCTCTGTCTGCACTTTTCAGGATTAATTAACTAGTCATTGTTAAAGCAACTAATGGATACCTAACGACTAGTTGAGCACTAAGAACCCCCTAAAAAGTGGCTAGAACGTCCTTAAGCATTCATAGGCCATTCCTATAAATAGGACAAGCCTTAGGACACCCAAAACACACTTGTGCAACACTTGAGCATAATACTTGCAATTGGCTATTCATTCTTGTGAGAAATCGAGCAACTCCAACATTGGGTATTCATTCCCATTGCTCAAAATTTGTGTCCTATAGGATAGAATCTCCTACCCACTGCACCAACACTTCCATATACATTGGTTAGGAGATCAAAACGCTTGATATAGGAAATCAAGCCTTGTTCTACAACAGTATTGTAATTTCTATTTTTCCTTCTTGTTCCTTTATATCTTTTGTACTCTCCTTGCTACTCCTAGGGTTGGAGGTTGCGGATTGGAGAAGATTTGAATTCTCAGGTGGAGAAGGGTCTTCTCGGTGGAGAAGGTGGACTTTGGACTACTTCAAGAAGGTTGTCTCAACGGGAAGCTACTTCAAGAGGAAGGCTACTTCAAGGGGGAGCTTGAGGTTACTTCAAGGAAGGCTGCTTCGAGGTTGGTGAGACTACTTCTAGGTGAAGGTTGTCTGAAGGGTTTGGTGAAAGTGTTGTAATTTTATGTAACATCCTTGCGAGGTAATAAAATTAAATACTTTCAAAATCGCAGTTGGGTAAGCAACCGGGTAGTGGATTGACTGCCTAAGTATTTGCTAAGGTTGGAACCACTCTAAATCCTTATCCCCTTGTCCAATATTTTTGTGGTTGCTTGCTTTGGTTGAATTATTATTAAAATATCCATAAAACCATATTCACCCCCCTCTAGTGGTTTTTCACTTCTCATTTTGTTCAAAAAGTATACGATGATGATTGTGCACATACCAAGGTTGAGGAAAAATCTACCCCGATTCCAAAAAGAGGCTCGGCGGCCCAAATATACAAAAATCCAAAAATACCCTTTCTCCTAAGCCAAGTAAGAATCAATAAAATCCAGAGTGTGAATAAAAGCATGAGATATGTGCCCTGAAGAAGGATAACTGACAAAGGTCTTTCCCAGTCGGTACATTAGCTACCCTCACAAAGGCAGATGTGTCGAGCCCGGTAGTGAGACCCTAAGGCTCCAAAATTAACCCCTTACCTCCTCTCGAAGAGGTAAGTTAGCCAAAAGCCTTAAGCCAACCTATACACACTTCTGAGTACCTATAGAAAAAAAATCGGGTGTAAGGCTAAGTCAACCAGAGTTGTGCACAAAACACTCAAAGTATCTTGATGAATCCACCAATAATAAGAATTTTGAATCGATTAGAGGAAAGACTCTTATTTTTTTATCACATCCCTATTCTTTCCTTTTTCAACCTACTGGCACCACAATTTCCTCCATTTCAACCATTCTCTTGAAAACACCAGTGACAAATCATATTCATGTTTGATTGATTCTATGGGTCTTTTCAAAATCACATAAAACTTTTAAAACATGACTGATACAGCAGAGAGTGAGAAGGAAATACTTCAGTAAATTGAACTCATAAATGAGGATATCATAAGATGTATTTTGTGATCAAAGGAAGCCTTGATACTATATTGATATGAGCCATGAACAAAATTATGATATGACATAAGGATGAGGCAATCATGAGATGAATGATTTCATTGGCAATTGTTTTAAGTTTTCTGTTCCTCAGAACGAGCAACGCTTAAGTTTGGTGTGGGTGATGAATCCTACAGATTCATCCTCAGTCACCAATTCAAAGGATTTCCAACGTTTTTGCACTATTTTTGTTTTGGTTCATTTTTTTTCTCAGTTTCATGAAAATTCTAACATTTGCACGAAGATGAGGAAATTACGAGACGAACGAGCTTTTTGGAGACTGTCTTGGGATTTTCCATTCCTCAAGATGAGCAACGCTTACGTTCGGTGTGGTGATGAATCCTCCAAATTCATCCTCATAGTTGCCATTTCTAAGAATTTTGTGCCTCATATTGACTGATCCACCCTTATTTTGGCTTACTCTGAGTATCTCCTCTGTTTCATGTAAATAGTGCATTACTAGTTCTAATTACCCTAGTTTTTAGCTTAATTGATCTCATCCTGCCCTTACTCATTTTCTTTCTCCTCCGCAGATCATCCTCAACCATTGCCAACGGTCAAGACCCCAACAGCCTTGACTCTAACGATCTTGGCCATGGTTTTCCCTAATGGTTTCAAGACCGTTTGAGCCCAAACGGTCCCAAACGATTTGGACAATGAAACTGTTTAGACAATGAAACCGTTTGAACAACGAAAACCATTTGAAGACCATTCGGTCCCAAGACCCTTTAGAACTATTTGGTCCCAAGACTATTCGGATCAAGACTGTTTGGTCCCAAGACCGATCAATTCCAAGACCGTTTGGACCAAGACCATTTGAAGTGGACTCATGCCAAAACCGTGAGAACCAATCAAAGCCTATAAATAGAAGGGTAGAGGCATGGTCTTAGAGATCTATCTCACCACGGCCAAAGGCTACCGGACTGGGATTAGATCCGGCAGGATGGAAGGCTGCTCCATTGCTACCTCAACTCCACCAAGCTTTGTCTCATCCTACTCGTACATCTCTGGAGGTAGACACGAGGATCGAGGTGAAGAGATGGACTTCATCGACAAAGTCGGAGCAATTCCGAAGACTGGAGCAATCTACACCGGGCTACCACAGATGTACTCTTCTGCTCTGATGATGCTTCCCTTCTATTTCTTCTCTTTCTTTGTTGCTCCCTCTATGAGGAGCGAGTAGTTCCATCCACTGGGGCGTGGGGACTAGCCCCACTACCCATGCTTTGTAATATGTACCTAAAAATGTTATCTTTTCGATTCAATGCTAATCGTTTCATTGCATGCTCAAATGTTGGTTGCTTTCTTGCATGATCTATTGTCTTTTGTTGTGGATTGTCTACGTCTATTCTTGAGACTTGATTATCAATTTAGCGTTGGTTCTTGGTGTGTGTATCCACCACACATTTGTTTCGGTATCTAGGAATGCCTCTCAAGGAGTGGAGTAAACTCACCTCCATCATTGTACTTTCTTACTATGAAATGGAATCAGGTGACGTATGAAAGTACAATCTTGATAGGTCGAGGAACACACTCTGTGAAGGGAGTGATTCAAAGTAAGTGACCATTCGTTCGGGGATGGCTGGCATTGCAACACTCTCACGTTTCTCGTAGCTATGTCCTTGAAAGAGGGATAGTCTATAAGGATACTAATCAAATTGATAATATCGCTCGCTTGTTAGTCTTTCGATGCACTTTTCACAAGGTTGAGTAAGATCTCCCTTCGGAGGGCACATATCTCCATTGACATGCATATATGTACCGGATGGGAGCTGCTCAACCTGTGAAGGATGTGTGCAATGCTCCTTGTCTGAGAGGGCATCGACATTGCACAACATCCATGTATCTTGCTTGCAGGTCCTACTATGTTGGTACAGGTACAATGCATGTGTAGTGACGGTGAACATACGCATTACCCCAGTGATCCATCATCATTAGCTATCTTAGATTTTAAACCTTAACTAGTTTTTATACTTGCCTTTACTTTTGCATGTTTTAGGTTAAATAACTCAAATCAAACTTTTGGTCATAGATGATTAACTTAGATCGAGACAAAACAAGATAAAGACACTCAGATTCTTAACGTTGTCCTTTGGGTTCGATCCTAAATATGTACTATGATAAGGCTTCCACACTCTTGTGGGGTTGGAGCTTTTATCTAGCACCAGCTCTAGGTAAACCTAGAGAGAACCTCAACTCCCTAGGGTTTTTGGTGCATATCAGGATTTCCATTGGAAGAGCAATCTTTGGGTGTAAGTGCTAGCTCCATCAAAAAATGGCGATGTTTTCAGGGACAATGGTGTAAGAATCATCCTTTTCAAATTTCGTGTCAATTTAGGTTTCTCTAGGGTTTTTCATTTTCTTTTCAAAAACCTAAAAAAGGTGAAGGACTTAATCTTGCATATCTTCTTGGATTTGAAGTGGTTGGTCAAGCTTGATAAACTCGTTCTTTGATTTCAGGTACCAACTCTCTTCAAAAATAAGCAGTCGACACCACCAACCGTTAGATGTCAACTATATGGTGACTATTTTCATGCCTCGATTTATTGCTTGAACGTACCTCCTCACTACGTGATGGCTCTGCGTCAAGTAATTGTGAATCGTATAGTTGGGAAATTTAAAGCACCCTCTTCATACAACTATGGATATAATGCAAGTTATAATCCATATCAACCTGGAGGCTACTACGAAAAACCTAACTATGGCAGATTTCAAGGTGTATAGTGCAATGTAGGAAGGAACCTGGAAAACAGTGCAAATCAATACTATGATGAGGAGAGCTATTATCAACATCAACCCAATGGGTGCAGTGAAGAGCCTTCTTATGGAGATCAACGTACATTAATGGAAGAACTACGTGTCTTACAGATGTCAGTGGCTCAACAACTAGCCGATCAAACAGCCGCGACCAAGAAGTTGATGGGTGATCTTGATCAACTTATGCAATTTGTCAACGCTTCTGACCAACATGTAGAAAAGCCACCAATTTCAACTAAGCACATCCCTAGTCCACATGTTGATTATGATGATGATTACGAAATCATGTGGGATATGCCTTCCAATGATCTTCAAGCGTCAGTGTAGGGTGAGGAATCATCCTTAGGGCTAATAACTGAACTCAAAGATGATTTCTTCACAACAACAAAAGAGAAAGAATCATTCTCTGAGCCAAGGTCTGACTTGGATAATTATTCATGCACTATGCTCTTAGACGAAAGATTGAGTAGCCAATATGGGGATTCTCTACAGTCAGGAGATCAATTGGAGATAAACTTCAACACTTACCTACCTTATGACTTCATAGACCCAGATCCAACTATTGAGGAGGAATAGCAATGATCAACTACCTACATGACAAAATCCCTTCAACTTCAGCTGTCCCATCAATGAAGTCCATAGAAGAAGGGTTTATG
The DNA here is from genome assembly GCA_963693085.1 of Alisma plantago-aquatica. Taxonomy (NCBI): domain Eukaryota; kingdom Viridiplantae; phylum Streptophyta; class Magnoliopsida; order Alismatales; family Alismataceae; genus Alisma; species Alisma plantago-aquatica. The sequence goes on along the minus strand of OY856410.1, from coordinate 302,851,514 downwards.
TCACAAGAACTCTACACTCCTTCACAGTCAGACTCAGAGGAATACGTGAATGATTCGAATAAGGAGATATCTTTTATGCAAGAGACTCAACTAACTCCATTACTGGAACATGATCTGATTTGTCCTTATGAAGATATTTCTGATCATTCGGCTGATCTAGAAATAAACTTTGTGGATGAGATTGATCAAGATCTTGATTCAAAAATGGATCATGCTACTCTCACTGACCCTGATGATGAAAAAGAATCATGGGAGGAGGATGGGTCTCAAGATGATGAATATATGACTGATCCTTTCCATGATATGATGTTACCAGAACTACCACCTCTACAAGAAGTCCAGATGGAGCCAGTTCTCAAACAAGAGCATGATCTTTCTATTGAATCTCCTTCTAGTCACTTGAACTAGTTGATAGTGCACTACGAAGAGAAACATGAACCATCTCTTAATTTTGGAATGGATTGCGATATTTCTGTAGACTTTTGTAATGACAAAAAGGACCCGTGGGAGGACATCGAGCCACAAACCTATCCTCTTATAGCAACTCATCCCTATGAAGAAGCTCCTCCTGAGCTACCACATATTTAAGAGAATGAGATACTTCCATTACCTGCACAAGGTTTCATTCTTCCCATAGTGACTCTTCCCGAACACTTAATAGAATCAGAGGAGTACTATGAAGAAGTACTGGAACAACAACCTGACTCAGAAATGGAGTATTTTAGTCCCAATATCGAAGAAATAGAGTCATCGAGAGATTCTAGTCCTCAAAACATCATGTCATGGACTAATCCCACCTATGAAGAGACATCATTGGAGCATGTACTTCAGGTTCTCATGATTCCCTTATCCGAGCAAGAGTTCGTTCTACCTGTTGAATCTCCCTCTAGTTACTTAGATGAATTAAGAGTGTACAACAAAGAAGAATTTAAACAACACCTTAACTTTGGAATGAAACATGCGGCTCCTATCGACCCCAACATTGATAATGATAACCCTTCGGAGGACACATGGCATCAAAATGATGATACTCAAAACAATCCCCTTGATGAAGAAATGTCACATTGGCTGCCACACCCTACACAAGAAAAGCTAGGTGATGAAATGAAGCTTGAACCGGATCTACCACCTGATCTGGTATAAGAAGAAGTTCAAGTGGCCAACCCTCTATCAACTGCTTTGGATCATGAAGAAGGCAGCCTGACTCCAAATTTTGAGGGCGAGCCACAATTGGAGGACACATATAGGCATGACTTTGATTATTTGCCTTGTCCCCCAGTTTCAACTGCATATATTCCACCTCCCCCCACTGATGGGGGAAGGTCTCTGGATTCTTTTGGACAGACAAAGAGGTGAAAGAAATGTGCATCCAAGTTGTCCAGAAAACCCGTTCAAGTTGCCATGATCACCCAATCAACAGTTTGTCCATGCCGCTTCCTTGCTCTCAGTGCCGACTATCATGAAACATCTTCGTCGAACCTTCTTTCAATTGCGAGGACTGCCTGGTTAACACTGTGCAGCTTTTCCCCTCCACCTCGAACCTAGTGTTTGCTCAGAGACGGGCAAACTCATAAGTTTGAGATGGAGGGTGGGTGGTATGTTTCTCACTCCACCCTCTATCTTTACTGCTTTTTGATTTTCCATTCTAGTTTCTTTTTTGTATTTCTTCAACATTTTCATAGTCTTCTTAAAATAAATCCTTTATCTAGTCGGCTTTTGCTTTTTGAATTTGTGTTCATCACCTCTTTTCATTGCAAATTCACAAGAAAAGAATGCTTAAAACTAGCTGATAAATGATTTCATCTTGCATAGTATGTGAATCCTAATGTCATATCCTTAATAAATAAAAAGATGATAAGCTTCAATAAGACTAAGATAGATCAAATGCATCACGCTTCTCACTGATTAATGGATCAGTTGTATGGAATTCTCATTTGAAGTTTTATCATGTCACTTTTTGAGCAAAGTGTGGTGAAGAAAAGGAACTCATCATATGGAATCGCTAAGTAAACTTTATTATGATCTGAACTCTCTTCTACACTACTTTCATCTCCATACCTCTCCTCTCACCAACCATGCGAAAGCTTTAAGTTCAGGGTGGCACACCACACTCTTTTCTAGTGTAAGCTAGAAGATTGTCGAACTCTAAGTTCGGTGTGGTACACCACACCTCTTCTTCTATAACCGCTTCCTCCATACCCCTCAATACATAACAGGGGCGTATCACCTTCTCATTTTGTTCAAAAAGTATACGATGATGATTATGCACATACCAAGGTTGAGGAAAAATCTACCCCGATTCCAAAAAGAGGCCCGGCAGCCCAAATATACAAAAATCCAAAAATACCCTTTCTCCTAAGCCAAGTGAGAATGAATAAAAGTCAGAGTGTGAATAAAAGCATGAGAGTTGTACCCTGAATAAGGATAACTGATAAAGTTCTTGCCCATCTGGTACATTAGTTGCCCTCACAAAGGAAGATGTGTTGATCCTAGTAGTGAGACCCTAAGGCTCCAAAAATAACCCCTTACCTCCTCTCGAAGAGGTAAGTTAGCCAAAATCCTTAAGCCAACCTATACACACTTTTGAGTACTTGTAGAAAAAAAAATCAGGTGTAAGGCTAAGTCAACAAGAGCTTTGCACAAAACACTCAAAGTATCTTAATGAATCCACCACTAATAAGAATATTGAATCGATTAGAGGAGAGACTCTTATCTTTTGATCACACCCCTATTCTTTCCTTTTTCAACCTACTGGCACCACGATTGCCTCCATTTCAACCATTCTCTTGAAAACACCAGCGACGGATCATATACATGTTTGATTGATTCCACGGGTCTTTTCAAAATCACATAAAAATTTTAAAACATGACTGATACAGCAGAGAGTGAGAAGGAAATACTTCAATAAAGTGAACTCATAAATGAGGATATCATAAGATGTATTATGTGATCTAAGGAAGACTTGATATTGTATCGATTTGAGCCATGAACAAAATTATGATATGACATAAGGATGAGGCAATCATGAGATGAACGATTTCATTGGCAACTATTTTAAGTTTTTCATTCCTCAGGATGAGCAACGCTTAAGTTTGGTGTGGGTGATGAATCCTCCATATTCATCCTCAGTCACCAATTCAAAGAATTTCCAACATTTTTTCTTTAATTTTGTTTTTCTTCATTTTTTTATCAGTTTCGTGAAAATTCTGACATTTTCACAAAGATGAGGAAATTACGAGACGAACGAGCTTTTTGGTGACTGTCTTGGGATTTTCCGTTCCTCGGGATAAGCAAAGCTTAAGTTCGGTGTGGTGATTAATCCTCCAAATTCATCCTCACAGTCACCATTTCTAGGAATTGTGTGCCTCATATCGACTGATCCACCCTTATTTTGCCTTACTCTGAGTATCTCCTGAGTTTCATGTAAATAGTGCATTACTAGTTGCCTCATATCGACTGATCCATCCTTATTTTGGCTTACTCTGAGTATCTCCTGAGTTTCATGTAAATAGTGCATTACTAGTTCTAATTACCCTAGTTTTCAGCTTAATTGATCTCATCCTACCCTTACTCATTTTCTTTCTCCTCCGCAGATCATCCTCAACCATTGTCAACGGTCATGACCCCAACAGCCTTGACTCTAATGATCTTCGCCAACTGGTTTCACCCAAATGGTTTTCCCTAACAGTTTCAAGACCGTTTGAGCCCAAACGGTCTTAAGACCGTTTGAGCCCAAATGGTCCCAAACTGTTTGGACAACGAAACTGTTTGGACAACGAAACCGTTTGAACAATGAAAATCATTTGAAGACCATTTGGTCCCAAGACCGTTTGGAGCCATTCAGTCCCAAGACCGTTTGAAGCCATTCGGTCTCAAGACCATTCGATCCCAAGAACGTTTGGATTAAGACCGTTCGGTCCCAAGACCAATTGATTCTAAGACCGTTTGAAGTGAACTCACGCCAAAACTGTGAGAACCAATCAAAACCTATAAATAGAAGGGTAGAGGCATGGTCTTGGAGATCTATCTCACCACGGCCAAAGGCTACCGGACTCGGATCAGATCTGGCAGGCCATAAGGCTGCTCCATTGCTACCTCATCTGCACCAAGCTCTGTCTCATCCTACCCGTAGATCTCTATAGGTAGACATGAGGATCAAGGTGAAGAGACGGACTTCATCAACAAAGTCCGAGAAATTCCAAAGACTGGATCAATCTACACCGGGATGCCACAAATCTACTCTTATGCTCTGATGATGCTTCCCTTCTCTTTCTTCTCTTTCTTTGTTGCTCCCTCTATGAGGAGCAAGTAGTTCCATCCACTGGGGCACGGCGACTAGCCCCGCTACCCATGTTTTGTAATATGTACCTAAAAATGTTATCTTTCTGATTCAATGCTAATCGTTTCATTGCATGCTCGAATGTTGGCCGCTTTCTTGCATGATCTATTGTCTTTTGTTGTGGATTGTCTACGTCTACTCTTGAGACTCGATTACCAATTTAGTGTTGGTTCTTGATGTGTGTATCCGCCACACATTTGTTTTGGTATCTAGGAATGCCTCTCAAAGAGTGGAGTAAACTCACCTCCATCGTTGTACTTTCATACTATGAAATGGAATCAGTTGACGTATGAAAGTACAATCTTGATAGGTCGAGGAACACACTCTACGAAGGGAGTGATGCAAAGTCAGTGACCATTCGTTCGGGGATGGTTGGCATTGCAACACTTTCACATTTCTCATAGCTATGTCCTTGAAAGAGGGATGGTCTATAAGGATACTAATCGAATTGATAATATCGCTCGCTTGTTAGTCTTTCGATGCACGTTTCATGAGGTTGAGTAAGATCTCCCTTCGAAGGGCACATATCTCAATTAACATACAGATATGTACTGGATGGGAGCTGCTCAACCTGTGAAGGATGTGTGCAATGCTCCTTGTCTGAGAGGGCATCAACATTGCACAACATCCATGTATCTTGCTTACAGGTCCTGCTATGTTGGTATAGGTACAATGCATGTGTAGTGGCGGTGAACATCCGCATTACCCCAGTGATCCATCATCATTTTCTAATCTTATATTTTAAACCTTAACTAGTTTTTATAATTGACTTTACTTTTTCATGTTTTAGGTTAAATAACTCAAATCAAACTTTTGGTCATAGATGATTAACTTAGATCGAGACAAAACGAGATAAAGACACTCAGATTCTTACATTGTCCTTTGGGTTCGATCCTAAATCTATACTATGATAAGGCTTCCACACTCTTGTGCGGTTGGAGCTTTTATCTAGAACCAGTTCTAGGTAAACCTAGAGACAACATCAACTCCCTAGGGTTTTTGGTGCATATCAGGATTTCCATTGGAAGAGGAATCTTTTGGTGTAAGTCCTAGCTCCATCAAAACACTACAAAATCAAACCCTAAAATGATATCGCTTCTTCTATCATAACTAAAACACATTTTTAAGATTTTGAACAGCAACATATCATCAAGTATAAGATGTAAATAATAGATGAGGGAGAAATTTATATAAACTACCTTTAACTGATAATCAAAGCTTCAAAAATCTTAGGCTCTAAGAGAGAGAAAGTGAATTCCAACCAAGTGAAACTCCATGACCAAAAGATTAGCTCCAAAGAAAAGAATACCATGGTTACAAAAGAGCTCAAGAAGAAGGAACAAGAAACCCTAGGCCTACCCAAAAGAAGAAGAAAGAAGATAGCTTCTTCTCACTCGGGTACCACCATGTCAAACATGGTCTCCAACCCTTATGAATAGAGAAGATCTTCAAGGAAACCCATTATGGTAGATCCATAGTCTCATGGCTGAGAGGAAGAAGAAGAAGATAAATATTTAAGAAAGGAAAAAATGATCAAGAGAAGGAGATTACTTACCAAGAGAAGAAATCACCACCATAGGGTTGATTAAGCACAAGATCTTCAACGTGCAAGGTTGTTCAGCCACCCAAACTTCAAGATCAGACCTCCTTTGTTCCCAAAGCTCCAAGGTCAATTGCAAAAGAGAGCGAAGAGAGTAGGGCCAAAAAGATGCTTGTAAATGAAGAGAAAGGGTTATATACACAAGGTAGGAGGGAAGTAAGAGTTTATGAGGTGTCAGCATAAGAGGTTATCAAGGGATACATGTCCTCCAAAGAAAATAGTCTTACCTCAACTCATACACATATTTTGAAGATTTGATGTTTATCCAGAAAAGTATAGCAACCATCTAGTTCGGCTACCACCTTGTTTCAATCGAAACACTTCCTTGCACTTGTAGTGATCAAAACACTAGGTCACTATATACATGGTCGAGACACTTCACTAGAGGACAACCCATCTCAACCAAACCATCTCTAGGTCATCATGGTCGAAACAATTTGTTTTGTGGTTTCTACACTCATCCATGAGTGGTGTAGTGGTCACAACATTCAAACCCTAGCAAGGTCACCACATCAACAAGGAAACCCTAGAAAACCTAATATCATTATGTGATGTCACATCAACCATGTTTCAAACAACGTGCCCCATAGCACCATCTTCTCTCTCATGATGCTAAAGAACAAGAAGCATTCTCTACATGTGACAATTGCAAGATAACCCTCACTCATGGGTAAATTCCAACCTGGTCCAAAACAAATACACATATAAAGAAGACGGCTCAAACATCAATCAAACTAGACCAAGTTGAAAACTTAAGCATGTCACATGTTATTAGGGCATCTCAAGAGATTAGATTAAGGTTTAAACATATCATTATACAAAGTAAACACAATCAAGCATAAATCTAGGTTTGGGGTCTTACAACCATAAACCTCTAATAGGGATTTCACCCTTGAAATCCTACACAAAAAGAGACGGATACTTCTCCTACATCTCGACTTCAAGCTCCCATGTGGGTTCCTCTACAACATGATGATGCCACAAAACCTTAACTAATATGATGCCCTTCTTCTTCAATTTATTGTTCCTTCTATCCAAGATCAGAATAGGACCTTCTACATAAGACATGTCATTATCCAACTCCACCTCAACAGGATGAATAGTCAACTCTATATCAGGGTGATACTTTCTCTACATATAAATATGAAATAGTGGATGTAACTTGTGCAAGTCAGGTGACAATTCCAACTTATAAGCCACCTTCCCAACACATACAACCACGAGATAAAGTCCCACATATTTGGGAGCCAACTTACCCTTCTTCCAAAACCTCAAAACACATTTCAAATGAGAGACCATGAGGTACACCATGTCTCCCACTTGGAATTCTAAAGGTCTATGAAGGTTATCAGCATAAGACTTCTATTTGTCATGTGTTGCCTTTAGTTTTTGTTGAATCATTTTGATCTTTTCTTTCATATGTTGTACAAGCTCATGTTCTAAAAACTGATATTCCCATGTCTCATACCAACACAAATGAGATATGTAATGTTTCCCATACAATGCTTCATATGGTGCCGTATTGATGCTCCTCTGATAGCTATTGTTGTAGGCCAACTTGATCAATCTGATATGTATATCCCAACTGCCCAAAAAATAAAACACACATGCTCTCAATAGATCCTCCAATGTTTGTATAGATCTATCAGAATGTACATCTTTCTGTGGATGGAACACGGTGTTGAACCTCAATTGCATACCCATCGCTGTGTGCAGACATTCCTAAAAGTGAATAGTGAACTGAGGACCTATGTCTGACACGATGGTAGCTGGGACACCATGTAAATGTATTATCTCATCGACATACACCTGTGTAAGCTTCTCATCCAAATAAGTCATCTTTATAGGAAGAAAGTGCACTAACTTAGTCAACATGTCCACTATTACCCAGATGTAATCATGACCTTTGGCTATCCATGGAAGTCCAACCACAAAGTCCATTGTGATATTATCCCACTTCCATTATGGTATAGGCAATGCTTGTAAAGTCCATGTAGGGTTCTAATGCTTAGCTTTAACCTGCTAACATATTGTGCACTTAGCCACAAACTCAATGACATCACACTTTAATCTTGGCCACTAGTATAGATCTTTCAAATTTTGATACATCTTGGTGCTACATGGATGCATAGAATATATAGCAGAGTGGGCCTCTTCCAAAACCAACGTCCTCAGATTATCAGCATATGGAACACATGTCCTATCCTGATAACACATTGTTCCATCCTCAGATTCATGCAAGCCATCATGCTTCTCACTCCCAAACTCTGCTTGAATCTGTTGTGTCACAGTATCATTTTGTTGTACATCTCTGATTTGCTGAATCAATGTCAACTTTACTTGTAATTGTACCAACAAACCTACTAGCATGGACACCTCTAGTTGTACATTCATCTGACGTAAGGAGATCAACATGTCTCTCTTATGGCACACCAAATCACTCAGTTGTGCCTGTTCAGCAGATGATGATGATGAATAAGACTTCCTACTTAAAGCATTTGCCACCACATTCGCCTGCCCTGGATGGTGATCTATAGTACAATCATAGTCTTTGATTAACTCCATCCAGTGTTATTGTCGCATGTTCAAATCCTGCTTTGAGAAGATATATTGCAGGTTCTTGTGGTTCGTGACGATCTGACACTTCTCTCCATGCAAGTAGTGTACTCATATCTTTAAGACATGAACCACAACGACCAACTCCAAAGCATGTGTTGGGTAGTTCTCCTCATGTTTTTTAAGTTGTCACGAAGTGAAAGAAATGACGTTCTGATTCTGCATCAGCACACAACCCAGACCATTCTTGGATGCATCACAGAAGATAATATAACCTTTTCCTTGCTCTGGCAGCACTAACACTAGCGCATTGGTCAAACTCTCCTTTAGAATCATAAAAGAAAGTTGACATTTGTCATCCCTGACAAATGGTACATCCTTCCTTATTAACTTCATTAGGGGTAATGCTATTGCACTGAAGTTCTTAATAAACCTCCTATAATATCTTACAAACATAAGAAGCTACAAACCTTTGTATTTGTCTTCAGATAATCCCACTCCAACATTGACTCTACCTTCTTTGGGTCTACATAGACTCCTTTGAAAGATATTATGTGTCCTATGAAGCCCACTTCCTTTAACCAGAACTAGCACTTACTAAACTTTGCATATAACTGATGTTGCCTCAACAAAGTCAAAGCCTTAGGGTGTTGCTCTTGTTGTTGGTTGTCTCTGGAGTAGATTACAATGTCATCTATTATTACAACCACAAACTGATCTAGATGGGGTATGAACACTCTATTCATCAGATCTATGAATGTTGATGGTGCATTGGTTAGCCCAAACAGCATAACTACAAACTCATAATGACCATACCTCATTCTAAAGGATGACTTTGGTATGACATCTACCTTAATTCATAATTGTTGATAACCCGATTCAAGTCTATTTTCAAGAAGACTGTGGCACCACGTAACTATAATCATCTATCCACAGCAATGGATACTTGTTCTTAATCATCATCTTATTCAACTATTGGTAGTCAATGCACAACCTCGTCGATCCATCCTTCTTATTTACAAACAAAACGGTATCACCCCAAGGAGATGTGCTCGGTTTAATAAAACACTTATCAAGAAGTTATTGCAACTATTTCTTTAGTTATTACATCTCTATTGTGCCATCCTATATGGTATCTATGCTATAGGTTGGGTATCGAAAACTAGATTGATCTCAAAATCAATCTCTCTGTGAGGGGGTACACCTAGGAACTAATCGGGAAACACGTCCTCAAACTCTCAAACCACTAGAACCTCCTGAATACTAGGACTCCATGCCTTGGTATTCACTACATGTTCCAAAAATGCATCACAACCCTATCTCATCAACTTCTCTATTGTCACCAGCTGAGACCAGACATGTAGCAAGAACCTTCCTATCACCTTGGAAGACCCATGAAACATCACCATCAATAAACGTCGCCATATTGGCACTACAGTCCAAGATCACTCGATACTTCTCTAGGGTATCCATCCCAAGGATCACATCAAATCTGAGCATATCAAGAAGTATGAGATCCACTTGAATATTGTGTCCTGAAAAGGAAAGAAAACAAGATGGACACACCTCTCGTAGCTCAGCGGAACCAACTAGAGGGGCTTCTTGATGAAGACTATCATGTCTACAACTAACAGACAAGGAATCACTAGTAATCACTTCTCTGGTGATAAAAGAATGTGTCATTCCTAGGTCAACAAAAATAGATATAAAACATGAAGAAGACAAATCATAATGAAATAACTTCATCTGACATGTCACGACCTGAGGGTTAACAACTCATTCGGGCTGACTCATCACATAGAATCGAGCCATTGCCTATTGTCGTCCCCTTCCTCTGCCAGCTTGCCCTGAAGAACTAGCCTATGACGCTTGTCTGGGTCCTCTGCCAATGTACCATTGTCACTACTATGACCCTTGCTGACTTTTCCTCGACTACTGAGTCACCTCTTCATCCTTCACAAGGAAAAACCACTTAGTATGCCCAACTTGGCCACACTTGAAATAGGTTTTACTTTCATATCATGGCCTAGATGGCCCCATCACTTACACTGATATTGCACTGTGAGCTCCTATAGATGGAAACCTACGGACTCTACCTCTACTCAGTGTCCACTATGAGTGAGTTACTGAACTCTGTTGAGACTAAGGTTCAGAGGACCTAGGCTTCTTGAAGCCTCCAAAAGATTCTCATTAGTACTGAGCAGGCCTCTTCTTGGCCTTCACCTCACACTTTTCTATAACTGACTATTCCATCCTCCTAACTGACTCTACAAATGTGGAAAACCTCTCTCTATTCTCTAAAGATGACATCAGTATTGTTAGCTTGGTACTCAAATCCTTCTCAAATCGCGTGATCCTTTCCTTTTTTGTTATTTCCATGTGCGGGCAAAACCTTAGAAGCTCCAAGAACTTAGCTTCATACTCACTGATTGACATAGATCCCTATCGGATCTTCTCAAACTATACAATCGTTTCATCCAAATAAATCTCCAAAAAGTACTGACTCACAAACTCCCTTCAGAATTCTTCCCAAGTAATCACAACACCTCCCCTTTTCTCCTCCTCAATAGCCCACTGATGGCCAACACTCCCCTTTAACAGATACATAGAATGTTTCACCTTATCTTATTAAGGGATGTTTAGGATTTTGAATGCCTTTTCTAGCTCAGTCGGCCACATATCTGCATCAACTGGATCAGATGTACCGACATACTCCAATGCCCCTACACGTCAAAGTCTTTCAAAAGTCTTCCCAGAAACATAATTTTCAGCACCGGATAGTTTCCCTAGGTTGGGTTGCAGGCATCCTATCCACCATGTGTGTCATTATATCCATAAATTGTCCAAACATGGACTGGAATATAGGGTTGGCTACATTGGATGGGTCAACTTGAGACATCTCTAGCACAACACCAGCCCTCTCTTGCCTCCTAGCACCACCTCCTACTGCCGCAACACTACTCTTGGTAGAATGTTCTTCATGTTCTCCATACATCTTTTCTCTTCTTATTCTTTTGCATAAGTAGAAGTAACCACAAGATATACTTGAGGCCACTATAACTGACACAAACCCTAGTCCTATGTCCATGTAGACATAGAGAACGTATAGCTCGAATAGCACAAATGTGACACTCATTGTCATAGAAAGTGAGATTACTCAAAACAAAGCGATGAATTATCTCTAACAAACATATTACCACAAATCATGTTAAATTAAAACTATTTGTAATTCAATTGCAAAAGTTGTTGCTTATCATGAACAAGCCCCAAACTCGGGCCATATATATTCATATATGCCCAAAGATATTACATTTCATGTTTAAGGCTCTCAATCCACCACTATCACATATTACAACCTATTTAGACATGTACATGCCATTTCTATACAATCATGGAATAAAGCCAAAAACCTTGTGTCAATTTACAAAACAACAAAATATCCCCAAGGATGTGAGAGTACAAGGACGACACATAGGACTCTACTACAAAACTTTGGTGGCATATTCAACCTCTAATAGTTACTTCTCTCCTTGCTGCTCACCACCAATGGCACGAACTCTACATCCTTATGCACGACCACCTAAAAGATGTGGGAACCCACGGGGTGAGACCAAACATCCCAGAGAGAGATATAACTCTCTGCCAACATCTATTCTAACCATAGTAAAATAACATAATAGTTAAGAAAAGCAATTAATACTAGTTAAGTAGTTTAAGCATTTACAACTGAGCAGTAGAACAATTTATTCTTTTTGAAGTAATATGAAGAACATGTATAATTGTTATAAACTAAAAAGTATAAGAAATAAGGCATGGGGTCATCCAATGTGATTTTTATTTGACCCTAAGAAAATATACGACACGGCTATTTAATAACTTTCATTATTATGCCCTGAGGATTTAAGGTGTACCACTCAAATCCAACTGACAACTGGTAAGTTGAAATTAGTACCATACAAGATCTATGGAGGATCCAGACTCCATGATCATCATCTGCACTACTGAGTCAATTCAAGTCTGCAACACATTGATATATCAGTCAAACTGTAGAACAACAACTTATAGTCAAAGCTATAGTCCTATAGAAAGCAACTTATAGTCAAATCTATGGTCTTGTAAAACAACTAGCCTACCTTGGTACATAGAATAACACTAGAGAACAGACTCACACATGCTCGTTCAAAATAAAGCATCATACCACTATATCAACAATTTAAGGATACAAGGAGATATCTCACTTGCACTTTGCATATTCAATAATATGTGCTCTAACTTTCCTGTAGGAGTTACTCATTTCACCATCCAAAAAAATACTAATGCAGAAGATGGATCTATGATACAAGGTAACTACATGATTAGGGTTTCACTTTATTAGATATTTCAATTGGGTATCTTGTCATGCATCAATCAAGTTACAATGTATAAACTCTAAACAAATACTACAATGTTAAGGTAGGATACAACTCCAGAAGATATAAAATGTATAAAGTGAGAACTTGTCTCATCATCACATGAAAATTGTGTCACTGCCATTATAACACCATCACTAATATCACATCACTATGGGATATCAATCCCTCAATCACATCTCTATAAGATTCCACCTCAAACTATGCACAAGGCACTTGTCAGTTCATTAGACCTAATCACATCATTCATGCACATTCCATATCTCAATATGTCTCAATCATACTCATAATCACCACTTTGTATTATGTAGTACCATAGTATTTACATAGCTATGACATTCATCTCACCTGTAAGTTAGGGTTACTAAAGTAAGAGCGAGAAAAGACCACCATATAGTAATAATTTGTAGGTAGATTAAGCACATACATCACATTATCACAAGATTAGGGTTAGTTTTCATATATAGCCAATTAGGGTTTCATAGCATCATTAAACCACTAAAACCTAATTTCAATGCCTCCCACATGTTTGGAGAGTATTAGCGTTAAACACCATTGCTAATGATTAGTTATACACCATCACATCATCATGCATAGACCGTATGTGATATGTTGTGGTCAATGAAGTAGTATGTGTTGTGACCTACACTCTATAGCGACCATGTGCATACATGTGTACATGTGTCTCGACCCAATCACCAACCATAGTGTTACGACTGTAACATATCGAGGTGTCATGATTGAAACACACACCACAATAACATGTTACAACCATGACACAACATGGTCATGTGTTATGACTACTAACACAAACTTGCACAAGTTCTACGATCGTGACAACTAATATACTCCCCTCTTATAGGTTAGTATATGTTATGACCTCTAGGTTAAGTATATCAGCTCAAGGGACAAATGTGTATCAACCTATACACTTCACTATCCAAGCCGTAATGTTAACCAATAGGGTACATATCCAAGCAGCAACATTGTGTTGTGACCAGCAATGTGTAGCGACCACCCCCCTCCCCTTAGGGTTAGGGTTGTTGTGATCACAACAACTACCCACCTATGGTATCGACCAAGAGGAATACCAAGGGGTGTTGTGACCCCAATTCACACATGAACTCAACTCTAAAATATGTTCAAATACTAGTTGAAATAGCTGATCAAATTTAGGAATACCAAGCATCAACTAAGAGGATTTCTCCATACAAGGTGTTCATCAAACCCTAGAACAAGGGTCATACAAGGTTACCAAAAGAACTATCTTTGGAGAGATAAAACTGAGATTTCTTATGCATGTTAACATACTCAAAACCTCTTGTTATACATGGTAAATGAACCATATACAAAGTAGCACAGTCCCACGGGTAAAGATCCCAAGAAACATATCCATCTTTTTAATATCCACCAAATTGGGTACAAGGATTTTAGGGTTTATAAGAAAGAGTTGTCTTTTTTAGAACACTAAAAATGTAAACCCTAAAACGTTATCTCTTCTTATATCATAACTGAAACACGTTTTTAAGATTTAGAACAACAACATATGATCAGGTTTAAGATGTGAATAATAGATGAGGGAAAAGGTTATATAACCCACCTTTAACTGATGATCAAAGCTTCCAAAATCTCAGGCTCCAAGAGAGAAAGTTAACTCAAACCAAGTACAAATCCATGGCCAAAAGATCACCTTCAAAGAAAAGAGTACCATGGTCATAAAAGATCTCAAGAAGAAGGAACAGGAAACCCTAACCTGATCCAATAGAAGAAGAAAGAAGATAGCTTCTTCTCACTCAGGTACCACCATGTCAAACATGGTCTCTGACCCTAGTGAAGAGATAAGATCTTCAAGTAAAGCCACCATGGTAGATACATAGTCTCATGGCTGAGAGGAAGAAGAAGATAGAGATTTTTTAAAGGAAAAATGTGATTAAGAGAAGGAGATTGCTTACCAAGAGAAGAAATCACCAAGAATCACTACCAAATGGTTGATTAATCGCAAGATCTTCAAAATGCAAGGTTGTTCAGCTACCCAAGATTCAAGATCATACCTCCTTTGCTCCCAAAGCTCCAAGGTTGGTTGTAAGAGAGAAGTAAGAGATTAGGATCAAAAAAGATGATTGCATGTGAAGAGAAGGGGTTATATACAAAAGGTAGGAGGGAAGTAAGAGTTTATGAGGTGTCAACACAAGAGGTTAGCAAGGGGCACATCTCCTCCAAAGAAAATAGCCTTACCTCCACTCATATGCATATTTTGAAGATTTGATGTTTATCTAAAAAAATGTAGTTACCATCTAGGTCAGCTACCACCTTGTTTCAGTCGAAACACTTCCTTGCACTTGTAGTGATCAAAACCCTAGGTCACCATATACATGGTCGAGACACTTCACTAGAGGACAACCCATCTCGACCAAACCATCTCTAGATCATCATGTTCAAAACAATAACTCTTAAGGTATGTGTGGCATTCGCTACACTCGTCAACGAGTGGTGCAAGGGTCGCAACACACAAACCCTAGCAAGTTCATCACATCAACAAGGCAACCCTAGAAACCCTAATATCATTATGTGATGTCACATCATCAACAATGTTTCAAACAAGGTGCCCCATAGAACCATATTCTCTCTCATGATGCTAAGGTACAAAAAGCATTCTCTACATGTAACAATTGCAAGATAACCCTCACTCATGGGTAAATTGCAACCTGGTCCAAAACAAATACACATATAAAGAAGATGGCTCAAACATCAATCAAACTGGACCAAATTGAAGCTTAAGCATGTCACATGTTATTAGGGCATCTCAAGAGATTAGATTAAGGTTTAAGCATCTCACTATACAAAGTAAACACAATCAAGCATAAATCTAGGTCAGAGGTCTTACATGAAGAGAGCAGATTTTGTTGGACTCCTCTATCTAAAGTTTGAGATCCTCACCTAGGACATTATCCACTACTTTGTACCAATTTTAATGTGGAATATATTAATTGTTCAACCCTTAGATGAGAGCACAAAATAGTATGTCCATTTATTATATGACGTTCCTACATGTTCCATGCCCATCAACATAAAAAAAGGATGGAAAGTCCAATAATAGAATTATGTCAGTGGCTAAAAGGATGGATATAGATCCTAATAGGCTATTCTTTGTCAATAGAAAATAGGTGGATGAGAAGACCTTTGAGTCAAGTGATTTAGAAGAAACATAATGTTTTTATATATTGTATATAATCGGAGGTGTTCTGGTGCCAACAATGGGTCACATTACTATTTATTATGAAAATATCTCAAAGCACTTTCTATAATGTGAAACCTAAACTGGGCAAGTTACATCTTGCAATATCCGAATAAGGAGCCACTGAAATTTAAGAATAAGACAATCATCAAAAGTCCATCTAGATATATACACCTTTTGATGGTATGTAACTATTAAGATACTATAATTCAATACACTTTAATAATGCATCATTGGATCAAAATTGATTCTTTTCCGCTATAACTTTTTGATGATACTAAATCTTATTCTTTGTAATTTTAAAATATCACAGTATTAATAGTTGACTCATTTTTTATACTTGATAGGTGCATTAGTTTAATTTGTCTTGTGGTGGTGGATGATTAACTACCACATACATATTTTAGGAGACTTTTGTATCAAATCGTACTAAAATTTGGCAAGAAAAACAACCTAGGTTTGAACACCTTAACTCGATTGAAAGACTGCTCCAACAAGAGGATGATGATGAATCATGCATCCCATCTCCCCAAAAAAATATGTTCAAGACAATGTTGACTATACATCCTTAGAAGACATGATTTTTTGGGTAATAAATAACCCTCACACATTTTAATATCAACAATATGAATAATTTTCTAACAACTAAAATAAATAGTTACATGTAAAAATAAATACATATAACCATATTATCTTTATCCTGAAAAATCAAAACATGGTTGAAATAGAACTAGATGAGCTTCACTAATAACAAAGTGAGAAGGGTTGAAATTTACTTGATGTTGTTAATAATGATATCCCAATGGAGGATGATGAAATTACACTTAATGAGAAACCCACTAGTACATTTTCACTAGTAGAGTTGATAGTTTTCATGTCAGTTTCTAATAAGTCTGACACAATATTACTATAATGTAGGTTATAGAAATGTATGTGTTGCAATAAATAGGTTGGGACTACTGAAGAGATATTATAATAATTCTTTAATATAACCTTTTATGTTGTCTATGTACGTGAACCACCGCAAAATGTATATGCTATTTCACAAGATAAAGAAACACTATTGCACTAATTTTCTTGCTAAAACATATAATGTAACCTTCAATATTATGTCGATTTCCCATAGAAAATTGATGTCAGACCAAAAACTCGAGTGTTGTTTTGACTTGACCTCGATTCTAATGTGGAACTGACTTTGTAGGTCTATTATTAACACATGTGAATTCTATCTTCCCCCATTTCTCTCTGTCTCCATGAAAACCCTCTTCATCCAGTACCATTCTGAGAATTTCTCCCAGATGCCGACTTTGTCCCTGATCACTCCCACCAATGCAGCTCGCCGTTGTTGTTGTGGATTGCTAGTGCCAGATTCCTATTTTTTTTATTGTTGTTGTAGATCCCATTGCATTTCCTCCTCCCTACTTCTTTCCACATTGCCTCCAACCTCCGCTGTGCTTCTGACCATTTCACATCTATAGTTGTTGCAATCTACTACCAGCTTCCTTTGTCATGAACAAGGTCTTTTTTTTCTTTTTTTGCTTTGTTTAGGGTGTAAGACCTATGAACTATCTTTATGATTGATTGTGTTTACTTTGTATAATGAGATGTTTAAACCTTAATCTAATCTTTTGAGATGCCCTAATAACACTTGACATGATTAAGTTTTCAATTTGGTCAGGTTTGATTGATGTTTGAGTCATCTTCTTTTATATGTGTATTTGTTTTGGGGCAGGTTGCAATTTATCCATGAGTGAGGTTATCTTGCAATTTTCACATGTAGAATGCTTCTTGTTCCTTATCATCATGAGAGAGAAGATGGTTCTATGGGATCTTTGTTTGAAATGGTTGATGAAGTGACATCACATAGGATATTAGGGTTTCTAGGGTTGCCTTGTTGATGTGGTCACCTTGCTACGGTTTGAGTGTTGCGACCACTACACCACTCATGGATGAATTTAGCGAATGCAACACATACCTTAAGTGTTGTTGTCTCGACCATGATGACCTAGAGATGGGATTGGTCGAAATAGTTTGTCCTCTAGTGAAGTGTCTCGACCATATGTATATGGTGACTTAGGGTTTTAATCACTACAAGTGCAAGGAAGTGTTTCGACCGAAATAAGGTGGTTTCTGACCCAGATGGTCGCTAAATTTTTCTAGATAAACACAAAATTTTTGAAATATACATATTAGTGGAGGTAATGTTGTTTTCTAAGAGGACATGTGCCCCTTAATAACATCTTGTGTTGACACCTCATAAACTATTACTTCCCTCCTACCTTGTGTATATAACCCCTCCTCTTCACTTGCAAGCATCTTTTTCAGGCCTACTCTCTTACTTCTCTCTTGCAACCAACCTTGGACTTTGGGAGCAAAGGAGGTATGATCTTGAATCTTAGGCGACTGAACAACCTTGCATGTTGAAAATATTATGCTTAATCAACCCTTTGGTTGTGATTCTAGGTGATATCTTCTCTTGGTAAGTAATTTCCTTCTCTTGATCATGTTTTTCCTATCTAAAATCTCTATCTTCTTCCTTTCAGCCATGAGACTATGGATCTACCATGGTAGATTTACTTGAAGATCTTCTCTCTTCACAAGGGTCAGAGACCATGTTTGACATGGTGGTACCCTAGTTAGAAGAAACTATCTTCTTTCTTCTTCTTTTGGGTCAGCCTAGGTTTCATGTTCCTTCTTCTTGAGCTCTTTTATGAACATGGTAATCTTTTATTTGGAGGTGATCTTTTGGCCATGGAGTTGCACTTGGTTTGAGTTAACTTTCTCTCTCTTAGAGCCTGAGATTTTTAAAGATTTGATCATCAGTTAAAGGCGGGTTATATAAACTTTTTCCTCGTCTATTATTCACATCTTAAACCTGGTCATATTTTACTATTTTAAATCTTAAAAATGTGTTTTAGTTATGTTACAAGAAGATATAACATTTTAGGGTTTAAATTTGTGGTGTTCTCAAAAATATAACTCTTTCTTATAAACCCAAAAATCCTTGTACCTGATTTGGTGGCGATTGAAAAGATTGATATGTTTCTTTAGATCTTTGTCCATGGGACTGTGTTACTTTATATATGGTTCATTTACCATGTATAACAGGAGGTTTTGAGTATGTTAACATGCATAAGAAATCTCAGTTTTATCTCTCCAAATAAAGTTATTTTGGTATCCTTCTATGACCCTTGTTCTAGGGTTTGATGAACACCTTGTATAGAGAAATCCTCTTAGTTGACGCTTGGTATTCCTGAATTTGATCAGTTGTTTTGACCAGGATTTGAACCTATTTTGGAGTTGAGTTCATGTGTGACTTGCGGTCGCAACACCCCTTAGTCTTCCTCTTGGTCGATACCATAGGTGGGTGGTTGTTGCGACCACAACAACCCTAACCCTAGGGGGGGTCGCTACATATTGCTGGTCACAATGTAGCGTTGTTTCTTGGATATGTATTTTGTTGGTTAACGTTAAGACTTGGATAGTGAAGTGTATAGATTGATACACATTTGTCCCTTGAAGTAATATACTTAACTTACAGGTGGCAACAGATGCTAACCTATAAGGGGCACTATATTAGTTGTCACGGTCGTAACACTTGTGAAAGTTTGTCTAAGTGGTCCTAACACATGACCATGTTGTGTCATGGTCGTAATAGGTTATAGTAGTGTTTGTTTTGATTTTGACACCTAGATGTGTTACGATCGTAACACTATGGTTGGTGATTGGGTTGAGACACCTATACACATGTATGTACATGGTTGCTACATAGTGTAGATAGCTACACCTACTACTTCATTGACCGCAACACATGGCATATGATCTATGCATGATGATGTGATGGTGTATAACAATATCATTAGCAATGGTGTTTAACACTAATACTCTCAAACATGTGGGAGGCATTGAAATTAGGGTTTGGTGGTTTAATGATGCTATGAAATCCTAATAGGCTATATATGAACCCTAACCCTAATCTTATGATAATGTGATGTATGCGCTCACTCTACTTGAAGACTATTATTTTTTCATGATTATTTCTCTCTCCTACTTGTGTAACCCTAACTTGTAGGTGAGATGAATGGCATAGCTATTTATATGTTATGGTGATACTACATAATATAGGGTGGTGATTATGAGTATTGTTGAGACATGTTGAGATATGGAATGTGCATGAATTATGTGATTGGGTCTAATGACCTGACAAGTGTCTTGTGCATAGTTTGAGGTGTAATCCTCTAGAGATGTGATTGAGGGATTGATATCCCATAGTGATGTGATATTAGTGATGGCCTTGAAATGGTAGTGACACAACTATCATGTGATGATGAGATAAGTTCTCACTTTATACGTGTAACATACTAAATCTCAGGGTCCTCCCTACAATTTACCCACTTGTGTATTTTTATTTTCTTTCCAGTCCTTTTGGATATTCTTCATAAATTTCCCATCCTTTTGAGCCTTCTTGGGCCTCAATGTTGAATTTGAGCCTTTTTTGAGGTGTAATTCACTAATTACCTGCATTTATGTCTATGTAGGGGGTTTTGCACAAATAACCCATCTAATGAGATAAGTGAGGTCTAATCATGCAATTGACCATTAATGAGAGAATATAAGTAGATAATGTTAATTTAGAGCTTTTTGGATAAATATGTTAGTAATAATATGTATTTGAGTTAATGTATAGGAGTAATTAACCCCTTTACTTTCTCTCTCCTCCAAATAGGGAAATAATGCACTAATAAGAGTATTATATGTTGAGATATGACTCATAATATTTATATGTGACTAATATCTCAAGATATACCCTATTATGTCATTAAAGATATTCTTTATATTAATTGCTCTTTTTATGCAATATTATATGCTTTAATAGTATATAAATTAATTAGAGGCCTAACATTGTGATTTTTTAGAAAATAAATGGATAGAATGGTTCTAGGTGTTGTCATAAACCTATGGTTAAAATTTGAGGTCATTTGGACTTCATTTGTCCCTCCAAATGCTTTTTACAAGTTCCCATATAGTTTAACTACAGTAGATGAATCGATTTTTGCATTTATTTCATTTATTTCATGTGTCATGCACCCGGCCCCCATTGGATCTCGATCCAACGGATCTGGGGTCATCTTCAACCTCCAGCCTACCAACCAAGAGGATGCCTAGGCTCCTCCACTTTGTTCTCCCTTATTTCTCGATCATTTCGCGAGATTTAAGTTGTGTTGGCTTCGTCTCCTCGAGCTGCATCGTTTAAGTCCTTGCTCATCGTCTCCCTGCACCATAGCCCAAACACCCATAGGCGTCATCTGCACCCTCTCATCCCACTTGTCGTTTCGGAGCCTCGGCCTCCCTCACCTATAAGTAACACCTCCCGCACCTCCTTCGGCCCCATTGCAAGCTTTTACAGTTGCTAATTTGGCCCGAAGATCCCCCGCTTAGCCCCGAAACTACCACCTTCTCATAGGTATTATGGCCCTTTTCCTAGCTTATTGGTGATAGCAATGCCCCAATAAATCACACCGGTGAGTTCCTCTTATCTTTAGCTTCATTTCGAGTACCTATACGTCCGATTTGGTGAAGAAACGAGGAAATGCCCAATCGAGCAAGCTTCTCCTCCACGACCATGGCTCGCGTGAGAGGTAGAAGAAGACCGCTGGCTTTTTACAGTTTTGTCCTCACACACTCCTGCCTTCACGTTTTAATGCCAAGGGCATTTTGGTCTTTTTCCATTTTGTTTCTCGCAAGCGTTTTTAGCCTACATGGATTTTTCTTGCTCTCTGATTGGTCTAGAGAAAATAAATCATAGAAAATCGATACGTTATCGGAAAAAATCGAGTAAATACTCATTGGAAAGGATTTTTCACGTAGAATCTGAATTTTTGGTTTTTAATTCCTAATTTGATTCCCTTTTTCTAATTTTACCTTGAATTCCATTTTGAGTATGTTAAATGTTCTAAAAATCATAATTAATTCATTTTAACTCCATATTCAGAAATAAAATATGTTTTCTTAATCAGTGAAACATAAGTGAGATTTTGGTCCTAGTTTCGAGTCCTAAATCCTTGGTTTTCAAATAAGGACTAAAATGGGTATTTCCTTTATACTTTATGCTTAATAAATGCTAATTTATGTGAAATGATTGTAACTAGGATTAATGGATGTTGATACAATCTAATCAGTGATAATGATGGATGTGAATCTACAATAAGGTATGTGGATCCTATTTATGTATGTGAGCCCAATTTAAGTATGTGGATCCTATTTATGTATGTGAGCCCTATTTAAGTATGTGGATCCTATTTTAGTATGTGAAATCTATTTATATATGTGCACCCTAATTTATGTAAGAGTGTGCAATTAACCTAACCTCCAGTTGGGATTTTATCCAACCCTACATTCATATTGTGCTGGACTTGGAATATCTCTATTTCCTTTTATGTGGCTCTTTATTTACTTAAATCATCTATAGCCATTGTGGCTCATTTATTTGATTATTTGATTAATTCTATGGCCAATGTTGGCCCATTCATTTACTTGATCTATTTCATAGGTTTTATTTCTCAATGCTATTATGCAAATGTTATTTATATTTTCATTACTACCAAGTGAACTATTTAGCATGATGTATTTTTGGCCAAATGACAATGTAGTGTACATGAGTACAAACCACCCATAGTGGGCATGAGCCCAGGGGAACGTTAAAATTCTCCCCAGGGGAACATTAAAATTCTACCCATTTTATATATATATTGGAGGTTAGGGGATGTTAAAATTCCCCTTCTCCTCTTTGTGTAGGTCTGGCAGGTGCCTCACCCTGCATTTGTATGATTTTGTGTCATAATATCATTCATGCTATGTGATTATTGGTGTTATTGAGCTATGGCAGTTTCTATTCCTTATTTGATTACTTGCCTCATACTCTTGAAATCTCTTAGCTTAGTGGATCTTTTATTTATGCAATGTTGTACCTTATATTTGTCCTTCTCCTTTTGATTAACACATACTTTTATCTCTCTCTTGCTGGATGATCCCAACCACCCAGATATAGGATCAGAGTGTGCAGTTGATGCATGGTGAACCAGCCTAAGGCTAGGGATAAAGAGTTCAACCTTGTATCTTGGACATAGCTGCCTATATATTAAGTTGTTTTGTTTGGAGAAAAGTTGTTTTAGTCTTCCTCTTCCTAGATCCTTTTGTTGTTTGTATAAAGTTGTACACCCTATTTGGGAAGATTTTATGATGTGCCCTTTATACAATTGTTTAGTCAAAGTTTTATCTTCCGCTGCCTACACATTGGTGTTTTTGTTTGCCATGAATTTTTGGTAGAGACTTTGTGGTCTTTACAATATGTTTTATATCTTTTGGAGTTGTATCCTACCTTAAGTTTGTAGTGTTTGTTTAGGGTTTATATGTTATAACTTGATTGATGCATTAGAAGATCTCCAACTGGAATACTTAATCAAGTGAAACCCTAATCATGTAGTTGTCATGTACCATAGATCCATCTTCATCATTAGTATTTTGTTGGATGGTGAAACAAGTCACTCCTATGGGAAACTCATAGTGCATATTATTAAATATGCAGACTGCAATTGAGACATCTCCTTGAATTCTTAAATTGTTGATATAGTGGTATGATGATTTATTATGAACTGTCATGTGTGAGCTTGTTCTTTAGTGTTGTGCCATGTACCAAGGAAAGCTAGTTGTTTTACAGGACCATAGATTTGACTATAAGTTGTTGTCTATAGGACTATAGTTTTGACAATAAGTTGTTGTTCTGTAGTTTAACTGATATGTCATTGCATTGTAGACTTGAACTAACCGAGAAGTGGAGGTGATGATCATGGAGTCTGACTCTTCCATAGGTCTTGTATGGTCCGGATTTTGACTTAGCAGTGGTCAGTTGGATTTGAGTGGTATGACTCTAATCCTCAGGGCACAATAATGAAAGTTGTTAAATAGTCATTTAGTATATTTTCTTAGGGTCAAATATGAATCACATTGGATGGAACATGCCTTATTTCTCATACATTTTAGTTTATAACAGTTATACATGTTCTTCATATTACTTCTAAAAGTATAAATAGTTCTACTGCTCAATTGTAAATGCTTAAACTGCTTAACCAGTATTAATTGTTATACTTAATTGCTTTTTTATCTTATTGTTCTTATAATAGATGTTGGTAGAGAGTTATATCTCTTGCTAGGACGTTTGGTCTCACCCCATGGGTTTCCACATCTTATAGGTGGCCGTGTACAAGGAGGTAGATGTCGTGCATCTAGTGTTGAGCAGCAAGGAGAGCAGTAACTGTTGGAGGTTGGGTATGCTGCCAAAGTTTTATAGTAGAGTCCTATGTGTCATCCATGTACTCTCAGGTCCTTGGGAAGATTTTTTTTGTATTGTAAATTGACACAAGGATTTTGGCTTTATGACATGATTGTATAGAAATGGCATGTATATATCTAAATAGGTTGTAATATGTAAAAGTGGTGGCTTGAGAGCCTTGAACATGAAATGTAATATATTTGGGCATATATGAATACAGATGGCCTGAGTTTGGGGCTTGTTCATGATATGTAACAGCTTGTGTCATTGCATTACAAATGGTTTTAATTTACCCTGATTTGTGGTAATATGTTTGTTAGAGATAATTATGTGCTTTGTTTTGAGTAATATCGTTTTGTGTGACAATGAGTGTCACATTTGTGGTATTAGAGCAATAGGTTCGATGAGTCTATAGGGGCATAGGACTAGGGTTTGTGTATGTTCTAGTGCCCTCTAGTATATCTTATGGTCACTTTTTCTTATGTAGGAGAAGAAGAGAAGAAAAAGATGTCTGGAGAACATGAAGAACATCCTACTGAGAGCAGTGTTGATGTACTAAGAGGTGGTGCCAGGAGGCAAGAGAGGGTTGATGTCGTGCTAGAGATGCCTCAAGTTGACCCAGCCAATGTAGCTAACCATGCATTCTAGTCCATGTTTGGACAGTTTATGTCTACAATGACACACATGGTGGATAGGATACCTACAATCCAACCTAGGACAACTATCCTAGGTGCTAAAACTCATGGTTCTGGGAAGACTTTTGAAATACTTCCACGTGTAGGGGTGTTGGAGTATGTCGGTACCTCTGATCCAGAAGATGCATATATGTGGCTGACTGAGCTGGAAAGGCCTACAAGATCCTCAACATCCCTAAGGAGGATAAGGTGAAACATGTTGTGTACATGTTAAAAGGAAGTGTTGGTCACTAGTGTGCCATTGAAGATGAAAAAAGGCATGGAGTGATACTTAGTTGGGAGGAGTTCTGACGAGAGTTTGGGAGTCGGTACTTTCCATAGACTTATTTTGATGAGAAGATTGTATAGTTTGAGAAGATGAGGCAGGGATCTATGTCAATCAGTGAGTATGAATCTAAGTTTATGGAGTTTCTAAGGTTTTGTCCGCACATGGCAATAATGGACAAGGACAGGATCAGGCACTTTGAGAAGGTTTTGAGTACCAAGATAACAATGATGGTGTCATCCTTAGAGAATAGAGAGAGGTTTGCCACATTTGTAGAGTCAACTGGGATATTGGAACGATCGGTTACAGAAAAGCATGTGGCGAAGGCCAACAAGAGGCATGCTCAGTACCAAGGACAATGTTCTGGAGGCTTCAAGAAGACTAGGTCCTTAGCACCTCAGTCTCAGTAGATGTCAGTAACTCACTCACAGTGGACATTGTGTAGAGGCAGAGGTGGTAGTTTTTCACCTTTGAGATCTCACAGTGCAGCATCAATGTCAGTGACGGGGCTGTCTTGGCCATGGTACGAGAGTAAAACCTATTTCAAGTGTGGACTGGTTGGACATACTAAGTGGTTTTTCCCTATGAAGGATGAAGAAGTGACTCAACAGTTGAGGTAGAGTCAGCAAGGGTCACAGAAGCATCAGTAGTATAGTGGCATAGGACGCGGGCATGCGTCACATGTTGGTTCTTCAGGGCAAGTTGGTAGTGGAAGGGGTGACAACAAGCAACATCTCGATTCTAAGCGATCAGTCAGCCGGAAGGAGTCATTAACCCTCGGGTCATGACAGGTCAGATGGATTTATTTCATTCTGATTTTTCTTCATGTTTTAAATTTGCTTTGGTTGACCCAAGCGTGACGCATTCTTTTATCACTAGAGAAGTGATTAATAGTTTTTCCTTGTCTGTTAGTTGTAGACATGACAGTCTTCATCTAGAAACCCCTCTAGTTGGTTCCACTGAGTTGTGGGAGGTGTGTCCATCTTGTGTTCTTTCCTTTTTAGGATGCAACATTCAAGTGGATCTCATACCACTTGATATGCATGGATTCAATGTGATCCTTGGGACGGATACCTTGGAGAAGTTTTGGGTGATCTTGGACTATAGTGTCAACACTAGTACATAACCCACATTTAGTGTCGGTTATTTAAGTCCTTTAGTGTCGGTTTCAATGTGAAACCTATGTGGGTGTCGCTAAAAGGCAAACCGTTAGGCGTCGGTTTCCAAACCGATGCCAGAAACCTTCGCGCACCACCGAAAACGCGCCAGCATGGGGATATAGGTGTCGGTTATTACTACAGAAACTGACGCCATAAACCTTCGCGCTACAGAAAGGGCACCATCTAGGACACCATCAGCGTCGGTTTTTTATTGATAACCGACGCCATATCACTTGTTGCCACGGCCGTGGTGTCTGGCCTCATTAGGCGTCGGTTTAACTATTATCTGACGTTGTAAGTATCCATCAGTGTCGGTTTATTATTGATAACCGACGCCATATCACCTACTGCCACGGCCGTGCTGGCCAGCGCGGCCGTGGTGTCTGGTCTCATTAGGCATCGGTTTTAGCTATTATCCGACGCTGTAAGCATTTGTCGTCAATTTTTCAAATAACTGACGCCTATTGTATGTTTTTTTATCAATCTGCAGGCCTGTTGTGGCTGGTCACTGGATGAGAAACCTATAGTTCAGTTATGAACTATAGGTTTTATGACATCCATTGATATCAGCCAACAACATGCCACAAAACTGCAAAATTAACAACATTAATTTTCACACAGCCTGTTGTTCCATTCGATTTTCACATCTGTAGAAACATTAATTTAGCAATCTGTAGTTTCATTCATTTTTACATTCACGCATGTAGAAATATTCATATAGCAACCATCGGTTTCATTCATTTTCACATTCACACATGTATAAACATTCAGACACATGTAGAAACATTCACACATATTACAATTAAGAAATTCATTTACAAAATATCATTCTTTAGTCATTATTCGCTATCAACATCCCAATTATATTTTAAAAATCCCACTACTTGTATGGCTTTTTCCCATTCTTCTCTTACATCATTTAATTCTTCCATCATATAGGGAGCATGTACATCTAGTAAGGCATTTCCTGTAGTGTGGTCAGTTTTAAACACCTGCAAAGAGAATGATGTATATATATAATTAATAATATATAAATAAGATTGATATATTTCATATTATTAATAATGTATAAATAAGATTAATAATATATCGATGTCCACTACGGCATATTTGATAATCATGTGCATAAATCACATCACATAGTATGCACATGCCCATCCGTTGTCTTTTGTAGCACACTATAAATTGAAACATACAAAATATTAAAAAATACAACTAATTAAGCATTGTTCACATAAATAATATATACATTGGAGTTGGGAACTTACTTCCACGTTCTTCCAAATTATTGGTTGGTTCTTTTTCCTGGGAACCTTTCCTACAGACTTTTTGAACTCATCTAAATCCCTACATGTTAATGTAACATAGTACATTACATAATTAAATAGTAATGTAATAACATATGTTAACGGATATGAAAATGAAATATTTCTCACCGGAATAATGTCATTTTCATTGTGTGTCCATATTTTGAATTCAATTTAGTCCCCTTAGGATCTAGATAATAGACAATGAACGTCTCGAGGACAATAACTAGTAACTCCCAATGTATAGCCCTAGAGGTAAAAAGGTTAAAAATTAATAACTCAAAATCCACAATAAAAATGTAATTTTCTTAAGTCTAAATTATAAGCAAAGTAAACTTACTCCACATTGAATGGAGCTATTATCACCGTCTTGTTATTTTGAGAAAAATTTGTAAAAGCATCACAGCAGTATTGTTGAACTGATGAAGGGTCTTTCACTACTAGACTAATCAAAGATGGAATCAAAAATCCTACATGTTTGAATGAAAAATCTACACATATCTTGTCTAAGTAGCTATAGAACATGTATTACATATGCATTAATATATAAGAAACCAGATCACCAGATCATACACAAGGTATATGGATGTATAAAGAAGATCTCACCTTATCCATACCTCTATCACAGATGTATTCAGCCAATCATATCGAAACAACTCCAAAATATCTTGTATAAATAGTTTGTTTTCGTATGATTGACCTACAGCATCTGCATCTATAGAAACAGATATAGAGCAATTTATATCATGTTCGCCTAACCATATTGCCATACCCCTACAATTAGGACCTAACGGGACAGGTAGGTCCTGTGGAACCCAACTTGGTAATGTAGGAGGTGGAGGTGGAGTCCTAGATGCTCTGGGTGTTTTATTTTTAACCTGTATATCTATATATATAATTTCAGACCGATTGACATCATATACACACACTAACAATTTAACGTAATATAAATTTACCATACAATTTCAATATAGACGACATCCGCTTTTGGCCACAATATCACTCCGTCTTCTGCCTCACCAAGCGTTTCACAATCTGGGTGGGCATATGGCAATGGAAGATTCATCCACTTGGGGAATATATGTAGCGGGCTCACACGAACCCAACCAACTGGTAATGGAGACCCATGAAACAGTTCTCCTGGTAGGGATGGGTAATCTGATGCCTCTGCAACGACATATTCTTTACTTTTTAGACGGCATGGCTTCAACCCCTACAAATTTGTGTAAAGAATGTTATATACATATATACATATCATCTTTAAAACATATCATCTTGAAAAGACTAGTTACTATGTCATAAAAATACTTACAGTGGATGTGCTAGGTGGTGGGTCTACAAGATTACTACTCCCAACCTCTACAGTAGGAGTAGAGTGGGACGCCATAGGTATCGTCTGCTGAGTGGCAGTCAGAGATGCATGTCACTTGTTCATTGCTTCATGGAGTGTCTTATCAACTGCTTCCTTGATTCTCTTATCAACTACTTCATCGACCCTCCTATCAACTATCTTATCTACCTATACATGGATAAAAGAAATGTTAGCTTATGATTATTGAAGTCTCTTTTATAGTAATATTCTAAAGAAGGAATAGGTTACCTCTTCTTGTGAAATTCCCACTTTTGGGACATGTTTGCACTGGGATGGCCCAAAGAACGCTTTGATGCCCACACCAGCGCCTGCAACCCTAACACGTCCAGGATGCCCTGGGTTACCCAGAGCAACTGTCAATTCATCCCTTGTGCCCTCAGGGATGAACTTTCCTTGTTTCCTCAGCTCGTGTAGCCCCCTCTAATCGCCAAAACAAAATTTTATAATTAAGTAAACACCAAAAATAATCAATATTCAAACGATTTCTCTAAGAGTTGTATTTTACCATTTTTGCAGCCGCCTCAGCAGTTGCGGGCTTCCTTATTTCTCCCTTCTTATTTTGCCTCCCAGCTATCCAGACATCATGGTGGGGCAGAGGTGTGGTACCTATAGTAGAGGACTCCTGAGTAGCAGCAGACTGAGCAGTAGACTCAGCCTATAGTCTTTGGCGAATGCCTGCATACCCCTTTGGACCCATTGTGTGGTCATGCACATTCAGTGCACGCCTTGTTCTTTGCGCCTCACTGAGGGCCTAGTTAGTATGTACATTGATTTGGTTAGTAACACTAAATGTTAATCTTGAATCGGTGAATACAACATATATTAATTAAATTGGGAGTGACGCTTAATACCTTGAATTCATCAGTTTTCTTGAAGTAACAAACGCGTCCCATTCTTCTGGGTCCAGGAAGTTCCACTATTCAGTGGTTGTCTTCTTCCTCTTGTCACCTTCTTTTATGTATTCTCGGGTGAGATTTGTCCTATAGTTCCTTAGGACTCTCCCACAGTGTTGCATCGCGCATTTACGATGCAGCTTTTCATCCAATGCAAATATACTCTGCAAAATAGAATTGTTATTAACTAGTATCCAAAAAAATAGTAATCTACAAAATAGAATTGCAAATTAATAATAACTCACGCATAAATCCTTCCATATTAAGTCTTTTTTCTCCTTAGGAACTTTATTCCAAGAATCTATCTTACAACCGCAATGGCTACAAGTAACATACCTAATATATGAAACAAACGAATTGTGATTCACTCCAATTGCATTTCCTACATTATCAAAATCCACAACAAGTTTGGGTCCATTGCCCCTTAGCATTGCTAACTTCTTCATCATAGTGATGCCCCTTCTCTTGTCAACTTTTTTGTACTGCTCATCAGGTGCCTCAAGTGCTTCAGAGGATACATGTGCATCATCAACCTAAAATTTGACAAAATAAACACACTTACAGGATATAACTATAAATGGACATATAGATATAAATATATGATATATTTTTAAAACTTACATTGTGAGGCGGCGCATTGATGTCCTCACCCTCACGCATCAGGAGAATGTTCAGCCATCTGAAAGTTCACATTTACATTGTAAAGTTCACATTGTAAAGTAATTCACATTGTAAAGTAATTCACATTGTAAAGTTCACATTCACATTGTAAAGGAATTCACATTGTAAAGTTCACATTCAGAAAAATAAAACATATAAAAAAATATAAACATGCCTCTAATATTGCGATTTTTTATCAATTAACAATCCTTCATTGTGATCTTCGCGCACATACAAGTCATCATTAGCTTCAATATTTGTTGGTGTTGGCAACCCAACTGAGAATGGACTGGAGTCATCATACTTATCATAGTACTCTTCTTCAACTATAGGATCTTACCATGAAGAACAACTGACCATTTATCATTTGCAGGATCATCGATATAAAATACTTGTTTCGCCAGTGATGCCAATATTAATGGTTCACCCTTCTCGCCAATCTTTTCAAAGTTCACTAAAGTGAAACCCAATCCATCCACTATAACTCCTTTGGTGTTATCAACCCAATTACATTTGAAGAGTGGAATTCTGAAATCTATGTAGTCAAACTCCCATATGTCTTCAATGACACTGTAATATGACATTTTAGCTTCACGTGGACTCTTATCCTTTGCACTTGCAAAAAACATAGTCGACGCTTGAAGGGTGACCCCACTATTTTGGACGACACTCTTATCATCTTGGCGCTTTGTGTAATATGTGAATCCATTAATGTCATATCCTTCATAAGACATAACATTCAATTTTGGTTTAAAGGTGAGGCATTTGATAGTTTCAGTAATATCATCTGGTGTTTAAGATAGTTTATGTAAGACTTTATCTTCAAACCACTTAATAAATGTCTTGTTATGCTCTCTAGCAAGCCACATTGTATTGGCTCAAGGATATTGTCTCTTGATGAAATTGGTATGTTCCTCGATATAAACACTCACTTCGTCCATGTTGTGTAAAATATACAAGTGACCTTGTTCCAACTGCTCACAGCTGATTACTTTCACCCGTGATCCCAAAATTCCTTTGCCAAATTGCTCCTCAATATTCTTGTCATTACCAGGAGTGCCATTACCACTGAGAAAGTCATTGCAAAAATCCATAAACTCTCTCGCCACATAACCCTCAATAATACTCCCTTCAAGCCGATAACAGTTTTGGACATCACTTTTAAAAATGCTCATGTATCGTTCAAAGGGATACATCGAATGCAAGAAAATTGGTCCCAACATTTTCACTTTCCTAGTCAAGTGGACAACAAGATGTACCATGATATCAAAGAACAAAGGAGGGAAATGCATCTCAAGCTGACATAGGGTAACAACCACTTCTCTTTGCAAATTATCGAGAGTATCAGGGTCAATAACTTTGTTGCACAGACTGTTGAAATAGAAATAAAGTCTGGTGATTGCAAACCTTACATGCTTCGGCAATATAGATCGAATTTCCATAGGCAATATTTGTTGCATTAGAGTGTGACAATCATGAGATTTAAGACCTATCAACTTCAGGTCTTTCATTGATACCAATCTATGGATGTTGGATGAGTAACCTTGTGGCACCTTAACATTTACCAAACATTCACAAAAAGCTTTCTTCTCCTTTCTAGACAATGTGTAACAAGCAAGAGGTAAGTATGTTCTCCGATTTCCCATTTCACATAATTTTGTTAATTCTGACCTTATTCCCATTTCACGTAGGTCCAGTCTGGATTTTATCCCATCTTTATTCTTACCTGGTATATTCAACAAAGTACCAATGACACTATCACAGACATTTTTCTCAACATGCATGACATCGATACAATGTCTGACTGTCAAAGAACTCCAATAAGGAAGATCCCAAAATACTGACTTCTTCTCGAATAAAGATTTATCACTCCGTGTGGCCATAGTACATTGTGATCTCTTACCAAATTCATTGACAAAGTTTTTTACTCTTTCATAAACAACCTCCCCTGGTATAGGTTTAGGTGCACTCTGTTCCTCATTCAATCCATTGAATACTTTGTGCTTCCTACGATACGGATGGAATTTTGTAAGAAACCTTCGATGACCGAGATATACAGTCTTACTGCCATGTTTTAGTCTTGTTGAATCATTGTTCTCTTCACATATAGGACACTCTTTATCTCCTTTGACACTATATCCAGACAAATTCTCATATGCTGGAAAGTCATTAATAGTGCAAAACAACATAACATGCAAACGAAATGTATCTCTTCGTGAAGCATCATAGGTCATCACACCTTCACCCCAGAGTTTCTTTAAGTCATCAATCAGAGGTTCAAGATAAACATCGATATCATTTCCAGGTTGTTTAGGGCCCGATATCAACAACGACAACATTACGTACTCATTTTTCATACACAGTTAGGGAGAAAGATTGTATATAACAAGCATGACTGGCCAAGTGCTATGTTGGCTGCTCAATGTCCCGTATGCATTCATCCCATCTGTACAAAGCCCAAGTCTTAGATTCCTGACTTCTTCACCAAATTTAGGGTACAATAGATCAATCTTCTTCCACTGTGGGGAATCAGACGCATGTCGTAGGATCCCATCATTATTTTTCTTAACATCTGCATGCCACCTCAAATTCTTTGCATCTATCGGATTGGCAAACAAGCGTTGAAACCGTGATATTATAGGTAGATACCACATCACCTTGGCAGGAGAACCAGTTTTGGACTCCCCCGAAGTCATCAATTTATACCGTGACGCACCACATTTTGGACAACCTTTCAAATCCATATAGTCCTTTTGAAATAATACACAATCATTGGGGCATGCGTGTATCTTCTTGGCATCCATTCCCATTGGGCACAACAATTTCTTTACCTGGTATGTTGAGATTGACAGCTCATTTCCTTCAGGAAGCATTTCTTTCAACAAAGACAACAATGACGTCACGCTTTTGTCGCTCCATCTATTGTTAGCTTTCAGCTTATACAATCTCAACACAACATTAAGCTTTGTAAACTTAGTACAACCTGTGTATAACGGTATCTCAGCATCATGCACAATGTTTCTAAACATGGGAGGTGGATCGGTGTGCTCTACCCCACAACTATCCAGTGTCGCATCAACGATGTCTACTTGAACTGGTTCATTCACATCTGCGTCATCGGAGGAAATTTCTTCTTCCACACAAGCACTGCTATCGACATCCACTGGTTTCGGGTTTGAAATCTCTCCATGCCAGTGCCATTCTGTATAGCCTTGTACAATCTCGTTGCACATGACATGACTTTTGATTTCATCACCAATGCTAACTTTCAAGTTGTTACCGCAATGCCTATATGGACAGTAGAACCTATCTCTAGGTTGTTTCCTATGTTCCTCGACAAATCTAATAAACTGGTCAAGACAAAAAATAAACTCTGGGGTGCAGCGATTGCGAATGGACATCCATGATCTATCCATTCTATGATCAAAGAGAAAGCAAGTATATATTACAACAAGATTAGGGTCTAGGGTTAACAAATACATGTGATGTCATTCTTATATATAATAAATGTGTACCACCTATCCCATCCTTGAACACCTAATCTCACTAGTAAGTGTATAATGTGTATTAGGTTTTCAAGAAAATGTTGGCAGCATTTCCCCATTGTTCTCTAAGTACATATGTACTTAGAGAACAAACGGGGAAATGCTTCCAAAATTTTCTTGAAAACCCAATACACATTATACACTT
Organism: Alisma plantago-aquatica; assembly: GCA_963693085.1. Lineage (NCBI taxonomy): Eukaryota > Viridiplantae > Streptophyta > Magnoliopsida > Alismatales > Alismataceae > Alisma > Alisma plantago-aquatica. Next base: position 302,817,004 of record OY856410.1, on the reverse strand, counting down.
ACATCCTAAGTGAGATTAGGTGTTCAAGAATAGTCCCAAATCAGGGACTATCCAAGATTTATTCCTAATGAGTAAATCTTGGACGAGTTTCTAGGCCAACAAATAAATGTGATGTCCTTCTTATATATAATAAATGTGTACCACCTATCCCATTCTTGAACACCTAATCTCACTAGTAAGTGTATAATGTGTATTGAGTTTTCAAGAAAATGCAGCAGCATTTCCCCATTGTTCTCTAAGTACATATGTACTTAGAGAACAAACGGGGAAATTCTCCCGAAATTTTCTCAAAAACCCAATACACATTATACACTAACATCCTAAGTGAGATTAGGTGTTTAAGAACAGTCCCAAACCGGGGACTATCCAAGATTTACTCCTAATTAGTAAATCTTGGATGGGTTTCTAGGCCAACAAACACAATGATAGATATGTACATGTTAGGGTTTCATCACAATTGATGTTAGGGTTTCATCAATGTTAGGGTTTAATCATATCAAATTAGGATGCTAGAATGTACAAGTTTAAATCTTATTTCAGCATGCATCAAAATTTACTGAATTAGGTCAAGCATTAGGATTAGAAGCACAAATATATGCAAGAAAAAGATTTGTTCATATCCTAGGTTGATTTACAATAGCAACGTCTAAATAAATAAACTCAAAGCATTAGATAAATAAATATTATCAGTAGATAAACAAATAAAAAGCAATAGATAAAAAAATGAATAAAATACCCTCTTTTCTTCCTTCTCCCTCCTTACCAACAGCAAGCACAGCCGTGGCTGTGTTGGCCGACCACAGTCGTGCTACCTGGTGCGGTCCCGCTAGAGGGTTACAACACCGGCCAACTAGGGTGGCCGAGTGCAATCCACGAGGTCGGGAGGCACGGGATGATGGGTGGGATCCTTGCTTTTGAAATTTATATGGTCCCAAATCAAGTCTATCACTAAAACTAAAACAATGCGCCTGCAAGCGTACGGGGTACTGTTGTAGTATAGATCAAAGGCAAGATGTGGGGTCGAACCGCGGAGATAGAGGGGGCGCTAGAGTTAGAAAGTGTGAGCTATGTTCCTTATGCGGAGCTTAGGGTTTTTAGGGTTTGAAGGTTTGTTTGATTGATTAAGCTAAATGAGCAAGTAGGAAAAGCAATGTGAAACTAAGTTATCAAAAGACTAAATTAGCAATCTGAGTTAACAAGCTATCTAAACAAGAGCAGGGACGAATTATACCAAACTAAGCAAGCAACTAACAATTTAGAGCCTAAGTTAACCACTAAGCAAGATGAAAGATCTAAATTAACACTAGCTAACAAAACAAGGCAATTGACTAAGTTAGACTAAAGCAATTGAACTAAGCTAGCACTAACAAGCAAACTAGGCAATTAGGGTTTTAAGCAATTAGATGAAGGAGGTGGGCCATTTGGGAATGTGACCTTGGCATTAGTTGGGGGATGTCACCATAATAAGCAATTAACATATCTCATTCTAGATTACCAAACCAAACAACAAGGTGGGTGTTATGAGAATGTACCCTAAGCTACTAATTGGAGAACTAGGGCTAGGTGTAATTCTCATAGGACATCCCAAGTCTAGGTCTCTAGGATAAGTGGTATTAGTCAATTGAGGACCAAGGGTAAGGATGGGAGTAGAGATGAGGGTATTTGACCTCATGCCACTAGCCACCTCAGCCTTTAGGAAATCCTAGGCAATTGCACTAATCACACTTATACTAGTCACTTAGAACTCACATTTGCATGTAGGAAGAAGGTGATTATGTAGGAAGATAGGGGGCTAGCTAGGGATCCAAATTAAGGACCTAGGAGCCAATCCTATGATAGCCACATAGAAACCAAAACATCCTAGAGACAAATGTCTTCAAACACCACAAGGCAAGCAATTAATGTAATTAAACAACAACCACATGCACAAGTAATGGGAAATGAGATATAAGCAAAGGCAATCATCATAGAAATGAAATATGTTCATTACAAATTATATTCCCCCAACATGGTATCAAAGTCACATTTTTGCCCCAAACAGCCCACCCAAGGGGGCTTCGCTGTACATGATCAAACTAGGAAAAGAAGGGGATAGAAGAAGGGAAAACGCCATGAAGCTCGATGTAGTGGCCTCCTTCTTCACCTCCAAGCAGCTGCAGACGACCTCCTTCCTCCAAAGGTGCAGGGGTGCATGAAAATGGTGGAATGGATGGATAGAAACCTAGATAAACTAGGTTTCTATGGTGGAAACGAGTGGAAAGTGGGTGGAAATGGGGTTAGATGCAAGGGAGTAGGTGGATTGGAGTAATGGAGGCAAGGAAGAAGCTAGGGTCGGCTAGGGGTGCTTAACCTCGAGCCCTAGAAGCAACTAGTGCTTATATATGAGCTAGGGTTAAGTGGGGGTAGAATAGGAATAACAGTGGAAAGTTATGTAGGGTATGTGATCACCACGGTCGAGGTGGGTGTGCCACGGCCGTGGTGAGGGTAGTAGGGGATGACCGTGGGGTGGTGAACACGGTCGTGGGGTGAAGGCAGTGGTGAAAAAGCAAAGTAGGGTGGTGGCCACGGTCGTGGCGGAGTGCCACAGTCGTGGTGGGTAGCATGCACCACGGCCGTGTTGGGTAACACGGCCGTTTTGGAGGAGTCGGGCTGACCGTGGGGAGGGGCCACGGACGTCTTGATCAGCATCGGCCACGGTCGTGGTGACTTGGCCACGGTCGTGGCTTTCTGGGCAACTTCCCTGTTGGAAATTGATTTTTTCACAATTTAATTCCCACGACCGTGGCAGGGTGCCACGGCCGTGTTCTCTTCTACTGACCACGACCGTTCTGATGGCCACGGTCGTGGTGTCTTCAAGGGCCACGGTCGTGGCAGGTGGCCACGGCCGTGGGATTCTGTGGATTTCCCTGTTGCAACCTGTTGGAATTTGGCAATAAAGCCACGACCGTGGCATTGGGGCCACGGCCGTGGTGAGGCTTGACTTCTTGATTTTGCTTCTTACTTTGTCAATTTCGGATGTCTTTGCTCGGGGATGATTCTTGGCCACTGGAGGTAGGTTGAGGGAGAGTTTGGGGCCTTCTTTGGGTTCCTCCCTCTCTCTCGTCCATCTAAGCATGGTCCAAGTACCTGAAAAATAGTGCAAAGAACATCCATAAGCGTATTTGCAATGATACTCATATTGGGGAGAAAATACTTGTAATCCAACATGTTTAGATGCAACTTATATACAAAATGGCACAGGATGGAGCCCTAAAATAGGGCTGCATCACCACCCCAAACTTAAAACATACTTGTCCTCAAGTATGCTCCAACTTAATCTCTCTTTTCCGTTCTTTTCAACAAAAATAAATGACAAATGCAAAGCAGCAGAAGATTATTGAATAAATATGGTCTTGGAAATGACTAAGTGCATGTGTCTCACATCTCTCCTCTCCTTCTTTCACAACCCAATCATGAACTGAGCACTGAGCATACAAACTTCAAATATAAAGCATAGAAACACAAGTTGTCCATATGTCCTTTATGTCATTCCGGGTAAACCGTTTCATGTTGGTGTTAATCACAGGTGACTAGGAGTGTTGTTTCACTTTCATGCATTCGGTCTTATGCTTCAAACCACACTAGATGATCCACTTGGTTGTAGAAAGGGCAAAGTGAGCTAGATTTGATGTTTTCTAGCTCAATGGGCATAAAAGAAGAAGAAAGGGTTGCAGCAAGATTTGGGGTGCTTTTACACACTCCTTTTTTTTCTTTATTTGAATGCTCTTAAACAGGAGCATCCTTTTATTTTATTTTTGCTTTTCTTTTTCTTTTTCTTTGCCCTTGGTATAGATAGGGCATATGGTGGATGGAGTGAAGCGGGGAGGTAAAGATGTGGCCACCCCAAACTTTTGGAGGTGGCCACGGCTAATATGTGCACTTTGGCATCTTTTTATGAGGCGGAGGGGTATGAAGATGGTGGAAGAAAAGTCGGATCAAAGAGGGGTCATCAATGCAGTTTTCAACATATGATTCCCTGCATGAAAGCTAATTCAACACTTCACCAAGTAATATCACATCACATGATAGAATTAACACAATATTCATATTTCTACCAAGTGATTCCATTGGCTTTAAGCATTTGTCGCTTGCTCAATTCATGATTCAACCAACACATTCACAGACTTAAGAGATGTGGTTCACATGTAAAAAGTCACAATCAAGACCATATATCAATAAGATCTAAGAACGTAGCATGCATTTGTCACAAGAGTAAACTTTTTCATTTCAAACATTGGAGATTAAGTCAAAACATCCTATTGGAGCAAGAATATTCCAGTCTGGGAAAAATTGGCCAAAATGGTGCCACTTTGCACAAAATCACATCTAAACCTATTTTAGGGAAAAAGTAAATAAATCCTAGCTAAAACATGCAAAAATTAGCAAAAACCTACCTGAGATGCAATGCATGGCTGAAGAAGCAAAATTTTTTTTAAAAAATTACTCAAAATGCAGAAATTAACTACATGAATGCGTGAATGCAAGCAGGCACACAAGGTCAAGGTAATCGAGTATGGTAAGTCAGTCAAACTGTTTGATCATCTTACAAAAATTCAGCACAACGTACATAGAGAAAAATGTGGCGAAAGAAGGCTTACCGCCCTACCACCCCAAACTTTTAACTCATGATGTCCTCATCATGAAATAGAAGTTTAGACTAGTAGGGTAAAAATGTGTGGGGTTGCGAAAGGCAACCAGCGAGAGCTGGAGTGGTCAAAGTAACTTTTAGGTGAGCAGGACAGGGCCACCACGGCCGTGCTGGGCAGCACGGCCGTTCTGGCTTTCTTCCTGTAGCTCCTCCATTGAGTTGCAATCTTTTCTTCCACTTTGACCTCTGTCTCGGCTAAACTCTTCAGCTTCATCTTTTCTTTCTTATGTTTGTGCTAAAATTATTCACAAACAGAAAAACTATCAAGTATAGTGTGTGTGTGTGTGTTTCTTGGAAACCAAAAGAAAGTATGGTAAAAACAAGGTTCGAGAATCTCAAACCACGTGGGTTGCCTCCCACAAGCGCTAAATTTATAGCCTTCAGCCGGGCTTGTTGATCTTTTTCATCATGTATTGATACCCACGGTGCCCTCCTTCTCTTCTACGGTGATCCTGTCGAGCGCTCTTACGACATGTGCTTCGTCCCAAGGAGTGTACATGGAATAGAAGTATGGGCTCGATCTCCACAGCTCCAGAGGGTCACGATAGCACAAACTCTCGCCGAAGTCTTCATTGGCCAGCTCATCTCTCTCTTCTTTGGTGAACATAAAGAAGTCGAACTTTTTCCTCTTATAAGTAATCGTCAGCGTGCCCTTGCGGATGTTGATTTCATCTCCCGCAGTAGATAGGAAAGGTCTACCCAATATGAGGTACTCTTCTCCATCAATAGGTACGGTGTCCACTATCAGGAAATCGGTCACATAGGGAATGTTCACTCTTTCATCCATCGACACTATTGTGTTCTGCATGATTCCCAAGGGCTTCCTTTTGGTTCCGTCACCCAAGATAATGGCGCACTCCACTGGTTTCATTTTATTTAGGCTAAGCCGTAGGTACATGCTCCATGGCATGAGACTTGTTCCTGCACCTAAGTCAATGAGAGCGTGCTGGACGGGTTGTGTGCCAATGAAGCAAGAAATCAGAGGTACTCCCGGATCACCTCTCTTTTCTGGGAAGCCATTGTCATAGATGAAATTCACAGATTTTGAGGCAACAATCTCTTCGGTCGGCAATAGCACTAACTTTCTCTTTCCCATGCATATGTCCTTCATCAATGAAAAGAGTGATGTAACACCTATTGTTCCCCGCTTCAAGTTTCCTAGGAGATTCATAACATTTCTGCCCCCTTTTTGGAGAGTCAAACCTTCATGGGGTTGCCTCCTGTTTTCATCAACTATCGCCACTGTAGTGGCTGGAACTTGTGGAGGGGTGATGGCGACGCTAGTATTATGTAAAGATCTTGGTTTCCATAAGGACATGGCTTCAAATGTTGCTATGTCTATGATAATTTCTGCATCCCCGGGTGAGGGTGGAGCCAATGAGAGTGCCTCTACATTCGCTTCTGGTGCAGTAGCAATCTGGGTGTACCTATCATTCTCTGGTGGTGCTTGGGCGGCAATTCCTTCGGAGTCTTCTTTATCTTTGCTAGATCCCTCACGTATCGGGACTTTGCTTCCAACCTCAGTCACTTTCTTTCCCCTTTTTTTGCAGCCTTGAGCAGTTTCTTCACTCCATATGACAGTGACCATACTCACTTGCTAATGTGAAGAAGGGGGAGCTTGTGAGGACGGAGGTGGTGGTGGTCTTTGCTGGGGAGGATTAGGATTTTGGAGTATGCAAGTTGGTTGTGGTGGAGGTGGAGGTTGGTAAGTATGTGGTGGTGGTGGTGAGTATTGGTAGTTTAGCGGGGGTTGGTGGGATGGCGGAGCATATGGGTGCGGTGGCCCTTGGTATTGTGGAAGTGAGGTTGCTTGGCTACGTGGTGGGATGTATGCGGCTTGGGCGGAAGTCACACAACTACCATCGCTGTTAGGATTTGTCATAGGTTGAGATGGCAGTCTCCCCTCTTCACGGCGAGCAAGTGAGATAGAAATTTGATCGAGCCTTTGCTCAAGACGGCTGATGTTCTGTCCTTGAGAAGACACTTCTCTCTTTACCTCATCTAGATTCCTCAGTCTCCCGAGTACTTCCTCTTCAAATTTTGAGTTGTAGCGTGGCTTTTGCTGCCCCTGTCCTTTCCCATCCTCGTTCTGTTGTTTCCAAGAGAAATTTGGGTGGTTCCTCCACTCGGGAGTGTAGGATTGGGACATTGGACCCTGGTTGTTGCGGCCACCAAAGGAATATAGAGCATTGACCTCCTCGTCTACAGTATCAACTGCCCTTGTGGGCTGGTTAAAGGAGCCACCAACTTGATTCTTCATCCACTCCATCATCTCGGTCATCATTGCCATCATGTCGGGGTCGGTGGCATTGCGTGCGGGAGCCACGGAGGAAGGTGGAGGAGTGTAGTTTCGGCCGCAATGCCCCCCTTTAGTGGAAGCTCGGTGGCGAGAATTCTCAGTGAGATGTTCAAACAGTGGCCATGAGTCCTCGGGCGGCTTGGCCATGAATGTGCCCCCGCAAGAAGAATCTACATTGTTTTAGCTCTGCTCCTCAAGCCCGGTGTAGAAGGCTTGAACCAGCTGCCAAAGCGGGACCTCATGGTGAGGGCAGTCACGAAGCAACTTCTGGAACCTCTCCCATGCCTCATGGAAAGGTTCGTTCTCTTTTTGGGCGAAGGATGTGATGCACCTTCTCATGTAGGATAACTTGGCTATCGGAAAGAACTTCTTCAGAAACTCATTCTTTACTTCATTCCATGTGACGAGCTCTGGCCTCAAGACGTACCACTCCTTGGCTTTCTCCTTGAGGGAGAAAGGAAAGAGCGTTCTGCGGATCGAGTCGTCGGTGGCAGCAGGCGTACGGAAGGTCAAACACATTTCTAAGAACGCGTCTATATGGTGATAAGGATTTTCATTCTCCATTCTGTAGTATGTGGAAAGAAGTCCCAAGAGTGCTGGCGTAATGGAGAACTGCTGACCGGGCATCTGATCCACCAGCGTAGCTATGGGGGAATTGTAGTTCCCCGGCGTGAAATACTCATGAAGCGGGCAGTGCGGTGGTGGAGGTGGAACATCCGGTGGTGGGTTGTTCTCGGCCATCTCGGCCTCTCGGTGTAGGTTGCGGTGAGCTTGACGTCTTCTCCTCCCAATCTCGGGGTCGTAAACCACCAAGTCGGTGCAAGTCGAACGCGTACTACGCATGCACAGCTGTCACCTGCGCACGTCACAAACAAACAACAAGGAGCCAAGTTAGCGAACCAATATGTAAGAGTAACACAAAGAATAAAGAATAGCAATGGTGAGGGCAAAAGGAAAGGCTAAGCTACACTATCTAACTAGGCCGAGCGCCTCATCCCCCGGCAACGGCGCCAGAAAGCTTGGTGCGGTCCCGCTAGAGGGTTACAACACCGGCCAACTAGGGTGGCCGAGTGCAATCCACGAGTTCGGGAGGCACGGGATGATGGATGGGATCCTTGCTTTCGAAATTTATATGGTCCCAAATCAAGTCTATCACTAAAACTAAAACAATGCGCCTGCAAGCGTACGGGGTACTATTGTAGTATAGATCAAAGGCAAGATGTGGGGTCAAACCGCGGAGATAGAGGAGGCGCTAGAGTTAGAAAGCGTGAGCTATGTTCCTTATGTGGAGCTTAGGGTTTTTAGGGTTTGAAGGTTTGTTTGGTTGATTAAGCTAAACGAGCAAGTAGGAAAAGCAATGTGAAACTAAGTTATCAAAAGACTAAATTAGCAATCTGAGTTAACAAGCTATCTAAATAAGAGCAAGGACGAATTATACCAAACTAAGCAAGCAACTAACAATTTAGAGCCTAAGTTAACCACTAAGCAAGATGAAAGATCTAAATTAACACTAGCTAACAAAATGAGGCAATTGACTAAGTTAGACTAAAGCAATTGAACTAAGCTAGCACTAACAAGCAAACTAGGCAATTAGGGTTTTAAGCAATTAGATGAAGGAGGTGGGCCGTTTGGGAATGTGACCTTGGTATTAGTTGGGGTATGTCACCATAATAAGCAATTAACATATCTCATTCTAGATTACCAAACCAAACAACAAGGTGGGTGCTATGAGAATGTACCCTAAGCTACTAATTGGAGAACTAGGGCTAGGTGTAATTCTCATAGGACATCCCAAGTCTAGGTCTCTAGGATAAGTGGTATTAGTCAATTGAGGACCAAGGGTAAGGATGGGAGTAGAGATGAGGGTATTTGACCTCATGCCACTAGCCACCTCAATCTTTAGGAAATCCTAGGCAATTGCACTAATCACACTTATACTAGTCACTTAGAACTCACATTTGCATGTAGGAAGAAGGTGATTATGTAGGAAGATAGGGGGCTAGCTAGGGATCTGAATTAAGGACCTAGGAGCCAATCCTATGATAGCCACATAGAAACCAAAACATCCTAGAGACAAATGTCTTCAAACACCACAAGGCAAGCAATTAATGTAATTAAACAACAACCACATGCACAAGTAATGGGAAATGAGATATAAGCAAAGGCAATCATCATAGAAATGAAATATGTTCATTACAAATTATATTCCCCCAACATGGTATCAAAGTCACATTTTTGCCCCAAACAGCCCACCCAAGGGGGCTTATCTATACATGATCAAACTAGGAAAAGAAGGGGATAGAAGAAGGGAAAACGCCATGAAGCTCGATGTAGTGGCCTCCTTCTTCACCTCCAAGCAGCTGCAGACGACCTCCCTCCTCCAAAGGTGTAGGGGTGCATGAAAATGGTGGAATGGATGGATAGAAACCTAGAGAAACTAGGTTTCTATGGTGGAAATGAGTGGAAAGTGGGTGGAAATGGGGTTAGATGCAAGGGAGTAGGTGGATTGGAGTAATGGAGGCAAGGAAGTAGCTAGGGTCAGCTAGGGGTGCTTAACCTCGAGCCCTAGAAGCAACTAGTGCTTATATAGGAGCTAGGGTTAAGTGGGGGTAGAATAGGAATAACAGTGGAAAGTTATGTAGGGTATGTGATCACCACAGTCGTGGTGGGTGTGCCACGACCGTGGTGAGGGTAGTGGGGGACGACCGTGGGGTGGTGAACACGGTCGTGGGGTGAAGGCAGTGGTGAAAAAGCAAAGTAGGGTGGTGGCCACGGCCGTGGCGGAGTGGCACGGTCGTGGTGGGTAGCATGCACCACGGCCGTGTTGGGTAACACGGCCGTTTTGGAGGAGTCGGGCTGACCGTGGGGAGGGGCCACTGGCGTCTTGATCAGCATCGGCCACAGTCGTGGCGACTTGGCCACGGCCGTGGGATTCTGTGGATTTCCCTGTTGCAGCCTGTTGGAATTTGGCAATAAAGCCACTTGACTTCTTGATTTTGCTTCTTACTTTGTCAATTTTGGATGTCTTTGCTCGGGTATGATTCTTGGCCACTAGAGGTAGGTTGAGGGAGAGTTTGGGGCCTTCTTTGCGTTCCTCCCTCTCTCTTGTCCATCTAAGCATGGTCCAAGTACCTGAAAAATAGTGCAAAGAACATCCATAAGTGTATTTGCAATGATACTCATATTGGGGAGAAAATACTTGTAATCTAACATGTTTAGATGCAACTTATATACAAAATGGCATAGGATGGAGCCCTAAAATAGGGCTGCATCACTACCTAGCACGGCCATGGTCAGCCAACACAACCACGACCATGCTTGTTTTTGGTAATAAGGGAGAAGGAAGAAGAACAGGGGCATGGAGGAAGAAGAAGAGGGCTACCTGTCGAGTAGCTAGCAGCGTGGAGAAGAGCAGTGACGGTGTGAGGAGCAATGGCGGTGGTGTGAGGAGCAATGACGTCTGTGTGAGTAGTAGTAGCGACAAGCAGAGAAGGAGGTGGCGGCGAGCAGAGAAGGAGGCGGAGGTGGCATCGAGCAGAGTGGCAACAGGAGAAGGAGGCGGCGGCAGCAAGCAGAGGCACCAGCAGTACTAGGCAGCGACGGCGGTGACGCAGCAGGAAGTAGGGGAGTCGTCGGGAGTCAGTCGGCTAGCTATTCATGATAAAATAGAAGAAAGGGGAAGAGTCAGCTATTCGAGGGTCTATTAAGTTAGTAAACGGCGTCGGTTATCTAAAGAACTGACACCTAAATGTATTAAGTGTCGGTTGATAGGAAACAACCGACGTCCAATTGGATAATCTTTACCCTAAATTTTTTGGCAGGAACCCCTATCAGTGTCGGTTATCCAAGGAAAACTGATGCCGATATTGGAACTTTTCGCACAAACTTTATCCTCGTCCGGCGTCGGTTATTAGATAAAAAACCGACGCTGTATGTGACACTTTGGGGGCAATTTTTTTCACTCGAAAATTGGATTTCACAGGCTATTTTAGGCATTGGTTTCTTTTATCTAGCCGACGCTGAATTCAAAGCGATACCCATGTCTGGCTAGTCCTTGAATATAGATGTCGGTCTTACTTAATAGTCGGTGTTGTATGTTCTCAACGTCGGTTTTACTAAACAATCGATGTCCATAAAAGCGACGTTGAATGTTGTTTCTGTAGTAGTGAAAGATGGTAGTGTTGGTCAATGGTGATGTCTCATGGGTCTTCCAAGGTGATAGGAATATTCTTCCTATAGTTTGGTCTCAGCTATGATAGCAGAGAAGTTGATGAGGTAAGATTGTGATGCATTTTTAGCACATGTAGTGGATACCAAGGAAAGGAGTCCTAGTATTTAGGAGGTGTCGGTGGTTTAAGAGTTAGAGGATGTGGTTCCCGATGAGTTTCTAGGTGTACCCCCTCCCAGGAGATTGATTTTGATATCAATCTAGCTTTCAGTGCCAACCTATAACATAGACATTGTATAGGACGGTACCAGTAGAGATGTGGGAACTGAAGAAACAATTGCAAGAAATGCTTGAGAAGGGTTTTATTAGACCGAGCACATCTCCTTGGGGTGCTCCCATTTTATCTGTAAAGAAGAAGTATGGATCGGTGAGGTTATGCATTGACTACCGATAGTTGAATAAGATAATGATTAAGAACAAGTATCCATTATCATGAATAGATGATTTGTTTGATCAGTTATGGGGTGCCACAATCTTCTTCAAAATAGACTTGAGATCGGGTTATCACCAGTTGTGAATTAAGGCATATGACATACCAAAGTCATTCTTTAAAATGAGGTATGGTCATTATGAGTTTGTGGTTATGTCATTTGGTCTAACCAATGCACCATAAACATTCATGGATCTGAGGAATAGAGTATTTAGACCTCATCTAGATTAGTTTGTGGTTGTATTCATAGATGACATTCTAATCTACTCCAGAGACAGCCAACAAGATGAGAAACACCCCCAGGCTTTGACTTTGTTGAGGCAACATCAGTTATATGCAAAGTTCAAGTGTCAGTTCTGGTTAAAGGAAGTGGCCTTCCTAGTACACATAATATATGCTAAAGGAGTCTGTGTAGACCCAAAGAAGGTAGAGTTAGTTCTGGAGTGGGATCAGCCAAAGACACCTACAGAAGTTTTTAGCATCTTAGGTTTGGCAGGATACTATAGGAGATTCATTAATAACTTCAGTACAGTGGTGTTACTTGTAATGAAGCTAACAAGGAAGGATGTGTTGTTTGTTTGGGATGACAGATGTCAGCGTTCTTTTATGCTTCTAAAGGAAAGGTTGACTAGTGCACCAGTATTAGTGTTGCCAGAGCAAGGAAAGGTTATATTGTTTTTTGTGATGCATCCAAGAATGGTCTAGGTTATGTGCTAATGCAGAATAAGAATGTGATTTCTTTTGTTTCACAACATCTTAAGAAACATGAGGAGAACTATATGACACATGATCTGGAGTTGGCCGATGTGGTTCATGCCTTGAAGATATGGAGACACTACTTGTATGGAGAGAGGTGTCAGATCTTCACCGACCACAAGAACCTACAATGTATCTTCTCGAAGTAGGAGTTGAACATGTGACAGCAACACTGGATGGATTTAATCAAAGACTATGATTGTAGTATAGATTACCATCCAAGGAAGGTGAATGTGGTAGTAGATGTTTTAAGCAGGAAGTCTTCTTCATCATAATCCATTTAACAGGCATAGTTGAGTGCTTTGGTGTGCCATAAGAGAGACATTTTGGTCTCCTTATGTCAGATTAACATACAGTTAGAGGTGTCCATGCTAGCAGGTATGTTGGCACAGTTACAAGTAAAGGCGACGTTGAGTCAGTAAATTAGAGATGCACAACAAAATGATATTGTGACACAACAAATTTGAGTAGAGTTTGGTAGTGAGAAGTGTGATGGCTTCTATGAGTCTGAGGATGGAACAATGTGTTATCATGATAGGGCAGTTGTTCCAGGTGTTATGGAAGAGGCTCACTCTTCTATGTATTTTATGCGTCCAGGTAGCACCGAGATGTATCAGACTCTAAAAGATCTATACTGGTGGCCAAGATTAAAGTGTTATGTAGCTGAGTTTGTGGCTAAGTGTGTTGAGTGTCCGTAGGTTAAAGTAGAACATCATAAGCTTGTAGGGACTTTGCAACCATTGCCTATACCATAGTGGAAATGGGATCATATCACAATGGACTTTGTGTTTGAACTTCCCAGGATAGCCAAAAGACATGATTCCATCATGGTGATAGCAGACATATTGACTAAGTTTGTGCACTTTCTTCCTATAAATATGACGTATATGGTTCAGAAGCTTGCATAGGTGTATGTCAATGAGATAGTACGTTTGCATGGTATCCTAGCTACCATTGTATCAGAAAAAGGTCCTCACTTCACCAGTTACTTTTGGGAACATCTACACACAACGATGGGTACGCATTTGAGGTTCAACACTGTGTTTTATCCATAGACAGATGGACATTCTGATAGAGCAATTCAGACTTTGGAAGATCTATTGAGAGCATGTGTGTTGCAATTTTTTGGAAGTTGGGATATCCACTAAGTTCAATAGAGTTTGCCTACAATAACAATTATCATAGGAGCATCAACATAGCACCATATGAGGTGTCATATGGGAGACATTGCAGATCTACTTTGTGTTGGTATGAGATGGGGGAATATCGACTTTTAGGACCTAAGCTTGTACAGCATACGTCAAAAAAGATCAAAATGATTCAGCAATAGTTGAAGGTAGCACAGGACAGACAAAATTCTTACACTGATAACCCTCGTAGACCTTTGTAATTCCAAGTGGGATACATGGTGTACCTCAAGGTCTCTCCTTGGAAAGGTGTTTTGAGGTTTGGGAAGAAGGGTAAGTTGGCTCCCAGGTATATGGGACCTTATCATGTGGTTGCACATGTTGGGAAGGTGGCCTATAAGTTGGAATTGCCACTTGAGTTGCACAAGTTACATCCAGCATTTCATATTTCTATGTTGAGAAAGTTTCACCCTGATGCGGAGTTGACTCTTCATCATGTAGAGGTGGAGTTGGATAATGACATGTCTTACATAGAAGGTCATGTTCTGTTCCTAGATAGAAGGATCAAGAAGTTGAAGAAGAAGGACATCGCGTTAGTCAAGGTTTTTTGGAATAAACATGGCATAGAGGAAGCCACGTGGGAGTTTGAATATGAGATGCACAAGAAGTATCCATCTCATTTTGTGTAGGATTTCGAGGGCGAAATCCCTGTTAGGGGTTTATGGTTGTAAGACCCCTGAACTAGTTTTATGATTTATTGTGTTTACTTTGTATAATCTAATCTCTTGAGATGCCCTAATAACATTTGACATGCTTAATTTTTCAATTTGGTCCAGTTTGATTGATGTTTGAGCCATCTTCTTTATATGTGTATTTGTTTTGGACCAAGATGCAATTTACCCATGAGTGAGGGTTATCATGCAATTTTCACATGTAAAGAATGCTTCTTGTTCCTTAGAATCATGAGAGAGAAGATGGTGCTATGGCGTGCCTTGTTTGAACATGGTTGATGATGTGACATCACATAGTGATATTAGGGTTTCTAGGGTTGCCTTGTTGATGTGGTGACCTTGCTAGGGTTTGAGTGTTGCAACCACTACACCACTCATGGATGAGTGTAGTGATCACAACATATAAATTAAGTGGTGGTGTTTCAACCATGATGACCTAGAGATGGGATTGGTCGAAATAGTTTGTCCTCTAGTGAAGTGTCTCGACCATATGTATATGGTGGATTAGGGTTTTGATCACTACAAGTACAAGTAAGTGTTTCGACCGAAACAAGGTGGTAGCCGACCTAGATGGTCACTACAATATTTGAGATAAGCATCAAATCTTTGAAATATGCAGATCAATGGAGGTAAGGCTATTTTCTTTGGAGGGCATGTGTCCCTTGATAACCTCTTGTGTTGACACCTCATAAACTCTTACTCTCCTCCTACATTATGTATGTAACACCTTCTCTTCACTTGCAAGCATCTTTTTTGGCCCTACTCTCTTCCTTCTCTCTTGCAACCAAACTTGGAGCTTTGGGAGCAAAGGAGGTCTGATTTTGAAGCTTGGGTGGCCAAACAACCTTTCATGTTGAAGATCTTGTGCTTAATCAACCCTTTGGTGGTGATTCTTGGTGATTTTTTCTCTTGGTAAGTAATCTCCTTCTCTTAATCACGTTTTTCCTTTCTAAAATATCTATCTTCTTATTCCTCTCGGACATGAGACTATGGATCTACCATGGTGTCTTTATTTGAAGATATTCTCTCTTCACAAGGGTCGGAGACCATGTTTGGCATGGTGGTACCCGAGTGAGAAGAAGCTATCTTCTTTCTTCTTCTTTTAGGTCAGCCTAGAATTTCTTGTTCCTTCTTCTTGAGCTCTTTTGTGACCATGGTATTCTTTTCTTTGGAGGTGATCTTTTGGCCGTGGAGTTGCACTTGGTTGGAGTTATCTTTCTCTCTCTTGGAAATGGAGATTTTGGAAGCTTTGATCATCAATTCAAGGCGGGTTATATAACTTTTTCCCACATCTATTATTCACATCTTAAACCTGATCATATGTTGTTGTTCTAAATCTTAAAAAATGTTTCAGTTATGATAGAAGAAGAGATAACATTTAAGGGTTTAATTGTGTAGTGTTCTCAAAAAGATAACTCTTTCTTATAAACCCTAAAATCCTTGTACCCGATTTGGTGCTGATTGAAAAGATTGATATGTTTCTTTGGATTTTATCTTTGGGATTGTGTTACTTTGTGTATGGTTCGTTTACCATGTATAACATGAGGTTTTGAGTATATAAGCATGCATAAGAAATCTCAGTTTTATCTCTCCAAACATAGTTCTTTTGGTAACCTTCTATGACCATTGTTCTAGGGTTTGATGAACACCTTGTATGGAGAAATCCTCTTGGTTGACGCTTGGTATTCTTAAATTTGATCAGCTATTTTGACGAAGATTTGAACCTATTTTGGAGTTGAGTTCATGTGTGACTTGAGGTCGCAACACATCTTGGTTGATACCATAGGTGGATGGTTGATGCGACCGTAACAACCCTAACCCTTGGGGGGGTCGCTACACATTGTTGGTCATAATGCAGCATTGCTTCTTGGATATGTATTCTATTGGTTAACTTTGCGGCTTGGATAGTGAAGTGTATAGGTTGATACACATTTTTCCCTTGAACTAATATACTTAACTTAGAGGTCGCAATAGATGCTAAATTATAAGGGGCACTATATTAGTTGTAACGATCGTAACACTTGTGCAAGTTTGTGTAAGTGATTGTAACACATGACCATGTTGTGTCATGGTCGTAACAGTTTATAGTGGTGTGTGTTTTGGTCGTGACACCTAGATGTGTTACGATCGTAACACTATGGTTGGTGATTGGGTCGAGACACCTATACACATGTATGTACATGGTCGCTACATAGTGTAGGTCGCTACACCTACTACTTCATTGACCGCAACCAGGGGTGTAACTAGAGGGAGGGCTGCCAGGGCTGAACCCCCCCCCCACCCACCCACCCACAATCCCCTAAGACTCTCGATGATTTGAAAACACACATTGATTACAATCTTGTACGAGAATAGGAATCATACTGACTTTACACTTCATAATCTTACGGCGATTAGGAACGATTGCATAGAAAAAGGAGAGCGGACCAGTACAATTGTGTCCCTGCCATAATTGCTATATAAACAGACGCATGGAGACATAAAATGTAGAGGCTCATGAGTTAGGAGAGTAAATCAAATATTCAATACGTAAATAATGGACAGGTTGCCCCGTGAGGCTTGTGTGGCTGTGCATGATCCTGAGACCACGAGGAAGAAGTTGAGATGCCACGAACCCAAGATCCAAAGAGTGAGAGATACTAGCGCTGTCTTCCTTTGTGGAAATTTTTCTAGAGTAAGTCGGTATGCAAAAAGTCGGCAAGATCATGAAAAAAGGTACGAAGAAAGCTAGACCCAGTCTGAAGAATTTCTTTACCATCATCTCGGTTGGTACGATAATAATTGATCTGAATTCTTTTTTGGTCTTTGTTCTGGTAGAAAATCAAAACTCAACCACCAGATGCCTAACTTTTACCTCCTGAAACAAGTGAGTGGCAATCGACTATTTTTTAGTTATCTTTATACCAGTTTCGGTCATCCGCGGTCTATAATCTCAACACACGGATTTTTTTCTATGGCTAATCATGGTTGTGAGACCGGCAATTGTGCTAAACACATTACCAGACGGAGCTCAAATGTCCGGGTCTAACATTTTTCTCCTTTAAGCTACATGTCTGGAAGGTACATAGCTTAAATTTTGTTAGAAAAAGCTAATATCAATTCTTAAAATTTGTAATATTATGTGATAAATATGTGAAGTTTGAATCGATTCTTATCTGATATGAAACAATATGGTTTTTAATAAAATCAAGGTATGATCATAGTTAGTCATTTAATAAATCAGTATTATATTCTTGACTTATATACACCAATCAAAGCATAAGAAAAGGTGTGTGTCCCCTATAGAATGATGATTCTCCCATAAACATCCAACAAATAAGTAAAGTAAAATGAAAGATAATTTTTTCGGACGATGTTAGGGTTCGGGAGCGCTGGAAGAGGCGGCGGCCGGGGGGCGCGGGGAAGGAGGTGGTCGGGGGCGCCGTCCCCCAGACGGCTGGGATCCAGGGAGAGAAGAGGCACAGGGAGACGTTGATCAGGATACCATGCTGACGGACAACGATGCTAACACAGAAGATAGAACTCTCCAGGCTCATGTCCGGAGCAGTCAGGAAGGAAAGAGAGTAGAAGCAAACGGGGCACTCCATAATATCGGCATCAATCTGCAATATGCCTCATACGCGGCAACTCAATCACACCAACAACCGCACCCTACTCAACCCGCTTCACATACGGATTACGAGGGTGGAGTCCCAGGAGCGGCGGAGTTCCCAGACCTACAAGGAAACAAGAACAGCACGGAGCAAAGACCAGTAACGCATACCCGTCGGGACCCAAGAGTTCCAATTTCATATAGCGATATCACAGGAGGAACAAGCAAATCTATAATGGGATTCGAGGACACCGAGGTCATCCTGAACAAAGAGGATATCAGGGTTGCACTGCAGGACGGTACACCCCACATGGAGATCAACCCCAGCAAATATGGACAGTTAATGAAGTCGTGGTGTTACACTGTTATCGTGAAGGTTCTTGGGAAGGAAGTCGGATTTATGGCTCTGCAGACTCGCATCAAGGCCATGTGGAATCCAATAGGAAATATGTGGTTGATAGATCTGGAGAACAATTATTTTCTGGTTCAACTATTGCGGGAGGATGATTATATCAAGGCCTTAACCGGCGGCCCTTGGCCAATGATGGGTCCGTATTTGTCGGTACAACCCTGGGACCCAGAATTCATCCCCTTAGATGTTAACCCGAGATACGTGGTGGCTTGGGTTAGGATCCCTAAATTACCAATCTTCCTATATCAGCAGAGGATATTGGAAGAGATAGGTGATACCATCGGATCTACTGTCAAAGTGGATAATAATATCATCCTCAAGAGACGAGGGAAATTTGCTAGAGTGGTGGTCAAACTGGATACCACAAGACCGATTATCCCATCGATTGTCATCCAAGACGAGAAGTATTATCTAGAGTATGAGAATCTGCCCACAATATGCATGTACTGTGGCAGAATCAGTCACAAGGAGGACACTTGTAAGGTGAGGGTGGATGCCGAGAATGCAGCAAACAAACCAGCTACAGGAGGAACCACTGAGATTAATGTTATTCTTATTCCCCCGGGCGACTTCACGAATGCAATGCATGCAAAGCCCATGCCACGCCGTCCACGCAAGCCAGCTGCAGCACGAGGTCAAACCACCAGCAAAAACAGGTTTGCACCTTTACCGGATGAGGACGAACCTCAGGAACCCCAATTGAACCAGCAGGAAACAGTGGATCGAATCACCGGAATAGACTGGAGAGCGAGAAAGGAAGCAACGAGAAGGAACAATCAAACATATGGAACGCAGCCAGGAGGTCAGCCCCCAAACAGTACTCCGATTCCTACAAGGACCTCAGAGACCAATACAAGGAAAACTAGTCATCAGGGAGGGAAGAATAATAACCATCAAGTCACTAACATATCCGAGGAAGACACAGTAGTTGTCACCGGAATTGGGGAAAAGGAGGCGCCGAGTCTTTCCTTTTGTTTCGGGCAGGTTACCCCAAGAAACAACAAGAAGAAAGGGGGTACCAGTAACCCTCCTCAAGGAGGGGGATCGGTCGGCATCCATTTAAGGAATCGCAAAGTATGTACCAAGATGGATGTTCTAAACACAGGAACAAGGAAAAGAGGGAAACAGTTCCACGCGGAGGAGGAGGACCAGGCGGAGGAGGGTGAAGCCAACCCCTTTGTCTCCAAAACATCTGCTCAATGATCTGTGCAACATGGAATGTCCAAGGTGCGGGCAAAGAAGACATTCAAAATGCTATCCGTTACTACAAAGACAGGCTAAGCATTGATATCCTTTCCATCGTCGAACCTCGTACGAGTGGAGTCACGGCTGATCGTATCATCAAGAAATTAAAATTTGACGAATCTCACCGGGTGGAAGCGATTGGCTTTGCCGGTGGAATATGGGTTCTTTGGAGAAGAAGCATTGGGAAAGTGGAGGTCTTGGCACTTCACCGTCAATTTGGCCACTATCTTGTAAACAACCAGATGTTGATCACATTTGTTTACGCTAGCCCACAGCAACATAGAAGGAGACTCTTGTGGAATCACTTGAGTACCCTTGTGTCAGCCTCGTCGCTGTCGTGGATGGTACTCAGTGATTTCAACGCCACTCTTACTCCGGAGGAGAAAACGGGAGTAATCGAGTTCATCTATCTAGCTGTCGTGAGTTCCCTGAAGCTCTGGCCAGTGCTGGGTTGGAGGATCTGGGGGCGTCCGGTCCTCGAATGACTTTCAAACGGGGCTGCCTCCAGGAACGTCTTGATCAAGCAGTAGCCAACCGGGAATGGATTGTAGCCTACCCCAATACCACGGTGGAAGTTCTGCCAAGAGTGGCGTCTGATCATGCACCAATTCTGATTAAAACCAACCATCGCCAGCGATCCCTCAATCAGCATCTCAAAACGAGCAGTACGTGGACAACACGGGATACGTTCCTGGTCTTCTTCCATGAGAAGTGGAATGCCAACGAGGAGTTCACCATAGCAACGGATAAATTTATGCAAGCAGCAGGTAGGTGGGATAAGGAGGAACGCAAAAAAGAAAGGAAACATAGGAACCATTTACTAGCAGCCTTAACCAAGAAGCAAGGTGAGATGAGCATAAATTATTCAGCAGAACTGGATAACCAAATCGGAGCTATTCAATGTGAATATATGGATATCCTTGCGAAAGAAGAAGCTGAATGGCAGCAGAAGGCAAGATGTGATTGGTTAAAATTGGGTGACTCAAATACCTCCTACTTTCAAGCTTTGGTTAAAGCGAAGAGAAGGAGGAATTTAATCTCTAAACTGAAGAACGAGGAGGGTGTTTGGGTGGCGCAGGAGGCGGAACTAGAGACTCTCATCAATAATCACTTCAAGATGTTATTTACTGATGATAGACCAGCTGGCTTGTGCCCTCCCCTGGACCAGTACCCTGGTGTTTTCCAAGGTTGGTCGCCGGAGACGGTCCAACAAATTGCGAGTCCCCCAACTGCAGAAGAAATTTTTCAAGTTCTAAGCCGAATGAACCCGGTGAAGGCCCCGGGCCCTGATGGGATCGATGTGGGGTTTCTGCAAAAGAACTGGAACCATATCAAGAAATCTTTACAATTAACGATTCTCAAATGTTTTGCAGGTCATCAAATATCACAACAGATGGTGAAATCTACTCTTGTCCTAATTCCAAAGACCATTACTCCAGAGCACTGTAATCATCTTAGGCCTATAGCACTAAATAATGTGAGCATGAAACTACTGTCCAAAATCATCGTGGAGCGCATTAAACCATTCCTTGGCAATTGGATCTCGCCCAACCAAACAAGCTTTGTTCCAGGCCAACGAATCACAGACAATATTATTCTGCTGCAGGAGGTGATCCATACTATGGGAACCAGAAAAAGGGGGCAGAGATGTATGACGTTAAAGCTGGATTTAGCAAAAGCTTACGACCGGATGCGCTGGGATTTTATACACGACACCCTCCAGAGGACACCCATCCCACCTTCCCTCATCACTGTGATTATGAACATAATCACCAGTGGAGAAATAGCTATCTCGTGGAAAGGGAAAATGCTGCCATCTTTCAAAGCATCGCGGGGAGTCCGTCAGGGAGATCCTTTATCACCATATTTATTCGTTCTATGTTTAGAGCGCTTGAGCCAAGATATTGGGATCATGGTTGATGAAGGAAGTTGGAAGCCGCTGCGCGTCACAAGAAGGGGGCCCTGTCTGGCGCATCTATGTTTCGCAGATGATATCACCTTATTTAGTGAAGCATCAGTAATACAAGCAAAAGCTATTATGAAATGCATTAAGAGATTTGGAGAGGTTTCCGGCCAAATCCTCTCCCCAGAGAAGTCATCGGTGTATTTCTCAAAAAATACATATCGTGCACTACGTCGGAAAATATGCAGAGCACTTGGTATGCAAGAAACGGAAGAGTTGGGCAGACATCTCGGGGTTCCGATTACCCACAAGCGAGCGAACAAAGCAGTATACCTAAACCTCCTCAACTCAATTGATAAGCGCATTAGTTCGTGGATGACTCGCACGTTATCCCTCGCCGGTAGAGCCATTTTGGCTCGTTCGGTGCTTAACTCGATGCCAACATACATCATGCAAACTAGTCAGTTACTTATATCTGTATGCGATAGCGTCGATAGAAGCATTCGTAATTTCATTTGGAGCGGGCCAAACGCAAGCAGAAGCCTCAGCCTTGTCTCTTGGAAGAAACTAATTGCTCCAGTACACCATGGCGGTTTGGGTATCAAGCCTGCATGGCTCCAAAATGAAGCACTCCTTGCCCGTAACATTTGGGAGTTTGTCACAGTAAAGGCGACCGGAAGGACAGAGATCATGTCCAGAAAATACACGCATCGCAGGGAAGAAGGTAGATCAACGGGGTCTCGACTGTGGAGATACATTGTGGATAAGAAGGATACTGTGCTGGAGAGATTAGCAAAATCTGTAGTAAATGGCAGATCGACCTCAGCGTGGCACGACAAATGGGTGGAGGCGAGGTGTGCTCCCTCCTTAAAATCGGGATATACTATACCCGAGGATATTTTGGACCTGAAGGTCAGCTCCTTAGCACCCGATGGTAAGTGGGATGACGAGTTTATCAACTTCTGGTTCACGGAGGAATCTGCAAGTTCTATTCTACAGATGCTACCCCCGATTCCAAACGGGGAGGACGATAACTGTTGTCACCTTGATGACGTTCATGGCCGGTTTCATACTCAGAATTACTACAAAAAGGCATTAAACGATGCTTGTATACGAACTCCAGGGAATTGGACTACAATATGGAAGCTACCTATTCCACAGCTCACAAAGGTCTTTTTGTGGAAAACCCTACATGAAGGTCTGATGACGAACTTGAACCGAGCTAGACGTGGGTTTACAGAGGACGTTAGATGCCCTAGCTGCGGTCTGGATGATGAATCCACGCTGCACGTCCTCAAGGACTGCAACTTCGCACAGCAGGTGTGGTGTGCCATCTCTAGCAGCCACAACATACATTTTGAACCAGGAGATTCTACTGTAATATGGTTCTCCCGGAACCTGAAGAACAATAAAGAAGGCAGGGATAGATCAGTGTGGTTCGCTAATACCGTTGAATCCTTGTGGCAGCATAGGAATGAGCCCGTTTTCAATGGCACTATTACTCCACCGAGGATAAGCGCCCAGATGATAGCTACAAAAGTAAGGCATTCCCAACATGCGTTCCAGTCCCCGCCAAGACCAGGTCAGATTCCGACAGTCGTCAATTGCTCACCAATACCTCATAACACCATCATGGTTAACGTGGATGGTTCAATGAGGAAAAGATACAATCGAGCTGCTACAAGTTTTATTGCTAGAGATGAACATCACAGTTGGATTAAAGCGGGTGCAAAAATAGGAAAAGGCAACCACGTACTGGAAGTCGAACTCATGGCTATCTGTAGAGGCATCGAAGCTATGATTGATAGACCAGAGTAGCTGATAATTGAATCTGATAGCAAATTGGCCTGCGACATACTGAACTCCAAGCAGAACAGCATGCTGAAATATAATATATTCTGACAAAGAGTTGCAGTGTTCAAAGGTATACATTCGACCATTCTTATCCGCTTTGTCAAACATGAGACAAATGTATTAGCAGACCTTCTTGTTAAATGGTCGATTAGGAATGTAACTGATTCCATAAACTGGGACGAATGTCCAGAGTTCATTTCAACAGAGCAATGGAATGGACAAAGGACGAATCCTCGTGTAAATAGTTCCTCTAGTTTACCTGTAACCCGAGAGCAGGATGAATAAGATTTTCTCGGTGATCCCAAAAAAAAATCAGTATTATACTTATAAAATAAATTATCTCGCGAGTAATATATTCAAAAAATATTCACCAAGGGTTAACTTATCTACTTAGATAGAAAAAATAGTAGAGAAAAACCAATATAGCACACTTTTGCAAAAATATTTATCAATATAGCATGTTTGTAGAATATTTCTCAAAATAACACACTTTGGTCTAAAAATGTCACTTTTTGTGGAGCTTTTTGTATCCAAGATTGAAAAGTGTCACAAGTATTGGCGTATTTATTTTAAAATAAAAAAATTTGAAGGAAAAAAAAGTAAAAGCACCACTTGAAGTGGCATTTTCTTCTTACACTTAATTGTGGCATTGAGTTAAAAGCTCCACCAAAAGTGGCACTTTGATTTTTTTATTTTTTTTCAAATTTTTTATTAAAAGATAAACACGCAAATATTTGTGGCGCTTTTCAATTTCAGATACAAAAAAATACCATTTTGAGTAGCGGGTTCTACACAAAGTGTGCTATTTTAGAATAAATTTTACAAATAGCAATATTTTTGTGAAAGTGTGTTAAATTGATTTTTTTTCCAAAAATAGTACAAAGGTATTAATTTCGGTCTCAAGTTTGTCTGACTCAGACGCTCACTAACCCCCCCCCCTACTGTGATTTTCTAGATTCGCCATTGACCGCAACACATGGCATATGATCTATGCATGATGATGTGATGGTGTATAACTAATCATTAGAAACAATGTTTAACATTAATACTCTCCAAACATGTGGGAGGCGTTGAAATTAGGATTTAGTGGTTGAATGATGCTATGAAACCCTAATTAGCTATATATGAACCCTAATCCTAATCTTGTGATAATGTGATGTATGTGTTCACTCTACTTGAAGAATATTATTTTATAATGACTATTTCTCTCCTACTTGTGTAACCTTAACTTGCAGGTGAGATGAATGACATAGCTATGTAAATGCTATGGTGATAGTACATAATATAGGGTGGTGATTATGAGTATTGTTGAGACATATTGATATATGGAATGTGCAGGAATTATGTGATCAAGTCTAATGACCTGAAAAGTGCCTTGTGCATAGTTTGAGGCGGAATCCTCTAGTGATGTGATTGAGGGATTATTAACCCATAGTGATGTGATATTAGTGATGACCTTGTAATGGCAGTGACACAAGTTTCATGTGATGATGAGACAAGTTCTCACTTTATACATTTTATATCTTCTGGAGTTGTATCCTACCTTAACTTTGTAGTATTTGTTTAGGGTTTATACGTTGTAACTTGATTGATGTATTAAAAGATATCCAATTGGAATACTTAATCAAGTGAAACATTGATCATGTAGTTTCCATGTACCATAGATCCATCTTCAACATCAGTATTTTGTTGGATGGTAAAATGAGTAACTCCTACGGGAAACACAGAGTGCGTATTATTGAATATGCGGGGTGCAAGTGAGATATCTCCTTGTATCCTTAAATTGTTGATATAGTGGTATGATGCTTTATTTTGAACGGCCATGAGTGAGCTTGTTCTCTAGTGTTGTTCCATGTACTAAGGCAGGTTGGTTGTTTTATAGGACCATAGCTTTGACTATGAGTTGTTGTCTATAAGACTATAGCTTTGACTATAAGTTATTGTTGTGCAGTTTGACTGATATGTCACTGCATTGCATACTCAAACTGACCGAAGGTGATGATCATGGAGTCTGGCTCTTCCATAGATCTTGTATGGCACTGATTTTAACTTAGAAGTAGTCAGTTGGATTTGAGTGGTACGCCTCAAATCCTCAGGGCATAATAATGAAAGTTGTTAAACAATTGTATAGTATATTTGCTTAGGGTCAAATACGAATCACATTGGATGACCCCATGCCTTATTTCTTATATTGTTTAGTTTATAACAGTTATACATGTTCTTCATATTATGTCTATTAGTATAAATTGTTCTACTGCTCAATTGTAAATGCTTAAACTGTTGAACCAGTATTAATAGCTTTACTTAACTACTCTATTATCTGGTTGTGCTTATAATAGATGTTGGTAGAGAGATGTATCTCATACTGGGATGTTTGGTCTCACCCCGTGGTTTTCACATCTTTTAGGTGTTCATCCATGAGGAGGTAGAGGTAGTGCAGTCAGTGTTGAGCAGCAAGGAGAGTAGTAACTCATAGAGGTTGGATATGCTGCCAAAGTTTTTTAGTAGAGTCCTATGTATCATCCTTGTACTCTCAAGTCATTGAGGAGATTTTGTTTTTTAATTGACAGAAGGTTTTTGTATATGACATGATTGTATAGAAATGGCATGTATATATCTAAATAGGTTGTAATATGTAATAGTGGTGGCTTGAGAGCCTTGAACATGAAATGTAATATCTTTGGACACATATGAATGCATATGGCCTGAGTTTGAGGCTTTTTCATGATATGTAACAGTTTGTGCAATTGCATTACAAATGGTTTTAGTTTACCCTGATTTGTGGTAATATGTCAGTTAGAGATAATTCTGAGTTTGTTTTGAGTAATCTCGCTTTGTGTGACAAGGAGTGTCACATAGGGTTTGCTTGATTTATGTAATTTATACATAAATTATTTATATATAATTATAATTGTTGTTTTTATAATTGTTTGCTTGATATATTTTTTATACTTTGTTTATGTATTTAATTTTGTGTAAAATTAGGATTAACGTAGAATGTCCTACTGTATCTAATTAGAATTAAAAATACATATATAATTTCTTATTTAATTTGTCTAGATTATAAAATTTGTGATGTAATGTTCCTTATTATCTATGTTGGGTGAATTAATTGTTTTATTTGAACGAGATAACTAATCGTACCTAAGACTTGATACACTGAATTGATATGAATTTACCTAAATTATATTAACTTGATTTAATCTGAAATTGATATGGATGCATTTACCTAAACTCTAAACCCTAAACCCCTAATCCCTAAACCTAAAACCCTACACCCTAATCTCTAAACCCTAAAATCCTAATCCTTAAACCCTAAATCCTAAACTGAATCTCGATATAGATATATTTTGTTGGCCTAGAAAACACGTCCAAGATTTACTCATTAGAAGTAAATCTTGGATAGTCCCCAGTTTGAGACTTTTCTTGAACCCTTAATCCTACTAATGATGTGAGCATAATGTGTATTTGATTTTAAGAATATTTCAAAAGTCGTTTTATCTTTTATTCTCGAGTATATATGTAGGGGGTAGTTTCCTATATACATCGGTGTACTTGGATAATTGTGGGAAAATATTTCCAAAATGTTCGTGAAAGTCAGACACATTCGTCCAAGAACAGGATAGATGGTGCATATTCGTTGACATAAATGCTAAAGATACATATCAAGCTGGTCATGAAACATGTCCAAGATTTACTCATTGGGAGTAAATTTTGGATAGTTCCCAGTTTGGGAATTTTCTTGAACACTTAATCTCACTTGCGATGTAAGTGTATAATGCATGTTTGATTTTTATGACTATTTTGTCAGTTGTTTTCCCATTTATTCTTTGGATGCATATGTAGGTGGGTAGTTACCCATCTACATCATTATGCTTGGATAACTATGGAGAAATATTGTCAATATATTGTTAAAATCTAAACATACATTATACACATAGTAGGGAGTTTAAGTGTTCAAGAATGGGATAGGTGGTACAAATTCATCAACGTGAGTCCAAAGATGAATATCTTATTTGCCTAGAAACTTGTCTGATATTTAATCATTAGGAGTAAATCTTAGACGGTCTCTGATTTGGGGTTGTTCTTGAATCCTTAATCTCAAATAGAATGTATGTGTATAATGCAATGTTTGGTTTCTGATGTGAGGTGTTTGCACACAAAATTCACTAAGAAAGAAAAATTCTAGAATTTAACCTTTAACAACATCAAGCAACTCGCCCACACGCAAATGGGTCAAACGTAGTACATAATAGGTTCGAACCCATGAGACAATTTGATTAAGTATTGTTTTGAATCTATTACTAAGAACTATATTAAATTTGGTTATTTGAGAATGATTATAGCTAAAACTAAAAAATAAAGATTGTAGAAGTACAAATGATTAAACCAATTTAATTAATAAAGGGTACTAGGAGTTTGGGGTTGACCACCATAGCCCACATAAAATTCTATAAAGTGCACTTACCGATTAACCCAGTTAGTAGTCTAGGTTGTGAGTTCGAATATCATTGGAGCGTCAAGAATGGGCTGTTGTAGGGTCCGTTCCCCTCCCATTTTGTAACAAAAAAAGATATATAAAAAAAGCTACACAAGGTATTGTAAAATGAGTAAAAGATAAATATTGTTTCTTTGCGTGCTCGTTCTACTTAGGTTTGTAAATGGATGTCCGGAATCCATACATTCGATCCGGATTCGAGTGCGAAATTTTGGGGGGGAAATCCGACATCCACATGATCTGAATTGAATTTAGGATATCAATTTCATATCCAAAAATTTCGGATAGGATATCGGATATGCCTATATCCGTTTCAAAAAAAATTGAATCCAAAAAACATATGCATATATTATTAAATATATATTGTCTATATATAAAAAATGAAAATATAGATAGTTTATCATATATATTCATAATAATATTAATATTTTTCATATATTATATATTTGTAACAATAAATTTATGATTTTAAGTTCAAATCAAAATTTATCTAAATTCGGATATTATTCATTCAAATCGGATTCAGATATTATTACATAATATCCATCGAATATCGGATTGAATATATTTTTTCAAATGTGGATATTGGATATAGTAGTATCTGCTTCTTATTTGATTCATTTACATGTCTAGTTTCACTTAATGGAGGGTAATTTTTATCCACATGGATTTTTGGTCCATGGGGAAACATGGGAATAGGAATAGTGCTAAAACTAATATTGTTGTTTGGTTAGCAAATGGATAGGAAAGGAATAATTCTCCAATGGACTAGACGGGGAAATTTGGCCCATTACCCATAGTTAAATGATGGGGAATCGTAGAGCGCGGGGTGGGGGGGAGAGGTATGATGTTCTTGACTCCAATTATTATCACATGTAAAAAAATATATTTTTCCTTCTTTCTTTTAAGGTATTCTCCTCCAAATAATTCCTACCAAGAATCAATAATTTCACACTGATTTTCTCTCTATTAGGCCACTAATAATTTGTTTGACTTAAGTACATTTCTCCTCCTACTTCCTTCCAAGTAAAAAATAGATGTTTTACAAAGCTAAGATCTTCGTAATAAATAAAAAAAAATCTACAATCACAAAATTCGCAGCTAGAAAGGTGTTTGAAGTCCAAACAAAGCCCTTTATCAAAAAAAAAATCATCTAGGAACATGGTTCTTTCAGAATAAAGAGTTTCTCCTAATAAAATATCGTGTTAAAGAGGATCACCGGACATTGGCACGAAACTGGGCGTAATTCCTTTGTGAAGTACGGTAGCTATTCGTGGCTTTTGTTATTGAACAAGGCAACATTATGATTCATATTAGAAGCAACCAATATATCGTGTTAAAGAGGATCACCGGACATTGGCACGAAACTGGGCGTAATTCCTTTGTGAAGTACGGTAGCTATTCGTGGCTTTTGTTATTGAACAAGGCAACATTATGATTCATATTAGAAGCAACCAATAGTATCACCAATTGGAGCATAAAAAAGAATTTAATTATTTGATCATATTCTCTTACGGATCTACTTCCCCGTACTTGCCAATTAACTCTGCTGGTCAAGCATGTTGCTTGTGAAGCGCAGGTTGCGGGTTCGAATCTCAATCCCGTTGGAACACTACATGAAGGGATTAAAGGACCTCAGCATATGTTGTTGACTGTTCTCTCTCTCCCCTGCTACCTTTGGACAAGGGTGAAATTCCCACTATCCAAAAACCTATCTACTTCCCCTTAAGTTAGAAATCACATAAGTACTCACAGCAATAAAAGAAAAACATGGCAATATTCAATTATGTCATGATGTAATTGATTCAAAGAATAATTGCTGCAAATATACAATGGTGTTGTTGATTCAAAAAATTCATATATGTGAAGCATAGACCCGACTGATGCAGTTGCCTCCAAAAAGCCACATCGAATGCAGACCCATTTCTTTTGGATCCTGCCTTCACGAATTGCTTGTGAGGAAGACTTTTTTGAACAAATTTACATGTACCTTACAACTGCTCAAGAGTACAACCTTAAACTGTCCGGTGCTGTATTGCTTTGTTCTATGTTGCCTACCACTCATATTATGACAGGAGAGACATGTACACACAATTATGCAGAGGAGAAGCCACTCCACTGGTAGATAGTGCGAAAAGTCACATTAATGAATTGGAGCGCACTACTGTAGACTGTCCTTGAATTGGCAGTCTGGCTCAGTCCCACGGATCAACATCAGTCTGGAAGATGGTTTTCATCACTTTTAGTATGTGCAAAATAGATTGAAACCGATGCATCAAAGTTGAATAATTTCACTCCTAATGACATCGAACAGAAAACGAGAGAAATCATATAACTAGTAGTGATTGCCATTGACTAGTATCTGTTTGGATTTATACGTTGTAGTGTCCCACTTACCCACTGACCAAACTTATGTTATCTACAGATCTGCAGAAAAAATGGTGAGATTCGTCAGCCAACAGTAAGATCAAATCAGAACCCAACAATTAGAGATTGGCAGTTTGAACTTAACCTTAATCTTAAAAGAATATACAATTTCATATACCCCCACCCCCCACCCCCCCGCAATACGACACCTCTTGTGTAAGAGACATTCGATAATCATAATTAATATTCAGAAAAGTTTATCTCAAACATAGAAAGATACAAAAGATAATCATAATTAATATTCAGAAAAGTTTATCTCAAACATAGAAAGATACAAAAGATAGACATCCCAACTATGAGAACCTTACAGAACATCTGAATAGTTTTCCTTTACTTGAAGATGCTCTAGTGCAATAAGATTCGATTTTCCCTTGACAGTAGAGCCTAATGTGGCAGGTCCAAAATGTGATGCTGCACCCCTAGCTCTATCATCATGCCATTCATCATCTACTAACTAAGCAGGCTGTGGTCACTGCTTAGGGAAATGATTTGACTTCGAAGATACCATCAGTGACTGGTACTCAGGACTGTTTGGTTTGCAGGACTTTATGCAGGATTGGATTTTAATCCTGTTGTTGAGCACAATACCATGTTTGGTTAGACAATTTTTCTGATTAGGATGCATTTGGACGGTACTAGAAATCCGAATCATTAGGAGTTAATGTTCCGCCATACCCTGGGACTTGGACAGTACGAAGAAACTCGCTCCCCCGATGCCCGTCCCCGATTTCCGTCTGCCCTGGAGCTCCCCTCTCTTGCTTGCACAGCAGCTGCTGTATCTGAAGTCTTTGGCCCTGTCTCTGCCTCTGCGCCGTGCATGTCCTCATCTTCGATCCTTCTGTCATATCCTCCCAGCTCCTTTTCCGTATATTGGTTCTCATCCATAGATCTCTATGGGTCCTCCCCTCTGCTGGCTCTAGACAGAAAATCTAAATTCTGAAGGCATCAGATGTGATTTCAAGTATTCATCATAATTCTAATCGTTGTGACGTTTCCGCACAAAACAACTGAAGCAATGCCAAATCACCTTTTCCTCGCTGCTCTCTTTCTCTTCCGCCACGTTGCGCATGATGTAGTTCTTGAGAACTGCTTATTCATTTTGATAAATAAGACCATCTCCCTACCAATCACTAGTGCTATCCTCGTCGCATCCAAACATAGGAACGGAAAAAGAACCTCCGATCCCATATGTATACTCTCTTATACTTGTCCTTTTCACATCCTGTTTACTTCCTTTCCAGTAAACCAAACGGGCCCTCTCAGTACACAATAATTATTAAAACGGCTGTGGAAAAGTTGGCTTCTTATTCAGTAAAAACTGTTGCCATATGGTGTGATGGGAGACATGAACAATAAAGCCCAACGAGCTTGCTGCCAAGATGCGGAAGAGTGAGATCGAACAAGTCACCAAACACATACAACGAGTAGCAACAACAAACAGCAAGCAACCACAAACACAGGATATTATATAGTGGTTCAGCAAATTCTCAATGTGGGATCCTAAATCCACTGGCGGAGATATTATTGATGGAGAGAATTACAAAGAGAGTGATTAAAGAAGAGAGAAGATCCCCATCCCTTTACACACGAAAACCAACCGTGGAAGAATATGGTTTGCTTGGAGAGGATCTCGTGGAGGCTTGAAACCCTAGGAGAAGTTCCTAGCTTTAAATTTTTTAAAAATGATGTCTTCATGTTTGGAACGAGTTGGAAAGGTCTATTTACAAGAATATAACCCATAGCCGAAGTCCCAAAGACACCCGGACGTTTTCCTGCTGCATCTATGATCTGGCTGCGCCCTATACAATCACCAGTCCGACCGTAATCATGTTACGACAGCAATTACAGTCCAGCTGGACATATATGGTCTGGTACGGATCATAAATGCTCCTTTTGTTGTTCATGGATAAATGGTCTGATTGATGATCGTAAATCCTCCTGTAGATGCCTAAAATGCATCCTGAAGATGGCAAGAATCGGTGTAAAATTTCAGTCCATCGACAAAGCTTTTCTAAGAAGTTTAAGACACTCTCAACAAATTTCAACTTGTCGTCAACTCGAAAACGAGGAAGTAAAAACACTTGCTCTCCAATTTAAGAAACTGAAATTAGAATATCATCTCCTCCATATGCCGTGGGCAAAGCTCTGGTAGAAAGAAGATCAGCTAATTTAGGGCAAAATTCAAACTTAGCTAAGGGAAGAGTCTTCCTTATCGTGTCAGCTGGATTCTCAGAGGTACCAATCTTCTTGATTTGAATCTTGCAGCTGTGACTTCTCTAATGAAGTGGTACTTGACATCAATGAGCTTCGTCCACTCATAGAATATTTGATCTTTGCCAAGATGTATGGCACTTTGACTGTCACGATGAACAATGACTTGTTCTTGATCCATGCCCGATTGATTCATCAAACCTCTTCAGCCATATAGCATCCTTCACGACTTCTATTGCCGCCATGTACTCTGCTTCAGCTGTGGATAGAGCGCGTAATTTGTAGAATGACTTTCCAATTAACATGCGTGGATCCCATTGCGAACTTGTAACAAGTAAGCAGTGTTTTAAAAAGCGTGTGAGGCTCCCACCTGAGCGAATGACATGCCCAGCAGCCTGGTTAAGGCTTTGAGCGGGTTGGCAGGGGGCAGGCCATTAAGCGCCCGCCTAAGACCCGCCTAGGCGTCCACCTGAAACCCTGCTTCGGGCGCCCGCTTATGGCCGCCTATTTTTTGGGTGCGAGATTTAGCCCATCTGCTGTAACATAATACAAAAATATAAGTCTATAGCAGTATAATAAGTTAGTATAATATGTAACATTACTGTATAATACATTCTATACTATAACATATTATACATATATACACTATGTATCCACTATCCAGTTATCTGTTGCATATTATATTTCTGTAACTTTCTACCTTATATATAATAATACATTAGTACATATTATATTCTACTGTTTATATTAATACATTCTATATATTCTATAGTTTACTGCATAATGTAAACTAATACATTATATATCTTCTACAGTTTTCTGTCTTATAACTAGTAATACATTAGTACATTATATAGACGTGTATTCTACTGTTTACTGAATATTAATACATTCTATATATTCTATTGTTTACTGCATAATATAACTTAGTACATTACATATATTCTACTGTTTGCTGCATATTAGTATATAAAGTTGTAATTCCATAAATTTACTACAGTAAGAGTAAGAGAAAGAGACTAAAAAGTGTATTTCTTATGTCTTAAACTTGTGTAATTGAACTATATTTGCTTATTCATTGTTTTTTAGTTGTGGTATCAACTATTTAGGTGTTTTATTTTTATGTGCAGGGTGTTTCTATAAGTATAATTTTTTTGAAAATGTGTTTATTATGTACTAAAATGTATAATTTTCTACAAATCGGGCGCTTTTTCAAAAAGCGCCCGGCTGGCGCTCAAGTGGCCACAAGGTGTTGTCCGCACGCAAGTAAGAAATCTCCTCTTGTCAAGGTCGCTTGTATAATCAGAGTTCATATACCTATCATGATGACTTAAAACTCCACGGAAGATAAAATAAGTATTTGAAGTGCCATATAAATGCCTCAAAATTTACTTATTTGCTTGTAAATGTGTCTTTTCAAGATGAGCCATGCAGCAACTAACCACATTGACTGCATAAGCAATATTCGGTCTAGTGCAAACCTTAGCATATATAACGCTACTAATGGCATTGGAGTTAAGTACATGCCCCATCTATTTCTCTTCTTTACCAGGGGTGGTGACTAGTTAGAGGGGAAAGGAGAGGGGTAGTAGCAGGTCAAAAGAAAGAAAAAATGAGGGAGTTAAACCCTATTGCTCTAGCACCATGTGGAACTACTGGTATCTTATTCACCGTACATGGGACTTCTTATATATAGGAGAGTTTTCGGTTATGGTGTACTGTGTACTACAAGAATAAGATAAGGAGAGTACATGGGGGTATTAAAATAAATAAACACAATACTCTCTAACAAGGGTGTTTGAATGAGATGCCATAACATGAAGTTAGTTTCCAGTTAGAATGTTTATTTGTATCCTAGAATTTGAAGCCTCCGATAAAACAATCTTAAAAAATGTGTTTGGAATACCCATATCAATAAGGTCCACCTTTTTAGGTAGCACATCAATAGGTACTCCATGGTTAAGCATGCTCAACACAGAGTAGTACTAGGATGGGTGACTTGTCAATCTGTTTACCCAGACAGTATGTGAGGACAAACACGTAGCGGTAGCCAATGTTGGTTTGTGGGATAGTCATGATTTCTGAAACTCTACTAGGGACTTGGTTGTAGGGTCAGGCATCACAAATCGTATTAGAGCTAAATCCCCTTCAATTGGTGTGAGGTCCACATGGGCATGTGACACCCCACTCTTTAGCCATGCAAGGTAGGAATAAGGAAATGACCGTCCGTTAGGCAAGATGGAGCCACCCTTGCATTGGTTTCCACGAATGACGGGTGTACAAGGACCATTCTTGGCATTTACTACAATGTGTAAGATGATGGAAACCAGTGCAGCCTTGACAAGGATGTCAAGAGTCTTAAGTGGAGGAGATTGTAATAGCTAGAGATTTGAAGTCTCGGGAAAAATGATCTCAAACAGAATGATTGGACTACCCATATCAACATGGCGCACCTCGTTTTCAAGTGGCCCATCGTAGGTATTCAATGGTCAAGCATGTTCGAACCAGAATAGTACTAGGATGGATGACCTGCCGCTAAGGTTTTCCCGTGTGTGTCAATATGAATGTACATGTGTATGTTATTATCAATGTAAGTTTCAATAAGTATTTTTATTTTTAATATGGGCATAAGCTTCAATAGAATAATTTTCTTTGTCTTGAAGCCCTAATGTACTTACTGTTGAGAAATATATGGTTGTTTCTATGTCAAGGATTTCTATTTACCGTTAGAAAACCATACACATTGGACTCAGTTTATTTATCATGCAAATCTTGGCATTGGAGATGTCAACTCTTTGTACATTCAGATTGCAGACAACCAAATCATTTATCCCTTAATCGGTATATGGTGTACTACTGTACTTGATATATTTACTATGACAATATGGGATGAGTGGTCTATTTCCCATCTTCAGGTAAGGCTGTGCATCTTCATGTATGTCTTGGTTTACACCTTGAATCTAGGTTCTATGCGAGGAACTATGTATTCCTCACCAAGCATTGATTGCAGCATAAAGAATTTAGTATATATATCGGAGACCATAAATCCCAATACCCATGACAACCATGAAATATATGTACGAGAGAGGAAATGCCTGACAGAATAATTGGTGACTAGCCACATCAAGGCGCCCAGCTGGAGCACCTTTGCACCTTGCCAAGAACAACAATGCTAAATGCAAGCGCATGCAGCATCACATCTCAGATTTTTTTTATGCTTGACAGGATAAGAGACATAAACGTCCTGTAATGACCAAGAACCCCTAGAAATCACGGAGAACCAATACATCAGTACAATATCTAATGTTTGTGAAGTCAACAGTGTTCTTCATTTTGTAAGATTTTTCTTACAAGAATCCTAACAGATAATGAACATCTTTAAATGAAGTGTCCATATATTTATGCTGTGAAACTAAGTACAGTGATTGGTTTTCTACACTCAACCAATGAAAAATTACTATTTAGTGAACTAGATCTTAAATTTCTTCTCCTCAAATGTAATCTATAATGATTTTCAAAATCACCTCAATATATGGAGAGCCGTTCAGAGTACAGAGTAACTGTAGCGGCTTCCTAATAATGAAAATATATATATATATATATTCTTGATATGATCTGAAACTAAACCATCAATGCATGACCATATAAAGTTTTGATTGAACAAGTTGTACAAGATGATGACTACCTGTGTCAGAAGACCTACCAGTTGATGGACTGCAAAAAAATCACATAATTGCATGTATCAAGCAAGCCAGACTGAAGTTATTTGATGGTGAAAACTGTCACTGACAGCAGTTTATGCCTGTCTGCCACTTGATTAGTCTGAATCAGAACTTGTTCTGTTTAAAATCTGTCTATTGACAAAAGGATGATCTAATAGGATTGAAGCAGCAGGTCGGTCTTCTGGATCAACTTTAAGACATTTGCTAATGAAGTCACGTGCATCTGCTGAAAGTGAATCAGGAATATCTGGCATGTGCCCTTTGCCAATTTTGTATAGAGCCTGCATCTGTTAGAATTCATGGTCATTAGTATCAGTTTTTGCCCTATGCAACTAACAAACTACTGAAAACAATGTAAGAGATTAGCTGCATACAACCTAACAAGTAATAATAATTTTGGCTAAATCTTATATAAAGTATAAAATATATGATAAGAGGAACAATGCAGAGTCCTGAGGACCTCCATGATAATATTTGACACTGAAAACCTACTAAGGATTTACCATATGCAAAGATCTACTAGAGTCGCAAACTTAAGATAGCAGGTTAGTGCCTCTTCCAAGCATGCATAGTAAGAAATAGCTCTATCCTACACTCCAATCAAAAAGAGCAGATGCATTGTCCATGTTACTACAAGTTAACACGTTATTGAAAGAAAGAAAAAAAACTATTCACTCAAGCAACATCATTAGGGCTTAAGCTTTAATTGATCTTTCAAATTTCCAGTGAATTGAAAAACGGCCTGAGCGGCCAATTAATCGGCCCAGCACCCAGGCCGTTTAAATTTTGCCAAAATCGCCGGTTAACCGTTTTCGTAATTAATCGGCCGTTTTTCCCACTTTTTGCCCTTTTTCCGTTTTTTTGCCATTTTTTCCCGCTTTTTCACCTTTTTTGTCCTTTTTTTTTAATTTTGCTGTACGCCTGTAACTTTATATAAACTATATGGTCTCAAGTA
Organism: Alisma plantago-aquatica; assembly: GCA_963693085.1. Classification (NCBI taxonomy): domain Eukaryota; kingdom Viridiplantae; phylum Streptophyta; class Magnoliopsida; order Alismatales; family Alismataceae; genus Alisma; species Alisma plantago-aquatica. The sequence continues at coordinate 302,779,927 of OY856410.1, read as the reverse complement.
TTATTGACTATAATATATTAAACTTATATACATTAAATATCCTATGATAAGCCTAGTTCTTATATAGAATGCATACATTGTATGCAAGTTGGGATAATAGGGTACTGCTGTAAAGTGTAATTTATACAAGTAAAATATATGTAACTATTATCTAATTTTAGAATGCATACTTTAGTTAAATGTACTGCTGTATTGTATGACTAATTGATGATATGCACATATAACAATAAGTTAGAAAGGTATCCAATAATTAGTCTATTGTTTGCTGCTTAGCTATGTAAACATGTGATGCAAAAAGAATTCCGTATCATGTATGTAGGGTGTTTATCCATGTCAAATCTATTTTTTATTATATTATGGCCATAATTATTGTCTTATAGCTATCTTATAAACTATTTGGGTGTTTTGTATTGTTGGGTAGAGTGTTTAGAATCTTTAGATATATATAAAAGTTCCAAAGAGTACTAGTATTTATATACATATATATGTAATTTTGTATAAAATTATATATAGGAAATTAAAATCCATTTTTTCAAAAATCGGCCGCACGGTTACCGCTTAACGTTTTTTAAAACATTGCAAATTTCTAATTGTATAATGAAGGACATGAGAATACCATATCTTTCACAAATTCTCCCCATTAGGGAAATATTTAGGGGCCTGGGATCTGCCAGCCATGAGTATATCCACAAGTTAATAGAGAAAGGCTACCAAGTTACCTACATCTTATCCGGTGAACAGGATTGTGCGGTTGTAGACCAACCATAGTAAGTTCACACCAACTCTAAATGTAATGTCAAAGCAAGATCGTACACAACAAACAATGAAGAACTCAATGTCAAGCGAATTTATTACTATGCAATAAAGTATGGATCTTAAAAGAACTTCTTTCGACCACTTTGTTATGAATACTAGTCTAGTATCATCAATGTCGTAAGAATAAATCTATCTGCACATACTTAGATACTTACAATCAGTAAGTGAGTCCAATTCATCATTTCCTAGGGATGAATCTAGCCTAGTCCATAGCGGCATTGTGATCATGTTCCTGATCTAAGCATCAATCAACATTGTCTGCTTGGGCCCAGCAGGTCTAATCCGCCTGGGCAGAGCTATATTGGCCATCCAAAAACAGTAGATTAGGTCTAGTTGTCCCCCCTCAGTGCTCTGATTATGATACTCTGTCAATCGGAGTAATCAAACACATGACAGTACATAAAGGATTTACAGAGTAACAATACATCCATGAGAGGTCCTTGGTACATTTATGACCAAAGAAGAGGGCCCACACATGGTGAGATAACCTTAAAAGAATTTTTTAATATGCTGAGTACTAGTTTCAAATAGAGAGCCTTTTATCACCAACTATAATAAAGATTCTATAAATGAATAATACAAAGCTAGACATATGCCCCCCAACATGGCTCAATGAAAGCCCTATCTAGAGATGGCAGTGGCATGGCTATTGTCAATCTATCCCAAACTACACTCTCACCCAAAATGTTATGATAATCACTGTTGAATATCAGTCCTTTTTAAATATATCACCATGAATCTCCATGTCCATTCGTTGACATGCCTGGAATAATCGGGAGGTTGGCACGCTTGGAAGCTGGAAGGTCTGTCAATCATGCCTTGTGATCTCTTTTATTATTGTTAGAAAATAGTTTCTATTTATGTGTACCTCTTTCTTATTTCCTTTATATGTTGGGTCTACTATGTAAAATGTTCACACCTTATATAATAAAGGAGAACCCGCTCCAGCCGGGTATCTTTCTGGCCTAATCCTCTTACATGGTTTCAGAGCATGCTCTGCGGCAATAACCGTAGCCGCCGGCCTCACGCCCCTCCTCTCTTTGGCTCCTTCTCCGCTATGTCGTTGACGTCGTCACTACCATTGTAGGGCGCCACCACCATCGGCCGCTAACTAACAGCCTTCATCCCTCTTCACCAAAGCGCGGTGGCTGCTTAAAGGAGAGGAGAACTGCTCGTTCTATCCTGCAAAGAGAAGGAACAACTCCCTTCTTGTACTTCTTTCCTCTCCATGTAGTCCCCGTACGTGGATGAGTGCCTAAATTATTTAGGGGTTGTTAATGTGTCAGTTTCACATCGTCTATGGACATAGATGACAGTGTTAATTCCCATCACCTCCTTGACGCGTCTTCCCGGATCTTCTATCTCTTTGACAGAGCTAATTCCTATCCAAATTGTGCCTCAGTCATTGCCGACACGGCGTGTTGCAGTCCCGAAATCGTCCTTCTTGTGTAGGGATTTGCTCATATCGCAAGTAACATGGCATGTCCCCTAAGTGACGCGGGGTGTTGATGGCCACTAGAGTATACACCTCCGACAGACACACAGTGTGTTGACGGCCACTAGAGTTTACGTCTCCGAGAGGCATACGGGGTGTGTTACCTACTCGCACGGCGTGTCGAGAGATCCAGAAAAGTCTGCTTTTGGTCTTCGCCAACTGACACGGGGTGTTGACATCTCAACACAAAGTGTCATTGCCATACATGGCATAACAAGTCGTGTACACGGCATGTTGCCGACAACCTACTGTTGTTATCTTGATCCAGTTTCACCATTAGAGACGAAAAGCTTGTTGCTTTTGCTACAATCATCTACAATGAAAAATCTCAAATGTACTTCAATGAAACTTAATTTGTAGAATTATCTCCTCTGGAAGAATGTTATATATACGGTTCTTGAATCTTAAGAGAGGGTGGATATTATTGAGTCTGAGCCTCCTAATGGAAGTAGCAAAGACTACTGTACTTAGTGGAAACACAATGGGCTAGTGAAGCCCTGTTTATGGAATAGCATGGAGCCCCAGATTGCTTCCAGGCTTATTTTGTACTCCACAGCCAAACAAATCTAGGAGGCTACAAAGAAAAACTTTTGTCATGAGAAGACTACTCTCTGTCTCTATACCATTTATGCTCGTCTCTTTGCACAAAGACATCTCTCTAGTGGATTATTTTGGTATTATACAATCTGTCTCTCAACAACTCTATTTCTACCAGGCATTGAACACTAGTGATCAGATGAAAGATAGAGATGATCTAGTAACCGCAAGATTCCTATCCAGATTAAATCCCATCTATGCTTCAGTTAGGTGTTATCCTTACCACAGACAAACTTCCAAGTCTTAACGAAGCATTTGTGAGGATTCGACAGTCTTCCTTTGATTCTATCCTTGCTACTTTAGGAGGACAACACTGAGAATCATGCATCTCTTGTTGTTGCCGCAAAAGGAACTGAATGTGGTGTTGGTCGAGGATGAGGAAATCGTCCTAGGGACAAATGTACATTCAGTGGGACACTTGGACGTATAGAGGAAAAGTGCTACTCTTAACTCTCTAAGCACGGTCAACCCCCTATTGGTGATGCACATTATATGGCTACTTCTTTGGGAGCATCTACATCGAGAGCCTCTAAACCAATGCAGCCAGATGTTGCAATCTCCAAGGAGTACGACTATCATCTTTAGGCTACCCAGCAAGCTTCACTTGGCTCCTCCATCAATCTGGTTTTAGATACATGTAACCAGGGAACTTCTCTTGTTGCCTCCCATCCATCTACATGGATGGTGGATTCTAAGGCCTCTCAACATATGATAGGTATATGATCTATGTTTCTTCCTTCTTACTCATATCTCGCATTCTTCTATAACACTTGTTGATGGATCTATCAGGCGAGTCCAGGCTTGTGGGACTATACAAGCATCATCTAATTTGACTTTACAATCTGTACATTATGTACTAGACTTTCCTTTTAACTTAATGTTTGTTGCTAAGCTAGTTGATTCTTTAAAATGCTTGGTAATATTTGGAGACTCTTTCTTTGTGTTACAGGATTGAAGGAGTTGGAAGAAGATTGGTGGGGGATCTAGGAAAGGTGATCTCTACTTCTTTGAAGGTGGTCGCGTAGCTTGCCGGATTCCATCCACTGCATCTACCGTTTATATTGCTCTCCCTCACAATTGCATTGTCGTTATGGGCATCCATCTTTGCAGAGTCTTCAAAAGCTTGTTCCAGGCTTAGCATCAACAAAATCGTTAGAGTGTCAATCATGCCAACTAGGCAAGCAAAACTGCATTTTGTTTCCTAGTCGCACTGTAAAACGCAATAAGTGTCTTTTTGATCTTATTCATAGTGATGTTTGGGATCATGTTAAAGAGCCCAGTTATAACGGCTTTTGATACTTTCTATCTCGCATTGATGATTTCTCCTGCATGACTTGGGTATACTCAAGTCTCGGGATGAAATTTTGTCAGTCATTCAAACTTTTCATCAATTAATAAAATTTAGTTTGAAGCTCATATCAAGATCCATTGTACTAATAATGCTCTAAAATATGTTCAAAAGGTTGTTTCCAATTTTAGTAATTTTGTTGGTATGATCACCAAACGACTTTCCCTCATACACCTTAGCAAAATTAGGTTGTTGAACACAAAAACCGCCATCTACTTGATGTCGCACGCATGCTACTTTTTTAGACGTCTCTGCCAAAGAAATAGAGGTCTAGTGCTCTTCTCACTGCTTTTTTTATTAACCGTTCGTCATCCTCTGTCTTACATGGGGCCACCCCCTTTTTGTTCTACGACCTGACAAGCAACCATTTCGTGTTCCCCATTATATTTTTGGTTGCATTGTGTTTGTTCATGTGTTAGACCCACGTGCTGACAAGTTGTCTCCTCGTGCCGTTCGCACCGTCTTTTTGGGATATATCCCACACAGAAGGGATACATATGTTATTGTCCTCTTCTTCGTCGCCTTTTTGTGTCGGCTAGTATAAACCAATAGAAAAAGGTTCAATAGGTGGAGGTGGAGGTGATGGTGGTGGTAAAATATGAGTGAGTATCTAGGATACACTCATCATACGACACAGGAAGTGGTGGCTCTCACGCACAAATATATAGTCACTTTCAGGATCGTGCTGACGTTACTTTTCACGGGTTTGCTCCGTTCTTTAGTGACTATCCAGAGTAAGGGGGAGCACAATCCTAAGAGTGACTATATTCGAGCGTGAGAGAGAACCACCACTTCCTATGTCGTGTGATGAGTGTATCCCGATACCGCTCATACTTTACCACCACCATCACCTACACCTCCACCTATTGAACCTTTTCTACTAGTTTACACTAGGCGAGCAGGGCATCTCCAAGAGGATGTAGCGTCCTCAGTTCAGCAGATTGACTCCAGGAAGTGGTGGCTCTCATGCACAAATATATAGTCACTTTCAGGATTGTGCTGACGTTACTTTTCACGGGTTTGCTCCGTTCTTTAGTGACTATCCAGAGTAAGGGGGAGCACAATCCTGAGAGTGACTATATTTGAGTGTGAGAGAGAGCCACCACTTCCTGTGTCGTGTGATGAGTGTATCCCGATACCGCTCATACTTTACCACCACCATCACCTACACCTCCACCTATTGAACCTTTTCTACTGGTTTACACTAGGCGAGCAGGGCAACCCCAAGAGGATGTAGCGTCCTCAGTTCAGCAGATTGACTCCAGGAAGTGGTGGCTCTCACACACAAATATATAGTCACTTTTAGGATTGTACTGATGTTACTTTTCACGGGTCTGCTTCGTTCTTTAGTGACTATCCAGAGTAAGGGGGAGCACAATCCTGAGAGTGACTATATTTGAGCGTGAGAGAGAGCCACCACTTCATGTGTCGTGTGATGAGTGTATCCCGATACCGCTCATTCTTTACCACCACCATCACCTACACCTCCACCAATTGAACCTTTTCTACTGCTTTACACTAAGCGAGCAGGGCATCCCCAAGAGGATGTAACGTCCTCAGTTCAGCAGATTGACTCCCTCTTGAGGTAATTGTTCCTACTGAGTTCTCTTTATGCTTCTGTTTCATACTTACACCTCACTAACAGCCTGCATGTTTGCTCTTCAGCTTGATTCTACAACTGATCCTAGCTTCTATACAAAGGCAGCTGACATGATGGATGGATCCAAGCCATGGACGGTGAGATGGCAGCCCTTCATGAGAAATCCACTTGGGAGTTGGTGGATCTTCCTCTTAGGAAACCCATTGTTGGTTGTCGCTGGGTTTAAACTGTTAAACAGAAACCAGATGGTTCTATTGATCGCTTGAAGGCTTCGTTGGTGGCAAAAGGGTACACTCAAACACATGGCATAGACTTCTTTGAGACTCTCCCAGTTGCCCGGCTCAATTTTGTGCGGGTCCTTATCTCTGTTGATACTCATTCTAACTGGCCTCTTCTTTAACTGGATGTCAAAAATGCCTTTCTTCATGGTGATCTTCTTGAGGAGGTATATGCAGAGCAACCTCCTATGTATGTTTCTCAGGGGAGTGTCATAAGGTATGCAAATTGAAGAAATCCTCATATGGACCGAAGCAGTCACCACAGATATGGTTTGATAAATTTAGTGTTGCACTTATTAAGTTTCGGTGTAATGATCCTCTAGTGATCGTTCTTTATTTGTGTAGAAATTTTGAAGCGGCACCATTATTTTGACTTTCTATGTAGACGATATTGTCATCACAGGTGATGACTCTACTAGCATTTTACAGCTCAAGGAGTGGCTGCAAACACAATTTTAGACAAAAGATTTAGGCAATCTCTGTTATTTCCTTGGAATAGAAGTTCTACATTCAAGAAGGGCACAAACCTCTCTCAGCGCAAGTATGTTCATGACCTCGCGGAGACAGGCATGACAAAGTACAAACCAGTCTCCACGCCTATGGATTATCATATCAAGGCATCTATTTCTAATGACAGTGATTATTCTGATCCAGCAAAGTATCGAACGACTATAGGGAAACTAATTTACTTGACAGTTACTCATCTTGATAACTCATGTTGTGGGAGTTGTTAGCCAGTTTAAGAGTGCGCCCAAGATGTCACACTGGATGGAAGTCACCCGGATTCTACATTATGTTAAAGGATCGCCAGGGAAGGGTTTCACTTCACAGGGAAAGACCTCGCACACACCCCCTTGAAGCTTAGTGGATATACTGATAATGATTGGGCAGGTGATGTTGGAGATAGACGGTCTACCTCTGGTTATTGTGTGTTTCTTGGGTCACACTTGTTGACTTGGAGGAGCAAGAAACAAAATGTGGTAGCACAATCCAACACAGATGTTGAGTATCTAGCGATGGCACATGCTTTTTGTGAGCTACTGTAGGTTCTATCTATATTGTCTGAAATGGGATTGTCTGTTGATACACCACTCTCTCATGCGTGATAACCAAGCAACCATTCACATTTCCAACAATCTGGTGTTCCATGACAGACCAAGCATATTGATGTGGACAGCCACTTTGTTCATGATTTGGTGCTCTCCAAGAAGATTCAGACTCTATCACGTTCGTACCACGCAGCAAGTGGCCGATATCTTTACCAAGCCACTTCCTTCTTCAACTTTTAATCATATGAATTCCAAGATGGGCATGCATGATGTGTATGCTCCAGCTTGTTTAGGAGTGTCAGAATATAGTTTCTATTTATATAACTCTTTCTTATTTTCTTTATATGTTGGGTTTATTATGTCAATGTTCACATCTTATACAATGAAGGAGAACATGCTCCAGTCGAGTATTGTTCTGCCCCAATCCTCTAACAATTATGTTGATTGACTAAAGAGGGTCTAAAACAAGACAAGGGAAGTTTGATGAAGTTTGATGTGTGTGAAATATGGAGAGAAGGGGACTCAAAAGGACAACCAGTTATCATTTTTCTAAAGCCAACAGATTCTGGAAAATGCTAAGGGTCACTGCAGTTGTATAGTTCTGATTATCCTCACACATACAATTGAAAAATGGGCCTCCCGCTATCATTATGTAAACCAATTACAATTTGCTCCAGAAAGTGTGAATCAGTGTGCAATAGCTAGTATTGGGCAAACTTGAACATCTTTGGCATCCATAACCTATCTTCCGCAAACTTGACAGACGATGACAATTGTCAATAGGTGTGTGGCATGTGCCTAGGGCCTGCATCTCAGTCTTTAGAAATACTACAACAGTCACACATATTATCTCTTTCAGAAATAAATTGATATGGTTTTCAGACACTTATAAGCCCCAGATGCTATTCAATTCAACCAGCATCCCTGGTTTATGCAAAACAAAGCATTGTCCTTATCCAGTTTATCACTACCAACATACATTATAACTAAAAAGTTTTATCCTTATCCAATATATCACTATCCAGACATACAAAAAGCTTCCAGTAGATCTGTAGCATCCTCAGATTTTGGCATAAAAGCCCACGAATGCTACCTAGGACATCAACGCACAGAGTGGAAGTATGACATCAATGTTGACGCCCTATATAGCATTCTCGTGTTTTTCATGCCAAAATCTGGGGACATTGGAGTTGATATCAGAGCATGAACATCTTATACCAGACATTAGCTCATGATATAAAATTAAGATAAATTTGAAGACTCAAACATTTAGAAGCCTTAAGTAGCTTGTCTATATCAGATAGACTTTTAGGTTAAAAAACTAGATGTTCTAGAACTAGGTGCAGATTTTGTAAATTTTTTGAAGTCTTGTTCTTCTAAAGTCCTATGGTATGGGACAGCAAAGTAAGGGAGGGGAAGTACGATAGAGAAAGCTAATCATGGGCATGATCGCGACATGTGGTTAGGGGCTACACAAGTACACATCTCGTTCTTACTATTTCTCTAGGTGTCATGGTAGTAGAATGTCTGATGTGAACGGATAACTCGCCCTTTTTGTTTTGGCTTTATTCGAAGGAGTACGGTGGTTTGTCCATCGCATGTAAACATTGGAGAAAACTATATCATTTATGTGAGTGTTTTTGTATGGAATTAAAAAGAAAGATCCACCCCCTCTCCAACAACCTGTAACGGAGGTCGGACAACCTTGGGGTATTTAAACAAGAAATGCTTGTCTGGCGGTTTGAATCCAGGTCCCTTCTTTTAAGAACACTTGAATAGCTCCATCAGCGCTATTCCTTGCGACTATATTATAGATGCCCATGTAACTTGAGCGAAAGAGATGCAATATCAGTCTAGTTGAGATTTCCTAGATGATATATATAGAATCTAGATCATCTAGAGCCATGATAAAGGTTAGGATAGTAGGAAGCCCAGTAGAGATAAGCTTGATTGGAGATAATGAGTTTGGTATACGATGAACTACGTTTGAAATTTGGGGATTCTAATTTTATTCTGATGATGTAAGATGAGTCTTGATCATTCACCCTAACTAGTCTAGCATCATATATGAGACAAATTGCTTGTTTGTTTGTGCTACATGTAGCTAGTGGGATTGTATACATGCATATATGTTAGTCTTCCTAAGTTGGTATATTCTAAGAGAGATGGTTTAGGACCAACATGGGTCTCAAACTCTTTACAGTGGAGGACATCTAGCATGGGAAATGTGATAGGGTGAACTCTAGAGAGGGTGAACCCGACTTGGGAGAAGGTAAGAGGGCCTAACCTCTGGGATATGTGAAATATGAGATAAGTGAATTGTGAAATATGTGATAATGAATCCCTAGCTAGACAACTTTTGAGTACTTATGTTGAGTCACTTAGTGTGTGGTTCATGTGATAGATTTGAACCCCATACATCCTATAAAAGGACCTAACCCTAGAGAGAAGAGGTTGTTGAATAGAGTTAAAAACTCCATTTGGGTGAGGGAGATGTTCCAAAGCCCTCGAGGATGTATATGATATATGACCTCCATGACGAGCATCATGCTTGGGTTACTGGTTCCATGTGAATTTATGTGGTTAGAAAGTCATGTCTTGACTAATATAGGTCTTAGCTTGAGTGACTCGAGCCCGTGAAGCTCATTTTCAGCTACAAGTGAGATAATTATGAAACTCTGATGTTGATAATGATGATGATGATTTTCCTCAAATAATGTATAATGCAAGAATGTATTTCTCTTGATCTAGAAATACGGTATATTTGTGATGTCACTTGAATAAGCTAGACCTGATAAATGGTGTACACAACATATATGTAAGATGTAAGTTGATATGAGTCTTGATTTGAGGTTATCTTTATATCTTACATAGCAATACTATATTATATATATGTTGAGGTTATCTTTATATCTTACATAGAAATACTACATTATATATATATATATATATGCTTAGCCTCTATGATCATGAAAGATAACGAACATATGATGATAGTTAGTGCTAATTTATATAATTTACTTTGAAATCTAAATATCTAAGCATGAAATGTAACCACCTTAGAAGATGAACTTTTACTATGATGTTGATAATGACCCTTACAATCTCCCTGACTTGAGTTGGCTCAAATTTTGAGGACAATATTTCTTTTAAGGTGGGGTGTGTAATATGTTGAACTTTATGGTTCATTGGTTCTTTTAATAAAATTACCGCAAATTAATAAATAATAAATTCTAGGAACTAAAGGCTTTTTATTAACATCTTGATATTTTCATGGTAGTTTTTTTCAAAATATGAGTAATGATGGTCATTGAGATACTTTCGAAACGGGTTTGAAACAAATCAAATCATATGGATATACTTGGTGGAATTATTTCATATATTTGAAATTAATTGAGTTCTTGGTGTCTTGTTGACTAAGTTGATATTTTGGAGCAATGAATAAAGTATAAGGTGATTTTTAGGTATGTTAGTAATCATGTACTACTTGAGGATCTTTTGAATAAGATTTGTTATTTGAATTATGATAAATGAATTTAGAAATACACTTGATTGGAATATTTATTTCGACCATCAAGTCTTTCCCTTTTGCTCTCATTTTTGGTCAAGGGTGAGTTTACCTAATAAGGAAGTATTGCTCAAACTTAATTGTTTTTGGAACTATGGTTTGCAAGATGTAGAATTTCTAATAAGGAATTTGGCAAGAGTGGCAATGTATTAATGAGTTTTGACTTGAGTATTGATAAAATCAATCAGTGTGGCTTTGTGTAGTAGTCAATCCCTTTATGCTATTGTGTCAGCCTTCATATGAGGATCTATCGGTTAACGCATCATCTTCTAGGTCCGCGTTTTGCGGGTAGAATGAACCACGGAGTGATCCTGTCTCGTCGTCGGATGGTAGCATGAATCACAGAGTTAAGCCATCAGTAAAAACCATCGTGTCTTTGTGACTCCTTTGATCCCTCACACAAGCTTTATGGAGGGACTTTGAAGGCAGACAAGCTATGGCCTCCCCATGCCCCTCCACCAGAAGCATAGACCATGGGGGAAAAGGAACATGAGAGAGAAGAAGTTTGCATGAGTTGTAGTTGTGAGGAAAACCTTCCCAAGGGAGTTTTGCACACCATAGGTCATCCTAAACTAAAAATGCAATGATTCCTATATCCACTAAACTCGATCTTAGAGGGATAAGCCAAAGGAATTGGTTGAGAGGTTTGCATCTATGGCGGGGCATTTTAAGAGAATGTATGTGTTTGTGAGGACATTGGGAAACCCTTGGTACCCTCAAGACGGTGTTTCATCAGCAGAAGGGGATTTCCCTCCTTCAACTCCACCCCGACAACTTTCAAGGTGGTGAACTGTTTAGAACCCTAAGGAGAGGCATCGACATGGATTAGCCAGGCTGAAGTCTTGAGGAAAGGTCATACAAAGCTTTTGTATGCAACAGGAGTGGTCGATCAAGACAATGGCTCCACAGATCCTTCGCCGAAGTTGGTTTCCACGGTGGCGCTATCAGGTCCTTAAAAGACGAGTCGCAAAGATCGTGCATTGGTGAGAATGCGAGGAGAGCAAGGGAGTCGGTCCATCCCTCCCAGGTCAACCAGCTCAGTCTCATTGTGCACCACCCTAGGACCTACGTCGGTGATTTGGAGCATGGACCATATAATTAACAACCCAGTTATTCCCCATTAGGAAAATTAATTTTTACCCCAGAAATACACTTTACCTAAACATTGAACCAAGTATTGCTCACTTGGTCAAATCACCCTTCAAAAAGTTAGCAACCTCAAAAAATGCATACTTTATTATGAACCATTAGATAGATACGACCTTTGAGCCTTACTTGCTAATGGCTTCCAATTAAGATGATTATACCTTTTTAAAAATAAAAAAAATTGGCCATTCTATTCATCTTGTGGCCTGGGCTCGATCCTGGGACCTCTCACTAACAAACCGGGTGTCTAACCATTAAGATGACTATACTTCTTTTTAAGGTTAGTTGTTTCGGATAATTAGAATCTAATGGATATTAAATATGAGAAATTTATGTTGAACTCTAATATCATTTGGAAATATGTTAAATTTCGTATAAACAATATTTCTCAATATTAGGTTTGTTCACATCAAAGTTTAATTGATTATTTTTAACTTCAAAATAGAATAAGAATCGGAAAAAATATGAAAATTGAATAAGACCCTCATAATGACCTCCAATAAATATCAAAGACATGTTTAGGATCACTTTGAACCTAGGTATGGATAAACCCTAATTTGTACCTAATATATCAAAGATAATGATAATGTTTTACTGATGATGGTTAACTGTTATTAATCAGAGAATGACCAGAGCTCTAGATGATTATGGACAATTTAGGAAAAATCTTAATTCAGGTATGTGGGACTATCCTCCTTGATGATTGTCTATTCTGTTGGAACTACAAGCATAATATATTTTCATTTGAAATGTTAGTTAGTATCATCATACTGCTTGGCATATTCTATAATTTGAACTATGTGATCTTGTAAGTTATTTTTTGCTTTTCATTTACATATATGTTTCAAAACTCTTGGACATAGTTGTAAATGAATCCATTATATAGAGAATACATGCAAAAGGATTCGCACTTGAGGGTGAGAGGATCTAATTTATAGAGAACACATGCAAAAGGATCCATACATGTGGGTGTACAGAAGATCTAAAGCATTGAGAACACTTGCAAAAGGATCTGCACATGTGGGTGTAGAGAGGATCTGATGCATAGAGAATACATGTAAAAGGATCCACACTTATGGGTGTAGAGAGGATTTAATGCATAGAGAATACATGCAGAAGGATCTACACCTATGGGTTTAGGAGCATCTGATGCATAGAAAGAATATCTTCAAATCTCTAGGTCGACAGAGGATTAGGCATCGTAACAATTCCATGTCCATAATTGTCGTATAAGGATACACGACACAAAAGACATTTTATCATATAATGGAATATTTTAAACTGATATTGACATTACTCTCTGATAAATCTTGTCAAGCTATATTTGTATATTTCAAAATCATGGTTCCTTTTTCTATAGCTATGTCCTTTATGGGCACCACGTACACAGTACACTTGTGCTGACTTTTTTCCTATTTTATGTTTTCAGGTTCAAATATAGAATGGATACATGAGTAGTGATATGTGTGGAGTAAGCAAGAGTTAGTCCTACTACATGTTTTTTTTTTTTTTTTTGGGGGGGGGGGGGGGGAGAGTACTACATATTCAGTTACAATGTATCTTCAATATATGATCCAAATTATTTTGATAAAATCATGTATTTCTCCTATTTTGTGCATTGTAAATTATTTTGGATGTTTGAATGATTTTTCATGTGCAAGTGATGTCAGTCTTCCTTTGTGTGCATTGTTGATGCCCTTAGGCATTCTCGAGGTTTTACGCCAAAATGAAGGGATGTTTAGGATTACTACGTAGATATATCTTGACAAGATATTAGCTACTCCCCAACTAGATATAAGTAGCATTTTCAAATGTGGCATTAGTTAAGACGGTAAGAGCAGTGTTTTAAAAAGCGTCCTAGACGGCCGCTTAAGCGCCACAAGGTGCTGTCCGCCTAAAAACACCCTTAAGCGCCGCTTAATAAATTTTGAGAAAAGCGGCCGCTTTTTGCCCGCTTAACCTGCTTTTTTCCCGCTGTTAATATATCTTTCCTTTATGTTTATTTCATATTTCATATTACTGATGTACCTACATGTAATTTTCCCTTTACTATAAATAAGAGAGGAGAACCCTATTGGGTTTCTCACGTTGCCTAGTGCAACACACAGATCTCGTCTCCCTTACGTTAACATGGTATCAAGAGCAATGTGATCCGACGCCGCTTCCGCTTCTCCCTCTCCTAGCGCCGCCGCATCCCCTCCCTCTCCCTTCTTCCCTACAGGGCGCCGCCGGCCCCTCTCTCTCCAGGCCGCCGCCGCCGCCCGTGCGGCATCCCTGCTAGCCGCCGGCGTGCGGCAGCAGCGGGGCTCCCTCCCACTGCCGGCGCCGCTGCTCCTGGCCAGCTAGGGGGTTCTCCGCCTTCGTCTCTTGCCGTTGGGCCTCCGGTGGCTCTCTCTATGCTACCGTAGGCTCAGTAGCTCGGCACCGGGGCTTCGTCTACGTTTTTCGAAAAGTTTTCAGCAACTTTTCGGTTCGTTTTTGGAGGCCAACCTTGCTGTTTGGGGACTTCCGGTTGATCCAACGGCTCTCTAAAGCCCTACCTGGAGGTCTCGTCTCTTCCATCGTGCCTTCCTAATCACATCTCCTTCATGTGTGATTAGGAACATCCCGCTTGAAGGCTGTCGATGCGTCAGTAACGCATCCCTTATTCTGTTCTTATTGTGACGTGTATCTCTCCGTCACGGGACGTGTATCTATCCGTAACGCATCCCTTATTCTGTTCTTATTGTGACGTGTATCTCTCCGTCACGGGACGTGTATCTATCCGTCCACTCAGCCTTCTTTGTGACGTGTATCACTCCGTCACACATATCCCAGTTGCATTATGGAGAATAAGACCTATTATGGAGAGGTCTCGCCTATTCCTATCAAGCTCAATGGGAAGAACTTTTTGCTATGGATGAATGCGGTTCATACTGTCTTGGAATCGCGAGATCGGACAAAGTTCGTTGATTCTGCACCCCTCGCTAGCACTGACAAAGACTATGCCGAGTGGAAACGTCTTGACAGCCTAGTGAAGACTTGGCTATGGGGTAGCATGGAACCTTCTATCGCTTCCAGGTTCATGTTCTACTCTACAGCTAAGGAGATCTGGGATGCCGTCAAGCAGCACTATGCTCAAGAGAAGAACGCTCTTCGCCAGTTTATGATCTATGATCGTCTGTTTGCAGAGAGACATGGTGATAGACCACTTGAAGAGTATTTCGGTGTGATTCAAGCGCTCTCCCAGGAGTTGAGCTACTATCATCCAGTGAAGGTTGCTGAGCAGATTAAGGATAGAGATGATCTTGTCACTGCTAAATTTCTATCTGGACTTAGCCCCTCATTTGGTTCAGCAAGAAGTGTGATCCTTGCGTCAGATAAATTACCGAGCCTTGCAGAAGCTTTCTCTAGGATTCAGCAGTCCACCTTTGAGTCAGTTAATCCTATTCCTGTTGTTCCTTCTGGAGATTCTCATACATCTATTGCTGCAGCAGTACGAGGCGGACGACCTGCACCTACACCGTCTGACAGACCTGGCTTGGGCAGAGGACGTGGGACTCGTCCTAGATGTACTTTCTGTGACAAACCTGGGCACTCTGTCGAGAAATGCTGGAAGAAACATGGGAGACCTGCAGCCCCACCTGTTGGAGCTGCCAATTGTGCCACTTCAGACTCTACTGCTGCGAGCTCTAGTTCTTCTGGCATCACACTTACTCAGGAGGAATATGACAGATTTATTCAGGCAACTCAACATTGGAATATGGGCGCCTCATCTTCTTCTACAGCAACCCTTGCATCTACAGCGGGTAATCAGGCTACATCTTTTATGGCTTCTGGATCCGCAAATCCCTGGGTGGTTGACTCTGGTGCCTCCCAGCACATGACTGGTATGAGGAGATTGCTCCGCACACTTGACTCTTATATTCCTCATCCATCTGTTACTTTGGCAGATGGTTCTGTGAGGAAGGTGGTAGCTAGTGGATCTGTGTCTCTTACACCAGATATTGATTTGAAATCTGTTCATTTTGTACCTGAATTTCCATTCAATTTGCTTTCTGTTGCCAAGTTGATTGACACTGTAAAATGCACAGTAACATTCGGGCCCTCTTGTTTTGTTTTACAGGATCTCAAGAGTTTGAAGATGATTGGTGGGGGGCCTAGGAAAGGTGATCTCTACCTCTTTCCTGGTGATTATCTACCTCGCCATCCACCTCCTGCTCCAGTTTCCTCCGCCATGCTGAGTGGTTCCCCCTTGTTGTAGCATTGCAGATATGGACATCCATCCTTAGAAAGCTTGAAGAAGTTGGAACCAGATCTAGCTCATGTGTCTTCTCTAGAGAGTCAGTCGTGTCAGTTGGGCAAACATCATCGGTTATCATATCCTGTTCGTGTCAATAATCGGGCTTCTAGTCCGTTTGAGTTAGTCCATAGTGATGTATGGGGTCCTGTTAAAAACCAGAGTTATAATGGTTTTAGCTATTTCATTTCCTTTGTGGACGATTACTCTCGCATGACATGGATTTATCTATTGAAAAGTCGTGAATCTGTGCTTTCCATTATCAAACATTTTCATAAACAAATTCAGGTTCAATTTAACTGCAATATCAAAAATTTTCAATCTGATAATGCCCTAGAATATGTTCAGAAAGCGATGAATGAGTTTTGCAGTTCGGTTGGTATGATTCATTACACATCTTGCCCTCACACTCCTATGCAGAATGGCGTTGCTGAGAGAAAGAATCGCCATCTTTTGGATATCACTAGATCTCTCATGTTTGAATCGAATGTGCCTAAACGTTTCTGGTCTGAAGCTCTTCTCACTGCTTGTTTTTTGATTAATCGGCAGCCCTCTTCTGTTTTGCATGGACGCACTCCCTTCTCTGTCTTACGCCCTATGGATAAACTGTTTCATGTTCCGCTTCGGGTTTTTGGTTGTACATCCTTCGTTCATAACTTTGATCCCAAACAAGACAAACTCTCTCCTAGGTCTTTGAAAACCTTGTTTCTTGGATACTCTGGTATGAGTAAAGGTTACAAGTGTTATTGCCCGAGTTTGCGTCGTATGTTTGTTTCTAAGGATGTCACCTTTCATGAAACCAGTCCATATTTTGCAAATTCTATGAGCAAGGGGGAGCAATTGAGTGAGGGAGTGCCACCCACACATGTGCCAAGTGAGGGAGTGCCACCTATCATTGTTGAGGAGATACCACATGATCCACCTATCATTCAGCCATATAACCAGGTTTATCACAGGCGAGGTAGACAGGATCCAGATGAGGCAGCGACACAAGTCCATGAGCCTCCTCTGTCTTCTTCTACTCACGAGATTCCTGCAGAGGCTTCTGACCTTGATCTTCCTATTGCTGTCCGGAAAGGTACACGTTCATGTACTATTAGACATCCCATATCAAATGTATGTTGTTTGTCGCACTTATCTACACAGGCTCGTGCATTTGCTGTTGGGATGGACTCCATTACGATACCAAAAAATCACTTAGATGCTCTGAAGGACAGTGGTTGGCAGCAGGCAATGCAGGTGGAATTCTCTGCTCTGATTGACAATGGCACATGGGATCTTGTTTCTTTACCTGAGGGGAAGACAGTTGTGGGCTGTAGATGGGTTTTCACAGTCAAACACAACCCTGATGGATCTATTGAGCGGTTGAAGGCCAAATTGATAGCAAAAGGCTACACACAGACATATGGAGTGGACTTCTTTGAGACCTTTTCTCCAGTTGCTCGTCTCAATTCTGTGCGGATCCTTATATCCCTAGCTACTACCTTTGACTGGCCTATTTTCCAGCTGGATGTCAAGAACGCCTTTCTTCATGGAGATCTTCAAGAAGAAGTGTACATGGAGCAACCACCAGGTTTTGTTGCTCAGGGGGAGTGTCAGAAAGTCTGCAAATTGAAGAAGGCTATCTATGGGCTAAAGCAATCTCCTCGAGCTTGGTTTGACAAGTTCAGTGTTGTTGTTTTACAGATGGGCTTCTCTCGTTCCATGACTGATCACTCTCTATTTTATTCAAACTCTTCTTGTGGGTCAATCATTATTGCTGTCTATGTTGATGATATTGTGATTACTGGCAGCGATTCTACAGGCATATCACGTGTGAAGGAAGAATTACAACGACACTTTCACACAAAGGACCTGGGGAAACTGAGATATTTTCTAGGGATTGAGGTTCTTAGATCCCATGCAGGTATAAATCTATCCCAGAGGAAGTATGTGCTTGACTTGCTACAGGAAACAGGTATGACTGATTCTAAGCCAGTATCCACTCCTATGGATTATCACATCAAGGAGATGGACGATGATACTGCATATTCAGATCCAGGACATTACAGGAGAGTAGTTGGGAAGTTAATCTACCTAACTGTCACAAGACCTGATATTTCTTTTGCTGTTGGAGTAGTGAGTCAACATATGTGCACACCACGACAGTCACACTGGACAGCTGTATGCAGGATTCTGAGATATCTGAAAAGTGCTCCTGGAAAGGGGATCACTTATTATAAACCAAAAAGTCCTCCATCTTCTTTGACTCTCACAGGTTATGCAGATGCAGATTGGGCTGGTAATCAAGCTGATAGAAGATCCACATCTGGCTACTGCACTTTTCTTGGTGATCATCTGATCACTTGGAAAAGCAAGAAACAACAAGTGGTAGCACGGTCTAGTACTGAAGCTGAGTACCGTGCTATGGCACATGCATGCTGTGAACTACAATGGATCAAATCTGTCTTATCTGAACTGAAGATTTTGATTCAAACTCCCATGATTCTCAAGTGTGACAATCAATCTGCTATACATATTGCCAGGAATCCTGTCTTCCATGAGCGCACAAAGCATATAGAAGTTGACTGTCATTTCATCAGAGATCAGATAAAGAATGGCAATGTTGTGACGCCATATGTCAAGTCTGAAGATCAACTAGCTGATATCTTGACAAAGCCATTAGGTCCAGCAGTGTTCCAGAATTTATGTGGCAAGCTGGGCATCCACAATGTGTACACTCCAGCTTGAGGGGGAGTGTTAATATATCTTTCCTTTATGTTTATTTCATATTTCATATTACTGATGTACCTACATGTAATTTTCCCTTTACTATAAATAAGAGAGGAGAACCCTATTGGGCTTCTCACGTTGCCTAGTGCAACACACAGATCTCGTCTCCCTTACGTTAACACCCACTTTTTGCCCGCTTTTTTTTTAAACTGATGTAAGCATATAACATTAAGTACATTATATACCTCGATTAGTATTGACTATAATATATTAAACTAGCATAAATGTTCTATGATATACCTAGTTCTAATTTAGAATGCATACTTTGTATGTGATATGGTATTTTTGTGATGTATCCAAGTAAATTATAGGTAACTATTATCTAATTTAGACTGCATACTTTGATTAAATGTACTGTTGTAATGTATGACTATTTGATGATGTGCAAATGTAATAATATGTTTGTAAGCTAGCTATGATAGGCCTATTGTTTACTGTTTAGCTATGTAAACATGTGATACAAAATTGTTGTTGCATCTTGTATATACACCTATTATTTTATGTGCAGGGTGCTTTATCTATGACAAGTACATTGTTTACTATATTATATAAATACAATCATCATTGTATAGTTGTGTTATAAACTATTTGGGTGTTTTATATTGTCTTGTACAATGTTTAGATATGTATAGAAATTTCCAAAATATAGCATTTATATACATACGTATGTAATTTTGCATAAAAGTTTATAGGAATTGGAAATCCGCTTTTCTAAAAAGCGCCCGCTTAATCGCCCGCCTGGCGATTAATCGGCTACAAGGTCCCGTCCGCACGCTTCCCGCTTCGCGCTTTTTAAAACCTTGGGTAAGAGTCAACGCCATTACAACAAAACAATAAATTAACCCACTTTTATAACTAATATTACCATTATGTCATCCAATCCGATATTAAGTAACAAAATATCACATTTAAGGACCTTGCATTTTTTTAACGTTAGCCTTTGGCATTTAAAAATTAACATCAAGACCCTTAGCATTAAAAACATAGCGTCAAGCCTAGAAAACAAATTTTAGATTATGATACCAAGTCACAAAGAACAAATATGCTGAAAATGTTAAAATAAAGTTTGTTTTTTGAATTGAACAAGTAAATGAATTAAGATAGAATAATGGTAATTATGAAAATAATTATGTTTTTATTTTGGTCTATAGTGCTTGGGTGGGCTTGTCCTAGAGTAAATGAAGTCGATCCAATAAGCTAGACCCCATATTATCTTAGGCTTTTAGTTACAAACATTTGATATGATAAAGCATGTTTGCAATTTATCGAATTTTATATGGATAAGATTCATTCTGGTTTCATATTTTAAACTATATAAACACAACCTCATTTGCACCTACTCAAAACTTGAAAACTAGGATTTTCCATCATCTCATTCTTGTTTCATTTTTTAAACAATGTTTTAAAAAGCAGGAAGCAGGAGGGGTGCGGACAACACCTTGTGGCCGCTTGAGCGCCAAGCAGGCGCAAAAAGCGGGTGTTTAAATTATCATATTATTTTATAAAAAAATTATACATATCTATATATAAATTTTATACTTGAAAGAGCTTTCATACTTATCTAAACACCTTACACGATAAAATGACACCCAAATAGTTTATAATACAGCTATTGTATAATGAATGAGCAAATACTATTCAATTACATAAATTTAACACATGAAGAAATAAATCTAAATTAGTATTGTACCTGTAGATGGAGCATTTTCGCATCAAATAAGTTGATCCAATTGCATAAATGCCAAACAATAGAATATATATTGCACTATAGAATGTATTAATGTATTGTATAAGGTAGAAAGGTACAGAAATACAGTATACAGTAGATAACTAGATATACAATATATTAACGTATTATAGAATGTATTATACAGTAATGTCACGTATTATACAATGTACAGCAGTAATGTATTATACTATTATAGACTTATTGTATTATATAATATATTACATGCACATATAGTCAGTCATACAACTATACAAGTACATAGTTACTAGGAAAATCATCATATAGTAGCAGCAACAGCATTTGACTACAAACAAACAAAACAAGAAAGCAACAGTATAGCCATCATATGTGGGCCATCACTAATGTATTCCCTTTTTTGCAAGAACGCCGACATCTATTTGGGCTCATTAGATGGGCTAAATCAAGTGCCCGGAAATTAGGCACCCAAAGGATCGAATCAGGCGGGCAAATAGGCAGAATAAGCGTGTCTTAGGTGGCCATCTAATGGGCTGGCGCCTGCAGACCGCTCAAGGCCTGAACCAGGCGGCTGGACCTATGGGCCGCTCAGGCAGGCCCACAACCCACTTTTTGAAACACTGATTTTCAGAACAACCTCTTTTGCACCTAAAACTCAAAATTTGGAAACTAGGATTTTCCATCAACTCGTCTAATTCAATTATCAATCAAATAGTAAAGTGATGGATATTTTGAAACTAAATTCAATGCCATACAGTTATACAAAAAAGTAATGGATATTTTAAAAATTAAAACTAAATTCAATGCCATACAAATTAGACATTCAATCTTAGCACCTAATATTTAATATTTGTATGGGATATATTGTATCACTTATAAAAAGTAGATCTGATAAAGGCAAAAAATCAAAATAATTAAAGATGCACCTACATGCTCAAATCGAGTCACCAAATTATGTTGCTCATTTCAAATATTTATATGCATGATTTAATGAGAAAATCTAATTGATTTTAATTTACCATTATTATACGTTAATTTGTTTTCTAGATCAATATTAAGGGAAATTTTGATTTTAATATTTTGGAAATATTTGAATTTATTGTGACATGGTATCATTACCAATGTCCAAAATTTTGCATCCTAGACTTGTCATTATTTTTTTCAATGCAAAGGGTCTTGGCGCTATTAAAACTAACAGAAAAGCACCTTGACTGATGTAATTAAAATTGACATTTTTTGTAAATAAGATATGGTTGATGACATAATGATAACAGAAATAATGAAAGTGTCTTACATAGATTTTTCAATCTAAGATTTATAGACAACTCACTAGTTAAGAATGCATCATATACTATTTATTATATAAATTTTAATTGTAAATAAATACAAGTTTTCAAGTTATATAAAATAACACTAGAATACAATATAAATTAAGCAAATGTAAATAATATTTTTAAAGTATGCATGTCCCCCACCCAAAAAATTGTTTTGCCTTTCTTCTTGCAATCCAACTTCAAAGATTCAGCCCCCATCCCCCAAGAACATTGAGCATAATACATTTCAACATTAAGCCTACCATGATCATAAATTAAGGGCCCGTTTGGTAGGGTATAGAAAGAGATCATTGCTTTTGAATGTAAGGAATTCAGACGGTCTTTTTGTTTGGTGAGGAATGTGGAGGACAAACTCATAGATTCTCAAATCACGGCCGGTTTGATTTCCACCGAGAAATCACAAGGTTTGTACCGCGCCCTGAACACGGGCGGTACATAGCGGGAAAGGCTGTCGAGCTTTTTTGGGCTGTCGTTTCACACAAAAACTAGTTCCTACTGTACCCAACCAAATGGCTTCAAAGAAGATTGTTGCTTTTTGTCCACACCCAACCAAAAACGTTATCTGCTTTTATAACCATATCATTTAAACAACCTGCTTTATGAATCACATAACTAGACTTGAGAACACCCTACCAAAACATATAGAGATGAACAAAACAAAATCATGCAAAATCATATAGTTTAAAATTCAAAATAATATATACTGAAACGTCGCTACATTTGCATCTTTTTTATTGACAATACATTTTCAAAGTTGATTTCACAAAAGCCGCAATTTTGTCTCATTTATTGACATACTTTTGCAATATTTTATGGAGTAGAAAGCAAAGTTTTGATTGGCCAATCTATTTCTTCAAAACACCAATTAACTTTACAGTTTACAGCATAGGGATTTATGCCGCAAGTAAACATGTTAAATAAGTACCATTGTAAAATATGTAATTTTATGTGAACTGTCAATTTATGTGGTTTATTTATTTTAACAATTGTTAAATATGTAATTTTGAGTGAACTACCAATCTGTGGTTTGATAAATATGAACAATATACATATTATACACAATAACTTCTATCAAATTTGAGGTATCAAAGGATAAAAGATCTTCATAACAAAACTTATATTACTATACAACATGTGAATTTTTGTTTTCACATTATACTTAGTTTTGATACAACCTTCCATTTAAAGCTGTGAATCTTATAAGTTGGAACTACTTTGTTAGATGCATACACACAAAGAAAAAGGATTACTTGCTCAAAGGAATCGGGGGGGGAAAAATCCAACACTAAACAAATTTGAATATTTTGAAAACCATGCAAATATATTGGTACTTACCCACTCCATTTCATGGTATGGAAGTTTCCCTGTCAACATTTCTAGTACAGTGCATCCGAGACTCCATATATCAGCTGCAGGTCCATACGTACTTCTAGGATTTACCACCTATGTATGAGAAACGAAAGATTGCTCATTTTAATCCTTATAAACAAATTCAAAACAACAATTACTTACAATCATCGGAAATTTGACAACTTAGGGTTGAGACATCTAGCAAGTATATGCTTCATGTTTTTATCTCTTATCCAAATCTAGTATATTGACATATCGACCTACAATTATAATTAGTTGTGTTTAACTCAAGATTATTTTTCCTCTTTTTTTATCATATATTTAGTCTAACAATGTGTAGGAGTTTGCCCATTTATCTTGCTCCTATAAAAAAATCAAAATTGAGATTAATAAAGCATCAATCCTTTCTGTTAGCTCGGCATGGTACCCAAGCAAGAAGTCTAGCTAGGAATAATCAGCCGTTCTCGCCTATTTCTCCTCCTTATCATCTCTATTATTGTCATTGCATACATCCTCTCCATCTCCTAGGCATCATCGCCTCATCTTCCGCTCCATCTATGAGGTTCTACCGTTTTTCCCTCTTCCCCTTCTTTGTTGGGCTTATGGTCTTCCCAACTACCTATGCCTGAAGAGTTGTGCTTTGGGAGCTATATGACAACGCTACTCTTGGCCTTCATGACCTTCTAATTACTGGGGCATCTACTGCTATTGAGAACAATCATCGTTGATCTCCTGCACTTGAGCCGTCTTTCATCCCTTGGAAGATCATCTGCCTTCCCAAATTTGCTACTTTGAAACAACGCTCTACCCCATGGATTAAAATTTCGGTCAAAACTGCGAAATTTGGAGTGAATTTTTGGTTTGACCACTACCTGACCGAAATCAACATGCCAAATTGCTGAAATTTTGATATGTAGTTTCATTAAAATTTTGAAAAAAATCTTTAAAATGTGGGACACCCCCCCCCCAGTTAGTTAAATCCGAAATATAAGATATAACATGTTGCATAAGAATATATTTTTGTGTACATTGCATGATTGAAATACTGATCGAAACTGTTTTGTATATTTTCACTCACATATGTAGGAGACCACCACCCTATACCAACATATGATATAAATAATATTGCATAATTAGGTGCATTTATGTATGTAGATCTTGATGGTAAAATTTCATGACTTAATTCCTTTATTTGGTTGTCAAAATTTGCGCCAAAATCTTGTGTCAACATGAGCGTAAATATCGAAATTTCTGTCAAAATTTCTACTTTTGGACCATCAGAAACGGCATCAAAATCGACATTTTAAGCTATGCTCTACCTCTATATTCACAAGGTGTCTTTCCTACTATCTTGTCATCACTCCTCCAGGTGACGCTCTATCCCAGTATTCACACGGCGTTTGATAGCTCCTCCAAATAGCATTCTTGATCTTCACATAATATATTGCATACTTACTCAATGTGCATTGATAGTACGTTGATCTTACATATTGTTTGGAATACACATGTGTATCATGTGCTTGCAACTCGAGTGATGTGAGTACTATCGTTGGTGATTGTTTTGGAACACATTGTGTATTCTATCACACAGGGTGTGCTCTACTCCTGTTGACTACGCTAGTGTCATCTCTCGATTGTATTCTTACACTTTTGTGTTATCTTTTGTTATATTTATAATGGCATCTACCTCTAAAACTATGGCTACTCAAATGTGTGACTATTGTCAAGGTCGATAAACTAATAATCAACTTTGGGCAAGACCTTCAAGATGGGTCTTCTAGAAAGAGTGAGCATCTCATAGACAAACCTCTTGTTTAAGATGAGTCCTCTGATACTATGAAGGATACTAGGAGAAATTGGTTAGGACAGGACTCTCAAGTTCTTGCATGGATCCTTAATAATTTTGAATAGTCAATATCATGTAACCTCATCTTATGAAGACTCCAAAAGAGGCTGGGATCATCTTGCTCGGATCTACTCTTCTAAGGGGAATGTTTCTTGTATCTTGATCTTTATAGAATAATTGAATACTTTGCACCTTGATGGAAATGCCCACTTTGCATCTCATGATGACCCCTTTAGAGAATGCGAATTTTGACATTTGATCCTTTTTTCGAGTCTTGATGTGTATGGAAGACTTTCTAGATCTATGCCTCCCTCCATTGTTGAACATGTTGCTCTTGCTATATATGGCCATGGTTGTGGTCATGGATGTGGCAAAGGCCGTGCTTTCCTACTATTGAAGTTCAAGGAATTGGACAGGGTGTTCTCAATAATTCATGTTATTGCAACTTCTTTAAATACTCCCATCACAACGAAGATAAGTAGAGGAAGAAACACGACAAACCTAAATGGCTTAATCAAACATCAAAGGCCGTTAAGCCTACTAACACCGCTACCTCTACTACTTCCACAATGGTGAATCTCAACTCAATTGATCTAGAGTGGTTGATCAAATTTGCATCCATGAATTCCTCTTAAGCCAACATTGCCTGAAACTCAAGTGATAGCAAGTGTTTTCAAGTTTCCTTTAGTAGATGGATTCTTGATACGAGGACCACACATGACTACACGTAAACATAGTTCTTAATTACATTACATAGACCCACATATCCTCCTTATGAGAGACTGGGAAATGGTTCTACTTTTGTTGTTTTTGGTGTGGGTGCACCCCACTTTCTTCAATTTGTCTTGTTTGTGTTAAAGTATTCTCTGAACATAGTGTAAATCGATAAACTTACTAATTGAAGGTTACCTCTATCCTTACTTTGTTGATGTGCGGGATATAATGACGGGTAAGATGAATTATAGTGAATATAAAGGTGGTAATGGGCTATATTATCAACAGTCACTAGTGACGGCCAATTACTCAGTTCTTTTAGCTTAATATTCCACAACTCTATCATTGACATCTTCAGCGTAATCAGCCTTCTCTAACAAAATTAAAAATTTTGCTTCCTAATCTTAAGTCTCAAACTTTTGTGTAGGTCCTACATACTAGAAAGACGACAAGTATGCACTTTTCATCGCTATAATAGGAGCTTAAGTCTGGTTGATGTGGTATATTTTGATGTTTAGGGACTGCTTCATATACCAACTTGTTCTAGATTAAGGTATTATGTAACTTCTATCGATGATTGGTCGCGTGCGCCCTAGATCCATTATTGAAAAAACTTTATGAAGTTTTTATTGTTTTTATTAGTTTCTTTATGAAATTTGTACTCAATCATTTGTTACTCATAAATCATCTGCACAAACTATGCCCTTGAATATGTGTAACATGGATTTAAAAACATTTGTACTTCTCAAGGAATCATGCACCAAACTCTTATGCTTATAGTCGACAACAAAATGGTGTTTATTGATATATATGTTTTACGCTTTATATTTAGTTTTGCTTTGGACTTGTCTTTGTTTCTAGCTTTTCTTTTAATACATATCTACTAATTCTATTTTCAACTTACTCTCTTGTCCTATAAAAAAGAGTGTATTGTAATTGTTTTAGACACATCAAATAAAGACATCCTATACTATATGGTACCAGACGGTTATGATCCACCTTAACCTCTCCCCTCCCCAACCCTAACGTTAACCCCCCCCAAATCAGTTGTCAACATGCTATCTGGGAAGTGCTTGGAGAATAATGAAAGGAAAATGAAGCAAGAGAGAGGGAGGAAGGAGGAAAGCGGTGGCTGCAAGCGACAACAGGGAGGCTAAGATGGAGGGGAGAGGCGACGACAGAATGGAGGTGGTGGAGGGCTATTGGCAGCGGGTTTGGCTAGGGGTGAGAGTTGGTGGGTTGGTGGTGGAAGAGGAATAAGAGGATGGGGGTGGAAGCAGCAAGGACAACAGGGAGGTGACAGGCGGCGAGAGCGACAGGGGGCGTTGTAGCGGTGGAGGGAGGGAAGGGTGGTGGTGGTAGGAATAATAGGGAGAGGGAAGGGGGTGGCGGCAGCATGAAGGGCAAGGGGCAGGGTCGGTGTGGGGGGCTAGGGGTAGATGGAGATAGGAAGCATTAGGGTTTGGAAAGGGAGAGGTTAAGGTGGATCATAACTGTTTGATACCATATAGAATCCAATGACCTTTATTACTCTCTTTTAGGACAAGAGAGTAAGTGGAAAATAGGATTAGTAGATATGGGATAAAAGAAAAGCTAAAGACAAAGACAAGTCTAAAGCACAAAATAAATATAAAGCATATATATCAATAGTAAGTAAATATTTCACACCCTTTATATATTGGGTAGCTTCTAAGTCCACAATCTAATTAGATGTGTCGAAGAGCATAGAGGAGTCAATATTACCTTGATGGGCAATTGCAAGGTGCACTGAGGAGGGAACCGATTGAAAATATATCAGGTAATCACCAATATGGTAGTCTAATTGTGCCAAGTATGGGGAAGCAAGCGCCTGAGAGTCCAAGGGGGCATCGACTTGTTGTGGGGCCCAAAGAAGACGATCATACTCTTCTGTATTGAGAGATACACAGTCACACAAGGGAACTTCCTATCGATGCACCAAGAGCGTTGGCAGCTAGAGTAGTTGAGTTTGAGCCAAATAGGCAAATGCCCCAGCCACGACTACAACCGTAGTGTAAACAGTAATCGTTATTATAGTGACACACATACTTAGTGTGGTTGAATTTGTCGCAGTAAGTACACCCAGGTTGTGGCCCCCTTCAGTATACATGGCCTCGTGCTGCAACAACAAAAATTGCTTAGCCTTATATTGCTCAGTAATACAAGTGATGTGGGCATAAGGCATGTCAAAGTATCAGACTGAGAGTCTCTCACATGCCTCATCAATGAAAGGCAGATGATTTGATCTGAATAGCAATTATTAGATGGCTTTCGATTCAGAATGGAGTCACACTCCTTGGTGACGTCAGCCAATGTTGCGGGAGAGTAGTTAAGCTAGTCTTCTAGAGCCTCCATGGCAACATATAATGTTGCCAAGCTTGGAGAAAATTTGTTCATGATGTCTCCATCATGTAGAACTGCTTCATCTCCTCCTACATCGCCTTAGCACTACGGTGGAACATGTACTTCACCACAATGTGGGGTTCCATGCTACCCCTAATCAGTGGATAATTTGGCTATTATCAGTCGCCCTTATCAGATCTTCAAGTTTGCAAGTGGAACCAGGGTTATGAACTTCATCCTCGTTGGTTTGTGATCTAGAAATGTATATATGTGTTAATCCGCAGAAG